>VDFB02105785.1:225527085-225815289 GCA_007258455.2 Sequoia sempervirens | reverse complement strand
GGAGGTTTGACATCAGGTTCTTGATAATTTTCAAATGTAGGAGCTTGAATGAGTTTTTCGTCGATTAGCCTTTTCATGATGTCCTCAAGTGGTTCTCCCAAAGTAGTGTATTTTCGTTTGGGGTATGTTTTGCGTTGAGGTGGTCCTCTTTGGTCATTGACGTTATTGATGGTGGGATTATTGTTGGGTTGATATGTTGTGTGATGAGTGTTTTGGCGTTGTGGTGTTTGGGTTTGTGTGGATGTGTTTTGGCGCGGACCACTAATGACCACCTTGGCGTCTACGACACCATCATTAGTGATGTTTTTGTTTCTCGCCCATGTGCGAGGTTTATCATTGTAGTTTGATGACGGGCGGTTGTTTTGCGGTTCGTGATATGATGTTGATTCGATGGGTTGAGTCACAAGGGCTCTTTCGATGCTAAGCGCCTTGGAGATCAATTGATTGTATGTGGTGATACCCTGAACTTTGAGATGGAATGATAAACGACTTTCAAGATTGGTTATGATTGTACAGACTTGTTGTTCTTCTGGCATGGTCCATTTGCTCCGATTGGCCTTGGATCGCCATCGTTGAAGGAATGAAGCGAAAGATTCATTCTTCCCTTGTTTTAGAGCGTATAGTTCTTCGAGACTAACATCCATTACAATGTTACCTGCGTAGTTCTTAATGAATGCACTTGTAATCTCTTGGAATTTTCTAATGCCTGTAGGTAAGAAAGAGAACCATTCTATAGCGGGACCCGCCAAGCTTCTAGGAAATAGCCGCATCAGATACGTATCGTCATATGTGACTTCCATGCAATGAACCTGGAATTCCCTGATGTGATCTTCGGATTTCCTGTCCCTCAATATTTTTCAAATTTGGGGATTTCAAATCCCTTAGGGAATGGTTTCATTTCTAAGATCCTATCAAATGGATAGGGGGACAAGTTGCTTTGTGTTATGGTTGTTCGCCCTGATTGAAGATCGAGTACTTGTTGCGAGAGCAACTTGAGTTGTGTCGTCATATCATTCTAAGGATCAGGGGGTGGGATGAATGTGTTTTGGGGTGTTGCAATCGTGGTTTGGATGGATGGGTTGGTTGGTGCATTGTTCAATGGTATCGGTATGTTGTGGCAGGCGAAGTAGGCTTCTACTTGCTTTTGGATGAACAATGCTTGTTGTTGCTCTTGTTATTGTTGTGCTAGGATTTTTGCTTGTTGTTGTACTTGTTGCTATTCTAACAACGCTTGCTGTTCTAACAACGCTTGTTGTTCTGCTTGTTGCTGCGCTTGTTGCTGATCTAACAATGCTTGTTGTTCTTCTTGTTGTTGTTCCCACAACGCTTGTTGTTGGTTTGCCAATTCTGCTGCTTCTTGCTGATCTTGGTATTGCTTTAGTGCTTGTTGATACGCTTGCAATTGCGCTGCTTGTGCAAGAAGTTGTGCTTGTGCTTGTGCTTGTTGTGCTTGCGCTTGAGCTTGTGCTTGGGCTTGCACTTGTGCGACTTGTTGTTGCAATAATAGTTGTGCTTGAGCGACCCTTTGTGCTTGCAATGCTTGCGCAGCTTGGGCAGCTTGTTGTTGTTGCTGTTGCAATAAAGCTTGGGCTTGTTGCACTTGTTGCGCTTGTATTGCGGCTTGTGCAGCTTGAGCGGCTTGTTGCACGGCTTTTTGTTTTTGCACTTGTTGGTATCCTCTTTGAAAAGTGGCTTGTAATGTTGCGTCGAATTGGTTTGATGTGGTGAACGTTGGTGGTGGTGGAGGTGGTGGTGGATTTGGAATGGTGGTAGATGATGATGTTGTGTTGATTATTTGGTTGGTGGATGGTGTTGTCATGTTGATTGCGTGATTGGTGGATGGTGTTGTTGATGTGATAAGTGGCGTCGTTGATGTGATTGGCCCTTGAGAGACCATGCTTTGCAATGTTGTGGGGGTGTTTGATGATGTTGCTATTGCTTGTGTGTTTGTCGTTTGTTGTTGTGATGTCAACAATAATCTTTGAGCATTTGGAAAAATGTTTTGATTGATGGTTGGGATGTTGTTTTGATTGAAACTTGGTAAAGGGGGAAGCCCTAAACCAAGGAGTGGTGTTGATGACAATGGTGATGGTGGGAGAGGTGGAAATGTAAGGGGAGTGAATCCTTGTGAGAGTGTTGTGGTGTTGAAAATGCCCCTTGGTCCGAACATGTCTCCCTCCTCTTGTGGATTTGTGAGGAGAGGTGTTTGTGGTGCTCCGTGAAAAGATGTTGATGATAAGTCATAATGTAAAGTGAGAGGAACATTTTGGTGTAATGGATTATAGAGGATGTTTTGTTCCACTGTGGTGTTTGCGGCCAAGTTTTGGTTATTCACAAGGGGATGTGATTGAAGTTCATTGAGGAATGTGTTTCCCTTGTTAACATTGGGTTGAGTTGGAGCAAACGATGCTAGTTGTGGATTTTATGGGATATTTTCGACGCTTTTGAGATGGGGGTGCAGATGAAATGGGGATGGTGGATGAGATTGGTGGAAAAGATGTCTCTACTTGAGAAGTGGTCAAGCATCAAAACTGAAGGCAACTTGGCCCCCTTGTTTTGCTAGGTTCAAGCATGTACAACTAAGGGTTGAGTCTCATCATGATGTTGATGATTCTATGGTTGTCCTAATTTTGGAGCATTTCAAATGGTTTCTTCTCAAGACATTCCAAAGGTGAGGTCCTCACTCTTGATTTTCTTTCCTTGTGGTTTTGTGGTGATGAGGGGATCAATGGATTGCTTGATTCTCATGATTCATTTCTGTTTGTTCTCGGCTAAGGTCACTTGAAGCTGAGTTTCTTTGTGGGCTTCCATGCCTCTTCTCTTTGTATTGAGATTCGCTTTGAACCATAAAACAAGGATCAATCTTCGAGAATATGGTAGATGAATCTCTTGATTCCTTGGATTAATCTCTATTTTATGTCCCAAAGTGAAAGTTTTCGGATGGTTTTTAGGATCAAAATGTGATGATGATATGATGGTGATGTTTAAAGATGGATGTTATGGATGTTTTTGGATTTTGATAAATCTTGAATGAAATGCTAGGACTTTGGATTTCTGATTGGTTTGATTTTTGGATTTTGAGATTTTGTCCCTGATCTTGATTTGGATTTTGATTTTGAAACAAAAAAAGACCCTAAGATGTTTGATAATGATCTAAAGGATAGTTGTGTTCAAAGTTGATGATGATTTTGGATATGTGTGAGGAGAAGGATGATCACCCACACCTACCCAAACAAGATGATTGTTTCCACTAAGTATATGGAGAAGGATTCATCTACATACACTAAGCTGTATTAAGATGATTTGATGACTTTGACTAAGGATATGCGAAAGGATGCATTTACACATTCCTAGCCAAAGGTGTTTTAATAAATGTTTTCAAGGACTTGGTCTTAATGATTTTGGTGTTTGCTTGATTTTGTCATAAAGCCTAGCACTTCAAGGATGATTTCAAGGTTTTTCAAAAGATGATTTGTGAGATGAATTTTGATGTTTTTGAAAGATGGATGAAAGAGGTTTGATTTGTTTTGATCCCTAGATGAACCTAAAAAGACCACTTTGTTTTTCCTAGACCTAGGTATTGAAGAGCATGCATATGCTTCCTAAAGACCTTTGTAAACAAGGAATGATTTGAAAATTTTGGATTTCCAATCAATGATTTGTGCTTTTGGGATTTGGAGTCTTCAACACACATGAAAGTTCATTTTGCTTATCTTCGCTTAATGACTTTATTTTACCAAAAACACTCTCTTTAATTAAAGTTTCAAACTAAGATGTCCAATGTCTTAATTTCTTTAAACCACACAAGATATTTTATGTGGAAATCTCTAAATGAACTTTAAGGCAAGGGTTTTCCTATTGTTTACTCAAGAAGACAAATTGAGGTATAATCCAATGCTTAGAACCCTAAGGACGTGAATCCCTGTGGAAAGCAATAACATATGGATTGAGTCAATGATATTTTGTCTCTAAGAGGGTTTGAAATTCTTGGAGAATCATGTTGGAATGTTTGTTTGCAAAATGTTTTCGGAATACAACACTGTTTTCAAAATGAAGAACAAATTACAAGCCCTATGGATGTGTAAGACAATATTTGTTGGATTCCCACTTGACAAGTAAGTCCAATCCACGCTTTTATCTCTAGCGGATGGTTAGATGCTTGACTCCCCACTAGCCTCCCTCCACGGCTCATTATCACACCCGGCAACCAAGCATCAACACCCGCAAAACCCCATGGCATGCTTTCCATCTCTACTAGAAGACCGTGAAGAGGTGGGGTGGCTTCGTGAACGACCGTCAGCCTTTTGCAACTCAAAAATAGGATTAAGGATTTTGGCAATTCTAGCACATGGGTTCTAGTATGACTTTCCTGCCGCAAGATTGACTCCATTCAACAAGAGTCCTCGATCCATCTTGTCGAGCCAATTGGCGCGGATAATGGCGCTTTTAACCAATACCCACATTTATATCCCGGCTAGAAATACTCTTGGCTTTAGGAGTGTTAATGGGTTGTCGGCTCCCTTGGTGAGTACTTTTCCCCAAGGCGCCCTAAGATAAAACAAAAGCAAGCAAAGACACAACTGCGAACTCGATCGACTTTGATGGCACAAAGAAAGAGAATGTACAATTTAAAATGCCCTACCACACTCACACAAGATGTTCCACTTAAGCCCAAATCAGCGTTCTTAAAGTTAATAAAATGTATTTTGAGTGCTCTCTTTGCACCTCTAGATTGCACGGCTGCCATGTAGGTGCGGATACGCACTCAAAAGAAAAAATCACACAATTCAAGCACTTGTTCATTTTATAGCCTTCAAAGCAATTGTGAGTCATTTTAAGCACCAAATGATGAAGTGTGAGCTTTGATTGTTCAATCTTAACCTCAAACAAAATCTAGTGAGTTTGTCCTAAGATTCATTTTAAGCCCTTTACAATGAAAAATCAAATTGTTCGTTTTAGACCCAAATGAAAATTAGTGTCCTAAAGCAAAAGATAAACAATTTCATAAATAAGTGTTGAACAAACACTTAAAGCGTTAAAAAACACTTTGAGTTTTCAAAAAAAAATCCCCCTCCTTTCATTTTCGTTTGCTAGCCTCCTCCTTCACTTTGTACCTTTTCGCCTTCGCTTTTCCTTTGTACCTATAAACGAAAATATAATCATGTGATAATAAAATTTATTATGATTCAAATTTGTAAGATAGAAAGAGGATTTCATAAGTAAATCATGCTTTCCTTACATTTTAAACAAATATAAAACTAGAGGGCTTTTCTAAAACACAATTTCTTATTGATAACTTAATCTCAACAAACTAGGATTTTGCATGAAAAGACTATCAAATTTGTTTAAACCCCTTCCAAAATAAAGATAAGAAACAATCTTCATCAAAATATTAATAGACATTCAATCCTAATTTGTGACTAAAGATTCATTTATCATATAGAGAAATTATGTTTAAATATTCTCTAAAAGATCTTTGAGTTTCGTGAAAATAATAGGGGGATCTTTTAAAAAAAAAAGAAAAAATCTCCACTTCAACAAATCTTTTTCCAACCATAGCTCAAGTTCTTTTTTCAAAAAAATGCATAACATCAACAAACGTAACTAAAATTAATTCCCACAGTGCAGATACAAATAGAAAGACAAATCTGATCTTTATTTCGTTCTTCCACTTAGCCCGTACACCCTTACATGTCCAATAACTTAACAAACAGAATGCTTGACAGGTATCCTGCGTAGGAAGGCTCTTCAAACATTTAAGGTATAGCTTTTAGTCAACGCCTGAGGGAGACAACAGTGCACATGATGCGCGGCTTTGTAGGGAGAAAAGGTGGTGAATTAATGACAGCACAAAATGGTGCAACAAGTCTCTGTCTGAGGACTGCAGAATGAGTACCAATAGGATAGATAACAAAGGCGTTCTTAGAATCAGATGACTGGCGAAATAGACAGAAAGGCTTGACAGCGTGGAACAATACTGGCAGGCGTATAACTAATTTCTATAACTGGCATGTGTGAGATAGAAGTGGACCTGCATATGAAGACATAGTCATAGACTCATAGGCATAAAAAAATCTGCAGCTTTGAATTGACTGTCACAAAGGGCGCGCGGGATTTCCAGAGTCTCCAGGTTGGTTCTCAAAAAAAAATGCACTTGCTGATCAAGCTTATGGCAGCTGGGAGGAGAGCTCGATAGGTGAATTAACATTGAAATCAAAGGATGGTACGCCAAGAAGACTGAGAGTGGATGGCGAGATGTCAGACATCAAAGAGTACATAGACAACCAGAATTTTAGGAAATGGGTGATCAGGATTCCTAAACTTTCATTGCAAGCCTCTGTATTGATGACCATATTTAGGCCATTTCAAATCAATATGTACGTGAAGCATAGACAAGGCATAAATAATGAGCATGAACTGTCCAACAAAATGCCTTAAAGAACTACGGTCTCATTATCAAGGCACGTGAACCTCTTGACAGAATGGCTCAAAGAAATGGTTTACGCACAGGATAGATTCAAATGAAAAGGGTCTAGACATTACGCACTTAGCAGTTCAAAATCTGTGCCTAACCATTTAAAAGAGACTTTCAAGTATACAAAATTAGCGTGTCTTGGTTGATGATCAGGTGAGAGTGACCAATAAAAATAGATAGAACAACATTAATGGTAGGATGTGTACAAAAGAAAGATTAATAAAAATCCGCTAACATGACAAGTTGCTGAATGAAACCAGCATTACCATGTTCAATGACAAAACAGTGACCGAAAGCAATCATATTTCCTAAGCAAATCAGGAAAGGTAAGCACAAAACTTGATATTATATGACTGTATTTTCACAACAAAACAACCAATGTTTTAAATCTGTTTGAAATAAACATCCCAGCACTCGCTACACAATGCACAGACCATTCCACACTAAAGCCCAAATCTTTCACAAAAAAACAGAAGCTTCATTTCATGTAGCCAAAATAAAGAAGCTTCAGTGAATGAATCAGATAGAACAATACAAGAACTTCCCTTTAAATGGAGAAATTCAGTCTAGGAAATATCAAAGAAAGTGTTGTTTTAGAAAGATACCCTTTAACCGAGCATGAATTAAGGCAAATAGATGCCTTTCCAATTTGAAAGCAGCGACATATGTTAGGTAAATATAAAAGAAGACACTGCTTAAAAAAAACATAGATGAACTCAAAGTAGTGTTATTAATAGCATTTCTACTTCAAGAAATAGAAAACAATACAAAGTAACAAAAAATAGAAATGAAATGCATTAGTTGCAGCCCTCCTTCTAGCGCCAAATGTGAGCATGCTTTTCAAAATCTGCAAACACTAACTTCAAACAAGGGTTACTACCTACAAATCCTTCAAGAACACTCCTATGAAATATCTTGCAAAATGCTTAAAACATGCAACAAAGAGTAAAAGAAAGTTACAAGCATTATGAAAGCAAATCACAAGTTACCTATTCCATAGTGGATTGGTGTCACATGTGCTAGTGACCCTTTCCCAACCCTTGATCAAAGCTCAAGATGATGATGTATTTCAATGGAGATGAAGAACAAGATTATTTCTCAAACCAAGAGAGTAACCTTGCATAAAATTGTGGATCCCATGAATGAAGATTAAGCCTTCTTTTATAGATTTTCTTGATGAGAAATTGGCCAAGATGGTGAATGTGGGACTAAAGATCCTCTAATGAGAAGATGACACTTGTCAAATGATGATAGGTCAATGGTTGTGCAAGATTTGGGAAGAGTGCCCATGAGAGGGAGAATTTGAATTCAAATTTGCAATAAATTTTGAGAGGGGGACAAGAAAAACAGCAATAAATGCATGTTGGACTTGTCATGTTGAGGGAAAATGAGGTTTTTAAATAAATCAATAAAATTGATTTATTGTGCAAGTGGAGATATCTAGAGAATGCAAGTGGGATGAGATTAACATTTAATCATGGTTAGATTAAATAATGATGATTATGCTGATTTAATGCTGATTAGGTGAGTTGACTTTTAAGACTTTGATATTTGATTTATTTAAATCAGAAAATGATGGAATATGATTTAGGATTTGATTTAAATGGATTTTTTATTTATTAAAAGGTTGATGATAATGTTTATTTGATTTTAAATAAATGATCCTAGGAGATGAAATTACCTAATGAATGGATGAAAGTGCACCTGATTAATTGATGAATGGTCCTAATGTGACATCTAATTTGATTGAATCCGATTGAATGCATAATGTTAATTTTGCATGTCTACAATTTCTAACTACATAATAGCTTAAAGCATTCATTAATGGCTTCCATGCATCCATCTTAATTTGTATATGAATTAGGGTTTCCATCTTTTAGCTTAGAATTAGATTAGATTAGCTTAGCAATTGCATAATTAGATCAATTTTAGCATAGAATCTTGTTAATTTAGCTTGCATCATGTTTAAAATAGCATAAATGAGACTTTCATCCTTTTATCACAATGTTTTCATTGATTCTCTTCCATTGAATCGATTGAAATAGGCTCACTAATCACGGGATTGGGAAAGGGTTGTTGTTTCACATCAACACAACACCAATTCCAAAACAGGATAAGTTTCAAATGGGTTAGAGTAGGAATTTAACTATTTTCATAGTTTGTAGTTTTCAATTTGAATGATCTTGTTTGGTAGATTGAGGTTTAGTGGATAAATTGTTATTTGATTCATCATGCATCAAGCATAATCAACCCACCCTGACAATCCTCATCTCACAAAAAGTATTGTGGAAAGTGTCAATGTAAGTATTGATAAAATAATATAGTCTATTAAGACTCTGAATGAAGAAGATAATAAAGATTTAATCCACAAAAGTTATCAAGACTCAAAGAATGATTCAGAGAACACAGTGACAAAAAAATTGGCTAGGTATGTTCAGAAAAACCATTCTAAAGATCAAATCATAGGAGATAGAGATAGTGGAGTTCAAACCCAAAGAATAATTGAAAAAGAAAATGAACAGGTGCACTTTTCCTTACTATCAAAAATTGAACCAATTTCTTATGTAGAGGCATGCAAAGAAAATTGTTGGTTAGAATCCATAGAGGAAGAATCAACTAAGATTAAGAAAAATGAAACTTGGGAGTTGGTTCTGAGACCTAAAGACAAAAATTTCATTGGTAGAAAATGGGTCTTTAGAAATAAGTTAAGCGAAGATGGAAAAGTGATCCAGAACAAGGACAGACTTGTATGCAAAGGATATTCTCAAGTTGATGGAATTGATTTTGAGGAGAAATTTTCTTCAGTAGCAAGGTTAGAAGCAATCAAAATATTGCTGGCCTTATCAGCTTTCAAGGATTTCAAGGTGTATCAAATGGATGATAAATCTACATTCCTGAATGGAGAATTAGAAAATGAATTCTACATTGAACAACTGGAAGGATTCCAATGTTTAGTTAACAATATTTTGTGTGTAAATAAAAGTAGGCTCTTTATAGACTCAAAATGGCTCCTAGATCATGGTAATCCATATTAGATAGATATCTACATCAACAAGGTTTTAGGAGAGGTAGTGTAAACAATAACTTATATGTATAAAAATAGAAAGCGATTAATTACTATTTTTTTTACATTGATGAAATTATCTTTGGAGGTATTAGTGATGCCATATACAAAAGATTCCAAGATACAATGCAGAAAGAGTTTGAAATTTCAATGCTTGGTGAGTTTTCTTTCTTTCTTGGTTTACAGATCTCTCAATCATACAAAGGTATATTCATTTCTTAGAACAAGTACATAAAAGAGATGTTGAACAATTTTAAGATGGGAGAATGCAAACTAGTGAGTACACCTATGGTTACTGGGTGTAAGTTAAGGATGATGAATCTGCTCCAACAAATCAAACTTTGTATAGGATAATGATTTGTAGTTTATTGTATGTAACCACATCTAGACTAGACATAATGCAAGTAGCAGGGATGAATGCTAGATTTTAGGTAGCACCTAAGGAAACTCATATCAAGGTAGTAAAAATGATATTTAGATATCTGAAGGCTACAATAGATTTTGGTCTATGGTATCCTAAGAGTGAAAACTTCACATTAACTACATACACAGATACAAATTGGGTTGGAAGTATAGATGACCGAAAGAGTAAAAGTGGTAGAGCTTTCTTTCTTGGTGATAGTCTTGTATCCTAGTTAAGCAATAAGAAAGATTCAATATCTTTATCTATAGTAGAAGTGAAGTATATTGCAGCAATTTCATGTTGCACTTAGGTATTATGGATGGAGAAGAACCTAAAGGACATGAAAATAGAGTCTAATGAACCCATTCCTATTCTTTTTTATAATATTAGTGCAATAAATTTTTTTGAATAAATATTTATAAGTATTCAATAATGCATCCAAGTACAAAACATATTGCAATTAATTATCATTTTTTCAGAGAGAAGTTGCAAACAAACAAGTGAAGTTGGAGTATATTGAGACTAAGGAGTAAATTATAGACATTTTCACAAAACCTCTTCCCAAGGAGGCTTTTGAGTATCTTCACTAGAAGTTGGAAGTGGTTACTCCCTCCTCTTGAATCAAGAGGAAGTACAGGTTGGGGAGCATTAACCCCCTACCACAAGCATGCTTGGTGGGCTTGTAGAATGTTTTCAAATATAAAATGGCACATGAGGAGAAAGAGATGCAATATGAATTATATCCAAAAGAATTCCAAATGTCATTGATGTCGAAGGAGTGATGTCATCAAATCGGTGAGACTTAAATGTAATTAATCTTGTCATTTCATGTTTGAGCATTTGAAATCAAGAAGTGTTGTGATCAGTTGTAGAATGTTAATGTTATCATTACTGAGAAGGAAGCTACTTGTAGTATGCTTTAAATATCATCTTGTATCTATTATAGTTGGTGGAAGTAGTTTGAAAGTGTTTGCAGTAGTATTCTATGGTTTTCTAATCATGCACTATGTTATATTGTCATATTGTGTTGTTCTCTACATTCTACCATTGTTGAATGCTATGTCTTGTACTTGAAGTAAAGTTATTCATGATGTACCAAATTCCAAAATTTTAGAGGTTGAGCTTCACCAGATAGAAAGTTAGAAGTAACAGAGTGTTGTCTGAGTTTGTTGATTGACTGAGAATAATGTTTATGTGTTTGCACCAAAAAAGGGAAGTGTGCACTAGCTGGAGGAGGTGTGAAGATAAAATCATTCCAATTTAAGATCATTGAAGGAAGTGCATAACATCATCTAACACTAGTAGTAACCAAATTGATTTAGGACTAGGTCAAATGCACATTTCATATCAATTTGAATTAAGGACTACTCGTAGCCAAATTGGTTGATTGTGGATGGTGCTAAGAAGTTCTTTGTTGACATGAGATATTGTTAATATATTTGAATGTACATATATTTATGACTAGGATTCATTCAATTTTTGAGTGTGTGTATAGGAGTTCTATGTAATTAGGGATTCAATGTGAATATCAGTGTGATGTAATGTGTGTTGCATTCGAATAATTGTGCACCATTATCAAAAGATTATATGCTATGAGGGAGAGTGTCTGAAGGTTGATCAAATCAAGTACAAGTGTTATTAGTCTTAAAGATCCATAAATCATATCTTTGTAATCTGGTAGGATTGATGTCTTACATATTGAGTTAGTGCTTAGATCTTTATGTTGGGGATTGATGTCTCCATTAGGTTGGTGCCTACAAATACAATTGGGGATTGGTGTCTCTAGTAGGCTAGTGCCTACTTCATGATTCTAAGTGATTCATTATTTTTTTGAAGCTAGATTTGGATAATAGCTCTAAGAAGCTCTTCTCACCATGGTTTTTCCCATTCTGAGTATCCACATATATATGGTGTTCTTTGTGTGAATGTTTGCATCTATTTTGCTTAATGGTTAAAATAAATCAATACTTGTTTCTTTGATGGTTTTGAGTTTCATGTTTTGAGAAGTCACTAATGGTAATTATTTTTTAATTAATAGTTTTACATATATTGATTTACCCCCCTTAGTATATTGTGTGCTCTTCAATTTGTATCAGAGCTAAGTTCCTTTGATAAATTTTAACAACTTGAGGTAGATCTAGGATGGCACACTCAATGGCTCAAGAAGATTTATCTTCAAATAAGGCACCACTATTTGATGGATTTAATTATTCCTTTTGGAGTGCGAGGATGGAAGCATATTTAATGGCCCTAGGATTTGAGGTTTGGAAATTAGTTATGGATGGATATGAAATCCATCATAGTCCCCCAAGAGATCAAGATAGAAAAAAGGCTTGTGAGAATAATGCCAAGGAAATAAATGCTATTCTATGAGGTTTATCTAACTCAAATTTTGTAAATATTATGCATTGCAAGACAACAAAGGAAGTATGGGTTAAGTTACACATATATGAAGGTGATGACAAGGTTAAACAAGCAAAGCTTTATACCTACCAAGGTCAATTTGAAATTCTGAAAATGAAGGAAGAGGAAAATATTGCTACATTCCTACTTTGGGTTGATGAGGTTTTCAACTCTATCAAAGGTCTTGGTGATGAGATAAAAGAAGGTATGATTGTGAAAAAGGTACTCAAATATCTTCCCAAAAAGTTTGGTACAAAATTTTCTACTATTGAAGAAGCTAAAGATTTGAATACTCTAACTATAGATGAGTTATATGGAATTTTTACTTCCTATCAGATGAGAATTGATAGTGACAAATATGTAAGGAAAGAGACTACATTCAAAGTGCCCAAGAAGCAAGATGATTCACATTTAGAAGATGGATTAGATCTGGAGGAATAAAAATTTGTTAGAAAGCTACATAGAGGTTCCAGAAAGGATAAAGGTAAGTTTCCTTTCAAAAAAAATCATTGTGGTGAAGTAATACATTTCATGACTAAGTGTCCATATAAAGATTCTAGCAATGATGGGAAGAAATCATTTTCAAAAACGAAATTTTTTTAGAAAAATCAGAAGAGGTTTTTTATCAATGAGGAAGGCTACTCATCTTATGATGATGATCAAGACACTTTCGAGAATAAAGGAGAAAAGGCTCTATTCATGGCTATGGAAACTTCTAAAGGTGATGAAAAAGTAAAGTCCAAATATGATATGATGATGTTGGAGTAGTTCTTGTGGAAGAATTTATTTGCATTAGAAAAGAAATTAAAAGACTAAAGAAAAGAATTGTTGAAGAAGTGCTTAAAGACAAATTATCTCATAATCTTGAGAAGGTGGAGAAGATGGTCATTGAATTGAAGATTCAAGTGGAAGAAGCAAAGAGGATTGAAGAAGTTATGACCAAAAGGTTGCTAATAAGAGATAAGGATTGTCAAAATTTTGAATTAGAGATTGTGTCATTAAGGAAAGATCCTAAAGAAGAAAATCATCAACTAAAGTTGAAGTTTGGGAAGAGAATAGAGATCTTGGATCAAATCATAGTAATTCAGAGATCACCGCATATTAAACTAGTAGAGAATGGCTCCATAAGTTCAAAGTTTGAAAAAGTTGTGGAAACCAAAGAAAGAAAATTAATGGATGATGGTTTCACTCAGGTACACAAATAGAATAGAAGATTTGAATGACCAGCTTCAAGAGGAAAAGAATACAATACTAGATTCAATATGTTGGCCAAGAAATGAGATACATATATAAAGCATGAATAAATACAACTACTAACTATAATTCAAGATAATACTCGAATCAATCAAACAATAAAGAACAATTGAAACATTGAAGAGAATAAATTGACACAATAATAACTTCATATGTTACCCTGAATGAACTTCATTGCTCTTCTCCATTTGATCCTTTCCTTGCTCTCAGAATTTGTATGCACTATATTGCTTCAAGCTCAATATATTGATAGTTGATATAGGATGCCAAATATTGAAGATTCATGGTTAGAATTCAAAAAGGAATGAGGGTTGCTTTTAAAGAAAATTTTATTTTGAATAAATGATCAGGATTAAGAGGTGGATGATCAAGATCAAGGGTCAAGAATCCTTTAGAGGAATTGATGAATGAGTTAACTAACTTCAACTAGTGTTAGGATTTCAGTTAACTATTTGCATGAGCAATTGATTGATCAATTAAGGGATTTGATTGCTTCATTAACTCTCATTGAGTGGAAGTGAATTGATTTGATTCAGGAGAGAGGTGAAATTGATTAGTCGGTGAAGTGGAAGAGAGTGTTTGTTAAGAACAAGGTGGAAATACATGTTAATAATTAATTATTTGACAAATGTGCAAGTGAGAATTATATATATAAATAAAATGTTTTATTTATTGTTGATGAAGGGATAATGTTGAGAGGAAATAGTATGATTAAATAATTAAAGTAATTATTTAATTTAGGAAGTGTGAATGTGGAGAATTAAACAATTAAATTAATTATTTAACTTAGAAAGGGGATAACTAAATAGCTAAAGTAATTATTTAATTTAGGAAGTGGGTGAATGTTAATTAAATAACTAATAATAATTATTTAATTAATTTAGAGGAATAAGATAATTAGAGACGTAATGAAATAAATAAGATTTATTTAATTAACTTGAAAGATTAACGATAAAATTATTTAATTAAATAACATAAAGTCATTTAATTAATAGTAGAAATATGAAATTAGATAATAATTAATTAATTCAACATTATTTAATCATTAGGGAAAGAAAATAATTAGTGTTAGAAGTGTTACTTGTAGGCTAGGACAATTTCAGGTATCTACATTTTTCCCCTCTTTGATACAATATATTTTTATAGTGTTGTGTCAAAGAAAATTTAAGAATTCATGTTAAGGATGTGCCCCAAAATGCCTTGGTGATGGCAAGATAGCATGGTACCCCTTAGAGAAATTTTTCATTTTTTTGAAAAACTCTGAAAATTTTGGGAAATTATTTTGACAAGCTAATTTTATATTGTTAAGTGTGTTGGTAGTAAGGAAAATTAATTTTAGGTCATTTTGGGCCTTTGTATTAGCATTTGAATGTCACAGCCAATACATCTAGTTATAAAGGGGGGTCACTATGCCACTGAAGGTCTATAAATAGGACTTAGGGGGGACATTTTCCTCATTTGTGCATTTTGATTTTAGAAATTTGAATGGAGAGGAGAGTGATTTTGGAGCAAAGTACCAAACTGATGACAATAATTTTGGAGATCTCACACCATGGATGGCACGTTCAAACCTTTAGGTGGCTTGAGGGATTAGGAAATGCGGTACAAACCATTTTTCACTTTGAAATTTTTCCATTTTTAGTAGATTTTAGGGCTCAAAATAGAGCAAACAGATATGGTGCAATTTCAACACTGCAACTGTAGTCACGTTTGACACATTTGTAGGATTGTCGGATGCATCTGTGAGGTGCATCACATTTGTAGTTGGTTCGCAAGTGTTTATAGGACCACATTTGAAGTAGTACCACAAACATAGGAAGCAATGTACCACATTTGTAGGGTAGCACTGCATGTGTTGATGTACACCACATTTGTGAAAAAGTGTGATGCATTTGACTATTGAAAAATTTAATGCACTTTTAGGAAAAAATTTCAAGTTTCAAAAAGTCTAATAGTTTTATCTAGGTATCCCAGTTGATGTAATGTGTTCATTTGAACATAGGTGAGGCTATTACCCTTATGTACTCATGAGATTCAGCTATCGTTGATAAGGCCACACAATCATCTAGATGAGACTGAGAGGATCACATTGCATGTGCTTGGATTCTATTATGTTACTTTCATGCCTGAGATATGGGTTAACAGGGGGTTGATCACGACACTAGTCGAGCAATGATATTCTAAGACTAGTTCATTTTATTTTCCTACTAGAGAGGTCACTGTGACATTAGAGGATACATGGCACATCTTTTGGATCCCCATCCATGGGGAGAGAGTTTTCTATGATCCTAAATTTGGCCTTGCAACCATGTAGAGGTGTTTCAATACTGATGACCTTGGAGAGGAGGAGTATGATATCATATGGGAGATCCTCGTAGAGCGATACAAGCGATTAACCATCATTGTGTGTAATTGTATAGCAAGTGTTCTAGTTCCAAACTAGAGAGGACACATTTTCCTTGTTGGATGGGGCTAGGTTTCAGTCAACATGATGGATGAGGATACTGTATATGCTTGGGGCCCCTACATTCTATTCATTTTATATTTCCGTTTGCATGATGTTGTCTATAGAGGCACTTGTTCTATTAGATACGGGACGACACTACTCCACGTATGGGTGTGGGACCATATAGTAGTTTTCAGACTGATTGATATGAGAGACCTTCCACCTAGCTTGTTGTATGTATTCATGTATGGAGGAGCAGTTACACAAACCCATGTTGGAGATGTTGGGTGGTGGTGACATGAGATCGATTTGGTGGATGCCTTCACATGGAAGCCTTATAGGTAGTGTGCCCCTTGGGATGATGATGGCGAGCATTTTCCTTACTATAAGTAGACTAGATACTTGATTGGGTGGACTATTCAAAGTTAGCACATTAAAGAGTGATAGCTATCAGAGTGTGTGCCTAGATAGTTTGGAGAGCAATAGGGTGAGATTGTTAGACTAGCTATATTTATGAGGTTAGCTCAAAACCTAGCATAGTGGGGGCCCATGATCATCCCATAGGTTGCAATCCAAGATTACGATCAATTGTAGCTTGTGTAGTGCGATGCAAGAGAAAACATACCAGATGTGGGGACTTCACCAAACTATGATGCCTAGTGGGCATAACACAGACCTGTGTCATTAACAAATCTATATTTTCCAACCTCTTGTAGAGGATTGAGAGGGAGACTCTAGGGGAGGGGGAGGATAGATGATGGTGGGAGAGGTGGTGGGAGAGGGGGTGATGATGGTGGTGATGATGAAAGCTACAGAGGGAGAGATGGAGGCATGGGGAGGAGAGGAAAATTTAGATGCATGATTATACATGTCATTCCAGGCTAGCTTCCACCTATTACAAAGGATGCCCATGTAGACCTAGGAGATTGATTGGAAAGAGCAAGAGATGTCTGACATGGGCATGCAGGAGGAGCACATCCAGGAGGAGGAGGATGTAGCTCGATAGGAGCAAGAGATGGAGGTCAATATAGATGTGGGGCTCGAGGAGGTATTGATCAGAGAGGCTATTAGAGATGTGATGGAGGAGGGGGTTAGGGTGGGAGGATAGGATCATCATATGGCAGCCATGCAGGCATAGATATAGGTACTCCAGAAATAGGTGCAGGGTCTACAGGGTAAAGTGGTTCAATTGAATGTCAAGTGTGATATTGCCACTATTAGGGCATAGAGGTTTGAGGAGCGGTCCCTTAGGTTTATTAAGATAGTGAGTGGACCCAGTGTTGATTTTTCTCACACCTTTTATTGAGTAGGTCATGAGGCATAGTACTATTGTGAGCTATATGAGGGTACGGTATTGCCATCACATAGAGCACTAAGTTATACTGAGAGAAGGTCCCAAAGCCCATTGCATTCATGGAGATTAGGTAGTAGTGAGGGAGAATTAGATCCTCAAAGCTCACCTTATCCACCTCCCCCACTAGTTAGAGATCAGGCTGGACCATCAAGATCCAGAGCCAAATAGGATATGGCCTCCCCAAGACATGAGGATAGGGGTAACTCGGGTTCACCCAATGTATTTGTATATAGGCATATGTATATTTTGATTGAGCCTATGAGCTCTATTTTGACAGACATATTATTTTTTTACTATGACACATTTTGATATATATATGAGATGGATCATTTTTTGGCCTTGACTATATGATGTGTTATGTTCTATATGCATGCTTCTATGTGATGTTATCTATGTTATGCATTATGTGTGATGGATTTATGACGTATTCATATTTTGATGTATGTATGGATGCACATGATATTGAATTATGCTTATATGTATGACATGATGTGATGTATAGATATCTAATGCTTATGATATATGATGGGATTAATATTCTCATATGATCTATATGTAGGATGAAATTATATGTTTATGACATGTTATGCCATGTTTTGTATGATTCTATGTGGATGATGATTTTAACAATTTAATGCAATGCTATCTATTTTTTTGTATTTTTATGCAGTATAATGTTCTAACATGATTATGGATGTAGGATATGTAGCTAATGCATTTTTTTTATGTGTCATAGAATGGCACTAAGATGACTATGGGGATCAATAGAAGAAGTTTTAGTGAGAAGAAATAGTTAGTAAGGAGTGAAGAATGGTTAGATGGACCATCAATCCAAATAAATATTGACATATGATTGATAGTATTTGATCTTTCCGTAGTGCATTTTTTATCATCATAGAGTGTTTTATTATGTGACAAGTGGATGTATGCACACCAAAGCATGAATTGTGATGAAAACATGTATTTCCATTTTCCTAAAGATATTGATGTATGGGCAAGTGGATATGTGTACACCAAGTTGATTAAAATCTTGGTGATGTTAGTATTCATTTTTCAAAGATTCAAACACATTAGACAAGCATTGCCCAGATTTATATTAGTAACAATAGAACCTTGTTGGAATATGTGAGGAATTAGCCATAGGGTATGTTAATCCTGATGTAAGAAAGTGTTAGTTGACCTTTATTTGCATATGATGTTTTGATTATTCCAAATGGAACCCCAATTACACACAAGGCTCTTAGTGTCCATGGAAAATCAACATCTTTACCTAGCAAAAGAAAAAGAGGTGAGGCAATTTTACTAAAATTTTGAATAAATCTTCTATAGTATCCAACATGACCCAAAAATATGAACATCTTTTTGACAAGTAGGCACAGGTATGTGTTGAATTATCTTTACCTTTTTGGGATCTACCTCAATTCCCTTTGAAAAAATATAATGTCCTAAGACAATACCTTCAGTCATTAAGATGTGACACTTTTCATGACTGAAAGGATAGATTAGTCTTGATACATCTTTTAAGAACCTTTTTCTAAATTTACCTCTGCTTCCTCATACACGTCACCATAAATAGTAAAATCATCCATATAAACTTCCACACATTCATGAATCAAATAAAAAAAATACTTAAGACGACTCTCTAAAAAGTAGTAGGAGCATTATGTAACCCATAGGAAAGTAAAGTTGGTCTTGTCTTGATCCTCTAGGCCTATACGGATTTGATTGGAACCACTAAATCCATCAAGGAAGGAAAATAACTTCTTCCCAACAAGGGTTTCTAGTACCTAATCAATAAAGGGTAGTGGAAAATGATCTTTCTTGGTAGCCTTATTAAGGGCCCTATAGTCTATGCATATTCACCACTTCCCATTTTTTTTTGGAACTACCACAAGAGGTGACACCCATTGGCTATCAGAGATAGGATAGATGAATCCTACGTTGAGTAACTTTTGTAGTTCAATCTTCTTTGTGGTTGTCTTATAGGTTGACTTCCTTCCTCTATATATATATGATGTGTGCAAGTAGCAAGGTGTATACCTCTCATATCCTAGTAATCCCAAGCAAAGGCATCTTTATGGGAACACAACATAGCAATGAGATTTTCTAATTATGAGGGGCTCAAGTTGGGGTTTATATTGATCATTTTTCCTAGTAAAACTTCCATAGCCTAAGATTGGACAGGAGTATTTATAGCAAGTAATTATGAAGTAGATGAGGATGGATCATAATTCCTAGATACTAAAAATGAACTATATATATAAGTGTGTGGTAATAACTGATGTAAATTAATGAAATTTTGAATAGATTGTGGATTACTAACTAATAGAAGACTCCCAAATGGATAATTTTCATTTACATCCGAAGGAAAAATCATTGTTTCTAAAAAATTATCAAACAAATAGTGATTTTGCAAGAAATCATTAAGAACATTGTATTTTGATATTTCCTCAAATTCTCTACTTTGATGAATTGTCAAAATAGGAAAAGATTCATCTAAATCACTATCGATCCACAACGGATTGTCTGTTTCCAATAAAGGTTGTGCTAGAGGGTACATCAGTTGCTTCATTTGTTCTCCATTTGAAATCACCATATTGCCATATTTACAATTAATAAAAGCATTAGTTGAGGATAATCATGGTCAGCCTAAAATTAAGGGGTACCCCAAAACTTAATTTTTGGTTGTAAAATCATAAATTTGTGGGATATTCCCAAGAATCAACAAAAACAATAATGTCGTCAATCATACCTTTTGGATTTACAAGGGAACGATCTGCCATTTTTAAGACTACTTGAATAGGTCTTAGTCCTTGAAGGGCTAGTTTCTCCTTAGTCTTATTTGTCATTATATTTTTGGTTGCTCCTAAATCCATAAGCATATTTGGGATAACCATATTACCAATGCATACCTTATCATTGGGCTCCCAAGATCTGCATACTTAGGAACATAAATCTTACCCAACATCCAATCTACAAGTTTTCCAATGAATTGGACCATCTTGGGGTCTTGTTTCTTCTTCTTTTTTCTCCTACATAGTTATTTGAGTTTTCTCATATACATTGGAACATATCGAATGACCTGCAAGAGAGGGATTTTAACATTAAAATTTTGCAATTCATTCATGAAATCAAAACTTGATTGAGATGTTTCTTGTTGTTTTGTTTATTCTTGAAACCTATCAAGAAATGGGGGCCTTGGTTGTTCTTCTACTGGTTCGGTTGGAGAATATTCTATCTCTGTAATGGTTCACCCTTGAAGATTATTTCTTGATCTTAATTGTACACCATCAATTTCTATTGCATTGGAAAGATAGGTTGGGAATCTTGCCACCTTATTACTATAAATTGGTTGAGCCACCTTATTATGTGGATTGGGTGATGGTTATGTGGGCATAGGTGTTGCTTTCAGTGGTTGGGTTGAACTAGATGGTTGACTAGATGATGATGTAATAGGTGGTAAAAGCTATTATGATTGTTGATAGGGATTTATTGTTGATGGTGGTGGATATGGAGGGTATGATTGATATTTTGGATATTTTGGTGGTGGCGCTCACCATGCTTGCCATGATTATGGAGCATGTGGATATTTTTGTGTCCATTGGGGGTAGTGTGGAGGTTGTTGCCATCCTCCAAACCATTTAGGTTGGTTCGGGAAAGGATTTTGTTGATGAGGAAAAGGACTTGATGAAATGCATGATAATCAGTTGGGGGAATTCCTTGTGGTTTCCAAGGTCTCCTTTGGGCCATAAAGTAAACAGGATCATATGTATATTCTACTTCAATCATGCCTACAAGAAGAGGTCTTAGAATGGTGTCTCTATTGGAATCTTCTAAAGAAGAGATTTTTGTTTAGATATTTTTGTTTTTTTGTAGGGACACTCTTCACTATTATGTCATTTGTGACAAATAGGACAAAAGGAAGCAAGGGCCTTTTCAGCCTCCTCCCCCTTCTTTCATGTATACAATGTGTTGATCTACTTACCCATGTGACTTAGTAGATCAATTTTTAGGTCTTTGAGCAATGTGCCTAGTTCTCTTTTTGTGACACCTGGTGTCCCTCTAGAAGAGACTTGCTTCCTAGTGTACCCTCTTACTAAATAGGTGGACCTTGAGTAGTTCTTGCAAACATCACAGATATCATCAAACCTCAATTTGGAAATATCTCCACCCCCCATAAGATTCAAAATATCCAAATATTCATCCCTAATCCCCCCAAGAAAGAGAATTTTTACAATGTCATTGCTTATTTGTCTAGTCCTTTGAAGACTAAATAGGAATCTTTCAAGGTAGTCTTCCAAGGTTTCATCTTCGCATTGCATGATGCAAAAGACCTCATCTCTGATTTCCTTGGTCTTGCAATATTCTTGGTATTTCTCCAATATTTTTTTCTTCATGTTATCCCAACTATGAATGGTTTCATGTCCTAGTCCCATAATCACAATGCTACATCTTTCAAAGTAGTTGGAAACAGTTTAAGTTTTTTTGCATCACTATTATAATCATAACTATGACATAAAATATCAAATTCAAAGAGAAACATATCAGGGTCTTCCATAGAATGACCTCAAAAAATAGGCAAGGCGGAGTGAGGTATGTTCTTCATGGGGGCATCCTCTTTTGGATGATCAATCAGAAACTCAAAGGTAATAGGATTGTTGTTCACCAATTCTCTTTCACCATTGTTGTTGTTGTTATCAACCATGGTTTCAAATGCCCAAGGGGTGTACAAGGATGAAAATAGCTTGGGGTCTTTGTGTATGATAACTTTACCACTTCAAAGTTCATAAGATTCTCAAAATATTTTAGAAACCATCTTAAATAATTCTTCAAATGACTCATGTTGGATATTAGGAGACTCGATAGTGGTGGACTCAATGACACATCTTTCAATATATGATTCAAATAACTCTTTCGTAGATGGTGTGTACACAATTAATGATTTTAATTCATTTTGTGGGTTTTCTTGTTGTGAACTATTTCCTATGTCCTTAAAAAATCTTCCTTTACTATCTAAAATATGATCCATACATATATATGATCTATAATACATAAAACCAAGGGTACTCACCTAGGAAAGGTCAAAAATCACCTGGAATTTCACCTTCATGCACTAGACCTAACTCAACTCACTAGTTTTTAGGCCTATATTGCCTTTCCTCAGCAACGACGCCAAAATGTTTGGACAAAATTGTGGACTAATATTGGGAATAAACTATCCTTGTAATTCTATCAATTTGGCTAGATTTAATTGAATCCTCAGCAATTTCATGTTGATTTCCTCAATGTGTTCCTAAGTGTCAATCTGTGGATCATAAACTCATGAAAGGTATTGTGGCTATTTACCTAAGGGCTGAGACTAGTGAACTAAGTGGGGATGAATGTAGCTAGCTCACATAATGATTATCTAATCAAAAAAATTGTTTAATAACCGTATTTATGCTTTATGACAGGAAGTTATAGAAATTGTGTTAGGAAGTGTGTCAAGAAGTATAGCAAAGATAGTTACAGAATATAAAACAATGACAACAACTTCTTTAACCTAGAATAAACTCATTTCCATGCTTCTGCTTAATAAACCCTGATTATCATATATAAGATTAATTACATAATGAAAATCAATTGAACTAAATCAAAAGATGGAAATATTACAGAAATATGAAATCACACATCACATACACAAAATCGAAATATTAGAAAAATGAAAGCACACACGTTACCACACTAATTAAATTGAAAAAATCACTAAGCGACCCAAGCAGTGGGCCCTTGCTCCCTGGTTCACTTGGTGACGAGATAAGAAATGGGTTCTACACCAAAATAATCATCCACATGCACAGAAATATTCAAATGAAAGTAGAGGAGAAGTTTTTTTATATATTAATCACCACACACATTCAGTCTTAGATATACATACTTACATATACTAAGTGATATGCCAAAAATTAATAGCTCGTTTGGGTTTGTTGTGGCTTATGTCCAACAAACCAAAGAGTTTTAAACAAAAATAAATTATCGGCCTATGACCAATAAATAGAAATTGAATATAACAACTCAAAAGTAAATCCAAACAAAATGACATCAGTAGTCGTTCCAATCTAACAACTCCATTCTTCATTAGTCCTTTGCCTTCCACGTACTCAATTAGTTGAACTCGCACCTTTAACTATCCCCTACCATTTAATCATAAAAAGATTAACATTCTTTCAAATAATTAGCATTATGGACTATTTTAATTCCTTTTACAACTTATTAAATATATCTATTTTCCTACAACAAATGGTGACAAGTATAAACAAGGTAATGTAAATAGGGGTAAAAAGGAAAATAAACGATGAAATAACAAGGCCTCATTTTTTCCTATCAAGAGTCGTGGGCTTACCTATCTGATCAATGTATCTAATAAAACTATGTATTATCATGTTAGCTTGTGTCTTTTTGTGTCTTACAAATGTGTATCTTATGATTGGATTTTTCACCTAACATATTTTTTCCTGCAGCTTAACATGTTTGTGGTGAGATCATAGCTAGCTTTGTAGGACCAAAAACCTATGGAGCCTCCCTCTTTCACGTCTAGGTAAACTGGATCAAATATATACTTCCTCAACATTATTGGTATATTATCTTCAACCTCTTTCTACTTTAGCTCACATACATGCTAACACATATGCTCACTAAAGTGGGGGAAAAATGTAATGGCACAAATTTGTACCCTAGCAAAATTTCCCATTTATTTACTCTTACTTTAAAATTATAAGTATGAAGATGCATAAACTTGTCGCCATCCTCCTAATCTTCCCACATTTCCTTGTATTTTTGCATTGGTGGAGGAATATTTTTCTGGGACACATGCATGTTGCACAAACGTATGCTCATTGTGTTGTCATCTTGACAGATTCCTTCCCTTGAGATTCACAAAAGTGTTATGTTTCCTAGTTGGTTGAGAAGGAAATTTCCTCTGTCGGGTCTTGACCAACGCGAAATAGCTCCTTTCCTCCTTTTTTCTCATTCAAACTCATTCTTTGGCTCTCTCTCACATCCCTATCATTCTCTCTTGTAAGCTCTTGCATTCTCTAGCTCATTCTCACATTATCTACTCACACTTCTTGATCATTTTTTTGCTTTATCTCACTACTACCAGTCTTCTACTTGGGTCTATTAATTCCAAAACCATCTTCATTTCATATTTACAAAGTTCTATCTCCTTGACATGGTGTTGTTCTCTTCTTTAATCCATCAGCCTTGAGTTCTTATAGCAGGGAAGGTGACATTGTGTCTTTTCATTTTGCATCTATCATCTTATAGAGTATCATTTAGGTTGTCATTACTCTCTATGTTATTGTGTCATTTCCATTCTTTCCTTTATTGTTTTTCTCTATATCATTGTATTTCTACATGTCCTTGGAGGTGGGAACACCGAAAGGGAGGTTTGACCAAGGTAGACCTCAAAACACAGCCCAACACTTTTCCTATTTTAGTGTGTGTGGGTGCAGGTTCATCCGTTTGAAGTTAGTTGGAGAAATAGATTGTGTGTGAGTGTTATATTTTCCTAATCTTTCCTTATCATTTTCATCACTAGAATAGTTATTTACAAGTATTCTTCTTGTTGTACTATTTATATCCATATTTTCATATCAAATTGTCAAACTATAAAACTCTATTATTCAAGTCATAAGTAGACCTTGATTTTCTTTGGTTGTTATTCAACTCATTGTCCATATAGGATTCTAGCATGTTCTTAAGAATCTAGCGTGACGTGTTGAAGTTTGGTTCTCATGCTGCCATCCCTAGAGATTTGTCTGAGTTGCAGTTTGAGAACCCTATAGTCTGCTCACCTAATTTCCAAAATACCTATTATTGCCTTTTGATCAACCTGAGGTAGTTTAGGGAAGTTCATTCCTTGGGGCTCTCCCATGATTTGTAGCCTTGGTGGTGACAAATCCCCCTACCCTACAACCCAAAATATAGAAAACCATGAATAAAACTCTAGAGGTGTAAGTATAATTTTCTATCAAACCTTTCTAATTCTCTATATTATTTGAATATTCAAGAGAATAGCATATCAAGTTTTAAGAAAACCTACATGCAAGTGATATCCTATTTAAATTTCACAAACTAAAAACTAAGTTATCTATTCTAACATCTTTTACTTTGATACCATGTTACAATCTATAAAATAGAGATTCACTCAAAACTAAGTGCAAAGAATAAATACAATAAAATTACTAATAAAAATGATCATAAAATAAAAATAGCATAACAATGTTAGTTTCCCACAATAAAATTGATACACAATATATATATCTATATGCAATCTAAAAAATATCATAAATAAAGATTGCAATAACATGAATGAAACAAGCTAGAGGAGAAAATACATATATATAGGAAAAGGGGGAAGAAAATCTTACCAATGAGAAAAGTAACTCCAACTACCAAAAATAGGTGGGAGTTATAGTCATAGAAGATGCCATGTAATAACCAACTCAATACAACTAAGCAAGCTAAACTAAAAGTATATGATCCAACCAACAATATTAATAAGACCTACACTAACACCACCTTGCCCATTCAATCTAAAATTAAATTCTTATGTGTCTAAATTTCTCCAAATATGTGATCTTGAGAATTCTTACTTTTGAAATATATTTGAACTATTGGTCTCATGGAATTAAATTTTCCCTTGGCTAGATGCATTCCACCTCCCATTAATCAAGAATTGAGAAAAAAATTCCACATTCAAAGAATGGAATGGATTTTCCCACTTTTCTTTTAGGAGGAAGAGATTAAGGATCATTTTATTTTCAAATGCACAATTCTTATGAGATACACAAAATATTTAAGTATTTTTTTAAGGATATAGAATAGTTTTTAGAAATTTTCTCTCATTCTCAAGATTAGAAATGATTGGCATTATACATCAAATCTAGGCTTATATTTTTAGGTGCCACCACATAATGGAAAATCAAAATGCACTTTTTCTAATATAAAAAATCTCATATCTAATACTTCTTTACATACTCTAGACCTAGTAAAAAAGAGGTCTTCAAACAATGATGATGGAAAACAAATGTGTCAAAACCTAGGAGACTCATAGTATGATGTATACACCATGATAGAAATGAATATACTACAAATGTTTCATAAATAACTCAAGTTTGTATTTTTATATTGAATTTTGTTTTTGATAGTCTAAGTTGCATTTACAAGGTGTAGTACCCATAACACAAAAAATCCCTATGATCCAAAGTTCATCAAATAAAAATAACAAAACATAACTAGTTATAATAGATAGACAATTCACATAAACAATACAAAGACAACATAACAAAAACCCCTAGAAACCAAATAAAACCAAGACCATCACCTAGCAAGATTCTCCCATTACTCCATGAGGAATTTAAACACATCCCCATTTGCTTGACTAGTATTGAGATCAGACTCCACAATATTAGTCTTAACTTCCTCCTTCAGCACCATAGATAGAGTGATAATTGAGTGATGGAAATCTTTATGGTGAAACGGTTCAGTCTATCTAGCTTCCTTTCCATATTGCAAACACGAGCTAGTAGGCCATTGAAGTCTTCCTCCATACAATTTGACTTGTTAGTCTCTTCATATAGAGCCCGATGATTAGAGGAGGTCAGAGTGGACTCCTCTAGGATCATCTAATTAAGCTCCAGGAAGTGATGGGTTCACTCCTTGTACTCCTTTGTTTCCTCCACCGTATCATGCTTACTGTCATCATGATCTTTTCCATGTTTTGAGCTGCTAGAAATTTCATCAACTAGGACCTCCTACTTATGTTTAGCCAAGTGATTATACCTCCTAATGTTGGCAAGTTCCACATAAGTGTCCATACTCATGGCCACCACAGTTTCCTCAAAATATTCAAACCTAGCATCATCCTCATCATTTTCAGTGGGTAGTTCTTCAATATAGAATGTTATGTCCTTTTTTCTCTTTTTTGTGTTTGGCTTTGGTTTTTGTAGGAATTTTCCCCCCTTCTTACTAGGGGTATTGTTTAGTTCATATAGTCCAGTGGCGGTAATGGTTTGAGCCTACAAAATAGCTCCCCTTTTCGTTTTAGTAGGAGGTTTGGGTTTAGGATCTTCTAGGGGTTGGTTGGAAATGGGGAAGGGGTTTCATCTTCGAACCCACAGAAATAGTAGGGGAGGGTTCCAGAGGAGGAGAATATGAGGCCATGGGCTCCTCAACCCTAGTGGTGGATATAGGTTTCAGAGGGCAAAGGATGAGTCCCTAGTGAAGGGGTAGGGGGTTTCTCAAGATTCTTGTACATATATTGACTTTTTTTGCTTAGCCATTTGTACATATTTTTATTATGTTTAAAGACACTATCTAAGATACTCTCTCGATACATTTCCTAGAATTCATCTTTAACTATATTATTCTTTATGGATAATTGTAGACATTAAAATAAATTTTGATTTAAATTTAAAACTAAAATATAATGCTATTATAGATTTTGAAGCCTCCCACCCATTGTTGACTACTTTTTACTTACTTATCTTTCCTCCTATTTTTTCTATAGACTAAATAAAGGTTTATAAAATTTAAAATCAAATGAAGATAACATTAGAATTTAATAGGATACTCAATATGAACATGCTTGGCCATGTTGCTATTAAAAATTTCTTGCCTCAATTTTTACCTCCCATAAATCTCATGATTCAAGAATTTCATTATAAATATATTTACTTCTTCACAACAATAGATTTCAAAGATTTGTATCCACTTTAGGAATCATATCTTTGTTATTTTAGCATTAATTGTAGTACCTCAATTAAAAATGGCAATGTTATTATTTAGGACTAATCAAGATACAATTATTGATTAATTTATATTAAAGTTATTAGATTTCCACAATTCATATTATTGAAAGTGTGTTTTTTCTAGATTTAACTATGTGTGATTTATTTGCATCAATTTTTTGGATCACACTTTGTGATCCATCATCAAGATGAACAAAGAGTTGTAGGAGAGAAATTTAAAAGAGTTGAGGGAAGGGAGGAGGTTGTACAAGTTTCAATATTAAAATTTAAAATGAGAAAAAATGCTAGATAAGAAACTAAATAAAGAAGATAAGAAAAAATATAATAAAAGTATGATATAAATATAAATAGAGAGAAAAAATGCTTAATTAAACATATGAAAATGACTAAAAATAAAAAAGAGAACAAATGAGGAAAAAAGAGAGAAAATAAATAAGATGAAAAGAAGAGAGGATATAGGAATATATGCAAATATAAAAATTATATATAAATAGATTATAAAAAAGAAAGGGAAAGAATCAAATATATAATTAAATAAAGAAGATATATAAAAATCTAAGATAATGATATATCCTTTAAAATATATCATAAAAAAATGAAAAGATATTGTTTATTAAAAATCTAAAGATATAATTAAATAATTTCTTATTATATGGGAAAAATAGGTTTTGAAGGGACCCGAAACCCTTAAACAAACAGGTTTTGACGGGACCTGAAACCCAGACCAAGACCAACCAGCTGTGATAAAAATACAACATAGGCCATCAGCAACCTAACAGTAGCAGCATCAAACACAAATTACAAGATAATTCCAGTTGCAAAAAGGATAAAAAGGGACCTTGAACCCAATCCAACAAGGTTTTTACTGGGAACTCAAACCTAAGAAAAGAAGGGACCTAAAACCCTAACATAACAAAAGAACCACCTAAGACAACCAGGCAACCACCAACGTGTAACAACTAGACTGCAACATAAATCTTATTAGCAACACCAATTGAATCCAAACTCCCCACCTCAATAGGAGAGTAATAAATCATAATTAAACACTAAATATCCCCAACTTTCTCACAACACCAATCAACCCAAAACACCAACCCAACCTCTGCCTCAATAGAAGGGGGCTCACCTCTATAGGAGAGAATGAGATGAGGACCTTTTCCACAGAACATAGAACTTCCCACCCGATCCACATCACTCCTCTCCACCTGAATAGAAGAGGGGTCCACCTTTGAAGGAGAAGTATTTGCCTCCATAGAAGACCATAACTATAAAACTTGAAGGAAAGTGGCTACACCCATAGAAAGGAACAACATAACATCCTTTGGAAAATTAGTAAACTGGAGCATCGAAGAAAAAATAAAGCACTCCTCAGCCAACAACCTTGAGAGAAGATACATCTAACCCTTAAGACTATACATTTGAAGTAGCTCAGACATCTAGAGGAACAAACCCCCATCCTACAAATCAACCTTTACATACCAAAAGGGGGAGAACACAGAGCTCAACATAAAAGATTGGCAGAGAGAATAACAACCACCCAACAGGAAAAGACAAGAAACCATGGCAACCACAACAACCACAAACCACTTCAACACACCAAGAAATTTTTCCAACATAGTAGGAACAAGAAGGATAGAGAACCACTCCACCAAGGCCTGCACAAAATCATAACATGAAGAGTAACACCCTGCACAAGAGCTAGCAAAAGAAACATCTCTACAACGAAGCAAAACCTAGAGAAGAGCAGCCTCAAGGCCAAGCAATGCGAAAAACACTAAAGAAGAGCCACTGGGACTCAAGAGAAGTAGGACAAGGCAAGGAAATCCTCCAAGCAAAGAGAGTAGAGAGAAGGCAAGACCATGAAGAAAAATATCTGTATACGTAAAAAAATGGTCATGTCTATAATCCTAGCAACTAATTAAATATTTATTATTTAATTAATTTTTCTAAAGTCCTCTACATATGATTAAATTTAATTAATTTAATTATATTGTTCATTCATCTTATTTCTCTTCCATAATTAAATAAATTTATTTTATTTAATTATTTTCATATGTCCACTTAATTATTTAAATAAATACATTCTATTTATTTAAATTAATTATCACTGTTTGAATTTAATTAAATCTTTTGATTTAATTAAGTTTAAATATCTCTCTTTCTTCTATTTTAAATTCTTCTTCTAATTAATTAAATGTTTCATTTAATTAATTTCATAAAAGTGATTTAATTAAATAGATCTTATTTAATTAAAAATACTTATGCTTTCTTTCTAAATCAAAATTAGGTATTTTAACCTGATTGTGAAATCTTCTCATTTCATGATTAAATATTTTATTTAATTATGAGATATTCTGCTTTTTTCAATAAAACATGATTAAAGCTCTTTTCTTATCACCACCTTTCTTCTGCTTTTAAAAGCTTAATTAAATATTTTATTTAATTAAGAAAAGCTGAATGTCCTCCACAAATAAATAATTGAATTTTTAAATTCATTTATTTATCAGCTTTTAATCTTTCTTTTATTCTTATCTTCTCTTCTTTTTCCTCTTTCATAAAAAATAGAAAAATCTTGTTTTTAGGTTTCTTCTATCTTCTCTTCAATTTCATCTTTCTTCAACCATTCGATCTGCCAGGAATTATCACAACCGTTAATCGAGACAGCCAATCAAAATCATTCGAAAAACTCTATAAATACCTGTGTGAATCCAAGCATTGATAATAGGCAATTAATTAGAATTCATGCACTTAAGTCATTTAGAGTTCATTTATCATAGCATCATGTTTATTTCAAGTTTCTTAGCTCAAATCATCATCATAGCTTACTCTTGCATCTACATCATATCAAATCTCGTTCTTTAGGAAGACAGTTTGTTGAGCCTAGCCTACAAATCTGAGAACACAAAGCTGGAATCGACAAAAACACTAAAGATAGAGGACAATAGGACAACAATGGAAGCAGAATAGAGTTTGCACTTCTTTACTTCTTTTCATATTCTGTTTTATTAAATGTCTTATTGGTGTGTTTGAATACTTCATTTTAAATTCATTTACGCATCATATTTTCATACACACATTAAATGGTGCCCACCGTGGGGCCTATGCCCCTATTTTAGACTTCTTTCTTGCAGGTTTGCTTACAGGTTTTCTGACATTCGGCAGGGCATCGAGAATATTCAGAAAATTTTATTTTTGCAGGTATTTCGGTGCATCTGAAGACTGTTTCGGTGCATCTGGGCATTTATGCGGCGCATCTGGGAAACAGTGTAGCGCATCCGTCACTTTCTGCAGTGCATATAGGAATTTAGTTAGCGCATATAGGAAATAAGTTAGCACATTTTATATGTTTCAATAAAAAAAAAATTTAAAAAAAAAAAATTGCATTTAGAATAGCGCATCTAGGCTCTGTTTTCGCACATCTGGGTAACAGAGCGGCGCATTTGTATGTTGTTTTAGCGCATTTAGGTAATAGAGTTACGCATCTGGTCCCTGTTTCTATGCATCTAGGGGACAAAGCTTCACATCTGAGTTGTAACCGAGATTCTGAGTCTGACGCCTTCCGTAGACAGAATTTCTTTTATTTCTTTTTGCTGGGTTTTAAAATGAATCAATCTAGGGTAGCCACCACACATTTATCATGCAGTTAAAAAGAACCCCATGTCTGTTGTGAAGCAACATCTTCACTTAGAGTAAATCACTTTTGATTTTGGTGCACATAAAATGAACTTGTTTACTCTTATTGACTGTGCTTGAAAGTGGTAGGTGATTATGCTCTCACCCTGTGCAAACTAGGTGATCAGAAAACTAGACCCACTTTTCCCTGTGTAACCCTGACTCAATAATTGAAGTATCCTCTCCCCTTGCACACTTGTGCGATCCTGGGTGCAAGAGAAACAGTTATTGACTCTAGAAATTGAGCCTGCCTTAAGGGAAAAAGTACTCACCTTAAGGGACGACTCAAACCGGCAATGGAGCTAAGGCCAAGCTACCCCTGACCGGTATATAAATGTAAATCTTAAGGGAAATCCTAAGGTTGCTTGTGCGGATGTGTCATACGGACGGAGTTGTACTCCCTTAAACCCTGTTGAGCTTAACCTCTTCAGGCTGGAGTGCCAGCTTAATGGTGATTAATTTCTTGCCCCATGTATGGCCACTCGAACGGGGGTCCCGAACTAAATACCATTGTTTAGAAAGCCAAAAACCGTCTATCTGCTAGTCCAGCATCGGTCGGTGTGAAGCCTTCCACACTTTCGCAGTCAATAGTAGAGGTGATCAGCTCGCCATGGGAGTTTCATGGGGGTTGGAAGCTTGGTTGGCTTGAGAAGAGAGTGCACTGTAAGGGGGAGCCCGTGCAGCCAAGCTTCTGGATTCACACACTACTGATATGCAGTTGGGGAAACCCGCGTGGAGTCTAGCAGATATTGTCCTAGCCTAACCTAGGTTGTGCCTATCTTATTCTATGCTTGGTTACGAATCAACTTAAATTAGATTGTTTGTTGTGCTTTCAAAAACATTAATTCAGATAAAGGATCATCCAAAAACCAACATGATAAATTTTAGCTGAAAACTGGTCAAAACTGTCCTTAGAAAACTGTTTTAGTGCATCTCAGAAAAACTGCAGCACATTTAAACTCTGTTCTGGCGCATCTGTGTTCTGTTTCAGTGCATTTAGGGTATTCTGCTGCGCATATGCTCTCTGTTTCTGCGCATATAAGGTATTCTGTAGCGCAGTTGACTCTTTCTCCAGTGCATTTACCTTTTTCTACAACACATTTAGGAAATAGAATAGCGCTTTTAGGTTTCTGTCAAAATTCAGACACATACCCGGATCTCTGAGATTTTACTCCCATGTTGAGAAAGTGGAAATCAACCAAGTTCACCAAGAAATCATTTTTCGATAGAATCAAGAAGCCCAAAACAAACTTAAGTTACAAAAGGACTTTAGATCGCAGAGAATTCTTGTATAAGAGTCGAGACGTCTTGCTCCATTATCGTACATTCCTCCATAGATACCAAGACTACATTAGGGGATTCACCGACGATTATGTTGTAGAACCTTTGGCTACCCAAGCTTATTATCAAAGATTAGCATTATCTCAACGTCACAATCTTGATCAACCTCTTGAGTTTGAGAATATACCACAACCTTCAATTGAATATTCAACGCGTCCTAATCAAATCCTTCAGTAACCTTTGATCTTATCCGATGATCTCTTACATATGCCTATTTTTACAAGATCTCAACACAACAAGCTAGGAGAAACATCTCAACAAGAAACTCCCACCCACAACATTCAAGAAGAAGGTGAACATGATAGTCCTCTTTTTAGTGTGAATCGCAATCCCCTTTTCAATGACAACAATATGGCTGATGGAGAGGAAAATTCATTTCTTAAGAACAAAAACATGAACAAAACTCCTGTAGATAGTGATGATGACCAAGAGGAAGAACTTCAACTTAGAGAGGCAGAACAGAACCCAAAATTTCTTAAAGCTCTTGAAAAGATTCTACAACGTGACAAAGAAAAGTACTTTCTTTTCTTAGCAGATCAAGGAGCTAAATTGCCTAAAGACTTTGATACTGAGAAATTAAAAAGAAAAGAAGAAGAACCATCCCCATCTAAATTCGCTCTCTTTGAACAAGAGCTTAAAAAAATCCAAGGAACAATCAAAGAAATACGAGGGGGAACCACAACCAAGAAATACACTTTGGATGACATATGTCCTTATCCTTTTGATAGAAGTCTCAACATGATTCCATTTCCTAAACACTGTGAAATTCCCAAATTTGATCGTTATAATGGGAAATCAGACCCAATTGACCATGTTAGAGATTTTTGAAACATGACATTGGAGTTTTCCCACGAGGATACTTATTTATTGCGATTATTTCCTCGAAGCCTCGGAGTCAATTCTATGGAATGGTTATCTAAGATTACACCTCCTATTCAAACATTTGAGGAATTGATCAATTTGTTCAAAACACAATACGCCTACAACATTCAACACCAAATCACCATGATTGATCTTTGCAAAGTTGCACAAAAGCCCGATGAATCTTTCACTACCTTTCTTCAAAGATGGAGGAGAATGTTCGCTAGGTACCCTCGACATGTTCCTGAAAAGGAGAAAATGGTTACTTTCATCAATAGCCTCAACTCAGAAATGAGCTATCGTTTAAATCTACATTGTCCAACTTCCTTTGAGAAATTGATTGAGGATGCCATCACTATCGAAAATGCTTTGGTCAAAAGAGGGACGATAAAACTTGATAAGGACAACCCTAGCTCATCTAACCATTACAACAATCAAGACAAGTCTAAATTTTGGACCCGCAACAAGAACGTTGTAAATGATGGTGTTGTAGATGCAAATCATATCACAACTAGGCCATTTGTTCTGAGCACCCCAAACACTCCTCGTAACAATAATTACAACAATGTCAATTCAGTCGCGAATCTAGGAAACAATCATCCCCCTTCAGCGAACAACAATCAAGGGACTGTCAACAACCAAAACTATCAAGGAAATAACAACACCTTAGGGAATACCTCAAACATGAACCCACAACAATTTCCATTCTTCTCCAATAGAAGAACTTTCACTCCACTAGGACAATCCTTGGAATCTGCCTTCAAAGAGGTTATGGAAAAGAATGTCCTTATGTTACCACCACAACGCAATTATGAACCTAGTGTAAAACCTCTATCATGGAATGAGGCTTATTTTTGTGACTATCATAGGTGTATAGGTCATCGTACAAACCAATGTCAAGCTTTGAAACATGCTATTCAAGATCTAATTGACAAAGGCATTATCACAGTAGAAGGACAATAGAAATCCAACGAAGATCACCAAGCATTTCGCAATCCTCTACCAAATTATCAAAAGGGAGAGTCTTCTGACAAAAATGTGAATCAAATTGATGACAATGTAATCCGTCACCTCTATACAGATGATGAGCGAGTCAACGTTATAAAAATCAAGGAAAAAGTAGATAATGGACAAGTGAATGTCACAACGAGAGCACAAGCTAAAGTTGTCTTGAAAGGCACCTCTTCAAAATCCACTGAGACTTCCCCTCAACATCAATATGACTTAGTCAACCAACTTCGAAAGACTCCGGCTCAAATCTCCATTTTAGAACTCCTAAAAATCTCCCCTGCACATAAGGAAATCTTAGACAAAGCCCTTTTTGAACGACTGTATCCACGGATTTGGATGTGAACCGATTTCAAGCCATGGTAGGACATTTGTCCTCACCTACGTGTCTCTCATTTTCAGACAAAGACGATGTTTCCATGACTCATCCCCACAATTCATCATTATACTTAGAGGTCATGATCCATAAGTTCCGTGTTAAACGTGTTCTAATAGATGGAGGGGCTGGTCTAAATATATGTACCTTGAAGGTAGTCCAAGCATTAAGATTTGCGGAAAACTCCATTGATCCTAGAAGGAAGATTACTATAAAAGCCTATGATGATGAGGAGAGAACATCTAAAGGTTTAATCATGCTACCAATCAGAGTGGGACCTGTTATCAAAAACACCTTCTGACAAGTTTTAGATTGAGATCTTGCATACAACATCCTATTGGGTCGTCCTTGGATCCATGAAATGCAAGCTGTTCCGTCCACTTACCATCAATGTCTTAAGTTTCCATATTATGGATAGGAAATCACTATACCAGCTGATAATTCCAAAACCCAAACTTGTGCCAATGTCAAAGCTCATCAGGATACTTTGGTTCCAAATAATCGAGAAGCACTTGCTAATACTTCTCCTAAGCATGATACACAAATCAGCCAATTAGCCAAAAGCTTTGACAAGAAACTGCAGTTCAAGGAAAGTGGAGTTGGGGAATATTCCCTTTGTCTTGCTAATCTACCTACATCTCCTAGATCACATGGAAAGCCTTCTATTACACAACAACAGATAGCAGCAGCATCAACATCAGCACTAATACAAACAGAGCCCACTACCAAGTTCAATGGACAATTTATCAAAGAAAAGTTTCCCATGGGAGATCCTGAGGATACAGCAATTCTGGATTGGCTCTATAAGGATGAAGAAGAAACAGTTCTAAATATCACCTTACCAACAGATCAATATGGGAAAGGATATTCCATCATGCAAAAGATGGGATATGAAAATGGTCCTCTTGGAAAAAGAAAAGAAGGTGTAGTTGAGCCTATCCATCTCCCAGGGCTTGCTGCATATGACAAAACTGGAATAGGCTATGATGCTACCCAATCTAAACAATTACAAGGTAATGTTTTTACACTGCAAGAAGGTTCTGATAAGAATAAGACATGTTTGGCATCAATCCTGAATGTCATAGAAAATACTTCTGATACAGATTCTGCTGAATATGAATGGGATACCATCCACAATGATGAATTTTGGAGGGACAAAGAGGTAGATATCATACACAAGTATACACCCACTTTAATCAAAGGAGATGGTTCAGGATCCCAACCACAAGAATCTGAACCACAACGTAACTATGAGTCTAGTGATACTGAGTCAGATTTTAACGAACAAAACTATCAGGAGAATAGTACCATCATTGACCTACCTCATACCTCATATCCTACCGATAACTCTGTCTTGACCCTAACCATCACCGATTTCACACGACTAGATGACGTGCTACCATTAATCCATCCTAATCTCATTGACTGGGATCTAACTGAACCTATGGATATACCCATTTTTCCAAATGATGAAGCTATCATAAACTTCCTTTCCGCCGAAGGTGTCGATAATTGTTCCACTAGCGATTTTCGGTATGAAGTCTTTAATCAGGAGAGTGTCAAGTCTCCTAGCTACAAAAATGAAAATAAAGAAAAATGATCTAGTGGTGAAAACCAGAATATGGCAGTACTAGATCAAGCAAAAAATAAAATAAAGAGCGTATCAGATGGTGAAAACCTTTTTAAGGCACTAGCTGATGGGATTCTTGACACTCTCCTGGAGCACTATCATGAGCGATCACCCATCTTGATCGAGCCTACAAAGGAAATCAATATTGCAACTACAGATAATCCAAGGATTTTACAGTTAGCTGAATCAATGATAGATAAAGAAATCCCAGAATTCATGAACTTTCTCATAAGAATAAGACATGTTTGGCATCAATCCTGAATGTCATAGAAAATACTTCTGATACAGATTCTGTTGAATATGAATGGGATACCATCCACAGTGATGAATTTTGGAGGGACAAAGAGGTAGATGTCATACACAAGTATACACCCACTTTAATCAAAGGAGACGGTTCAAGATCCCAACCACAAGAATCTGAACCACAACGCAACTATGAGTCTAGTGATACTGAGTCAGATTTTAATGAACAAGACTATCAGGAGAATAGTACCATCATTGACCTACCTCATACCTCGGATCCTACCGATAACTCTGTCTTGACCCTAACCATCGCTGATTTCACATGACCAGATGACGTGCTACCATTAATCCATCCTGATCTCATTGACTGGGATCTAATCGAACCTATGGATATACCCATTTTTCCAAATGATGAAGCTATCATAAACTTCCTTTCTGCCGAAGGTGTCGATAATTGTTCCACTAGCAATTTTTGGTATGAAGTCTTTAATCAGGAGAGTGTCAAGTCTCCTAGCTGCAAAAATGAAAATAAAGACAAATGATCTAGTAGTGAAAACCAGAATATGGCAATACTAGATCAAGCAAAAAATAAAATAATGAGCGTATTAGATGGTGAAAACCTTTTTAAGGCACTAGCTAATAGGATTCTTGACACTCTCCCGGAGCACTATCATGAGCGATCACCCATCTTGATCGAGCCTACAAAGAAAATCAATATTGCAACTACAGATAATCCAAGGATTTTACAGTTAGCTGAATCAATGACAGATAAAGAAATCCTAGAATTCATGAACTTTCTCAAAGAAAATCAAGTTAATTTTGCTTGGTCATATGCAGACATGCCAGGCCTTGATCCTGATCTCATTATGCATCATTTATCTATCAAACCAGGAGTTAAACCAGTCAAACAAAAGCTCAGAAAGATGAATCCTCATGTAGCACTACTGGTTAAAGAATAACTCAAAATCCTCCTTGATGCAGGTTTTATAAGACCAATTGCCTATGCAGAATGGATATCCAACATTGTACCAGTAGCAAAACCAGACAAACGTGTAAGAATATGCACTGATTTCAGAGACCTTAACAAAGCTTGTCCAAAGGATGACTTTCTGCTTCCAAACATTGACACTATAGTTGATTTGACAGCTGGCCATGCTATGTATTCATTAATGGATGGTTTCTCTGGTTACAACCAAATCAAGATTGCACCAGAAGACCAAGAGAAAACAGCTTTCACTTGTCCGTGGGGAACATATTGTTGGAATGTCATGCCTTTCGACTTAAAGAATGCTGGAGCTACCTATCAAAGAGCTATGACTACGATCTTTCATGACATGATGCACACATTCATGGAAGATTATGTAGATGACATATTGGCAAAATCACACACTAGAAAAGGACACTTGGAAATACTGTCTAAAATATTCACCAGATTGGAGAAATTCAAAGTTTGCCTAAATCCTAAGAAATGTGTTTTTGGGGTCACACCCAGAAAGTTGTTAGGATATATTGTTTCAGAAAAGGGAATTGAAGTAGATCCTGCTAAAGTTCAGGCAATCATGCAGATGCCTCCTCCAAAGAACATCATTCAATTGAGGTCATTACAAGGACGACTACAGTCCATCAGAAGATTCATTGCACAATTGGCTGACAAAAGTCTACCATTCACACATCTCCTACATAAGAATGTTCTTTTTAGATGGGATGACAAGTGTGAAATGGCATTTCAAAAAATCAAGCAGTACCTGATGATCCCACCAGTTCTTGTTCCACCAAATCCGGACAAACCATTGATCCTGTATATTGCTGCAACTGAGACATCCTTGGGAGCATTATTAGCGTAGGAAGACCATGAAGGGAAAGAATGTGCAATCTATTACATTAGCAGAACACTAACAAGTCATGAGCTTAACTACACTTTCATTGAGAAGGATTTTTTAGCAGTAGTCTTTGCTTCACAGAAATTCTGACATTACATGCTAACTCACACAATCAATCTGGTTTCAAAGATTGATCCACTCAAATACCTACTAAGTAAAGCATCACTAACAGGAAGGTTAGAAAAATGGGTCATGATTTTGAGTGAGTTTGACATCCACTATGTTGACCACAAAGCAATCAAAGGACAAGATATTGTGGATCAACTAGCAGACGCTCCTCTACAAATAGAGCACCCCCTACACATTGAGTTCCTAGACGCTGATGTTTTTACAGCAGACTCTAAGCAGTTATGGTCCTTATACTTCGATGGTTCTTTTACTCAACTTGGATCGGGGGCAGGCATTCTCTTTGTCACCCCTCAAGGACATACCATTCCTCGGTCATATAGGCTAATGTTTCTGTGCACCAATAACATAGCCGAATATGAAGCACTCATCACTGGTTTAAAGACAGCATTGGAATGGAGGATTACCGAGCTACAAGTTTATGGTGACTCACAGTTAGTCATCAACCAAATCAATGACGATTATCAGACTAAGGATGACAAGTTGTTGCCATACAAGAAGATGATTGATGACTTCAAAAAGTACTTTGTAAACATTCAGTTCACACAAATTCCAAGGGTTGACAACAAAGCAGTTGACGCTATGGCTATGATCGCCTCATTAATACAACTCCCAGAAAAATAGACTCGCTACGAATTTTGTAGTGGAACAATTATTTACACCTGCCTATGACACACCTGAAAGCCAAATTATCTGCCACCTGGTAGGATCTGATTCACCCGGGTATGGTAAAATTTATACCTATCTAAAAGATGACATTTTACCACCTGACTTATCCCGCAACCAAAAATGTAACTTTATCCGACAATCTTCTCGATATACCCTTATCGCTGATACTCTTTATCGTCGTGGTCTTGATGGTACTTTACTCCGATGTCTTGAACGTGACGAATCTGACAAAGCTTTACAAGAATTTCATGGGGGCATCTGTGGTACTCATTCGAGTGGACTAACCTTATCCAAAAAATTCATTAGAATGGGTTACTACTGGCCTACAATGGAAAGGGAATCATTCACTTTTGTTAAAACATGCTCAAAATGTCAGATTCACGGGAATCTTATTCATGCTCCTGCACAAGAACTTCATTCGTTTACACCCACCTGGCCATTCTCTCAATGGGGGTTAGATCTCGTGGGCAAAATTCATCCTTCCTCTTCAAATGGGCATAAATTCATTATCACAGCAACTAAATATTTCACTAAGTGGATTAAGGCGGTACCTCTCTCTAAAGTCACTAGAAAACAGATTTCATCCTTCATACTCAACTACATTATTTGTCGATATGGTATTCCTAATGCCATTATTACGGATAATGGTCGGCATTTCAAAAATTAGGATGTCGATGAACTTTGTGAAAGATTCCATATTCAGCACAGATATTCCACGCCTTATTATCCACAAGGGAATGGCCAAGCAGAAGCCTCAAACAAAACTATACTAAAGATTTTGAAAAAGACTGTCAATAACTCAGGGAAGGATTGGCATGTTCAACTCAATCCCGCCTTGTGGGCTTACAGAACTAGTGTCCGAACGCCAATAGGAGCAACACCTTTTGCCCTTGTCTATGGAGCAGAAGCCATATTGCCTTTAGAGGTAGAAATACCTTCATTAAGAGTATCATTGAAAGGTCTCATAACAGAGGATGAATATAGAGTTTCCCGACTGCAAGAGTTAGAACTTCTAGATGAAAAGCGACAAAGAGCAGCTAACCATTTGAAGGTGTGAACCCCTAATTCGAAGTGCCTACAAAAACACAACAACAAACAACGTTAGAGAGTTATCTTGTAAGCATGAACAAGGATTCCCCATGAAATCCATTCACAAAGCTAAAAATAGGAAATAGAACAAAGAAAACAATGAAGAACATAATGGAAATATGAAATCCTAATTTAGCATGCAAACACTTGATCCCATGGGGGAGTTGGTGCAAATAGGTGTGTGGAGATTTGCCCTTTCCCAACTCCTTGAATGAAAATTTTGATTGAAGATGATTGATCCACTTGATAAGTCCCTCAATGAGCTCCAAAATCTGCAATAAACTTGTTAAGAAAATGGATGGAATTTGAGAGATATTTGTGCATAATGACTTTGCATAATTGTGGATGATGAAATAAGGATATAAGCTCTTTATTTATAGATTGATAAGTTGAAGAGATGTCCAAATTTGATCAATGTGGGACAAAGATTCAACCAATGATATAATGCCACTTGTCAACATGTGAGAGGATGAAGGTTGAGCAAGTTTTGATCCATGTGCAAGTTTGAAATTTGAATTTGATGAGATGACATGTTTAGGGGCGATGAAAAATGAGTTAAATGCCAAGTGGGAGACATGTAAGAGACAATGTAAGAGCTTTAAATGCTTTGTTGGATGGACAAGCCCTTTTGGGGGGAGATTTCAAATTTGAGGAATATTCCCACTTAGATGCCTTTTTTGAATGAAAATAGGGAATTGTTAAATTAAATAAATGATTTTCATGTGCAAGTTGCAAAATCTAGAGGATTTGAATGATTAGGATTAAATTAATCAGGATTTGATTAATTTAAGGGGATATTTAGCTGATTTGACAATTTGATTTAGATTTTGGATTAATTTAAATCAAAAAGAGAGGAATATGATAAGAGGCTAATTAAATAAAGATTTTGATTTATTTAATTAAAAGGGATGGTGTTAGATTAAATCAAATAAGGTTTTAATTTATTTAATTTAACAGATAGACTCTAGAGATTTAATCAAATAAATTGATTATTTAATTAAATAGGGATAATTAGATTAGATGAATTGATTTAATTAACAGGGGAAAGTGACTTAATTAGACAAAATAATTTATTTAATTAAGAGATGAATATTGATGAATTTAATCAGATAAGGGAATTTGATTAAACAGTTAGATTGAGGGAGGATTTAGGAAGAAACGATGTTAATAGATCAGAGTGTGATATCAATCTGTATATTTTTGATGTCTACATAAGGTATACCAGCAGATGATATCTCGTAGCTATAATCACAAAGTAAGGTCACGTACCTTCCAGGTGGGGGATCTAGTTCTGAAAGAGAACCCACGAAATCAACAAGACCGAGAAAAGAAAGAAAAATTTGAACCAAATTGGCTAGGCCCTTACGTGGTTATTGCAGTCTACGGCTCGGGAGCATACAAGTTATCAACGCCAGAAGGAGACCTGTTTGATGAACCCATCAACAGTATGCATCTTAAGAAATATTATGTTTAAGTCAGAAAAAGTCCTGAAAAAATCCAAAAACAACAGAAAAAGTCCTGAAGAAATCCAAAAACAGCAGAAAAAGTCCTGAAGAAATCCAAAAATAGCAGAAAAAGTCCTGAAAAAATCCAAAAACAGTAGAAAAAGTCCTAAAGAAATCCAAAAACAGCAGAAAAAGTCCTGAAGAAATCCAAAAACAGCAGAAAAAGTCTTAAAAAAAATACAAAAAAATTCAAAAGAGAATGTCATAGGGTGAAAACCTAGAAAACAGGCAGTCTATTGACAGAAAAATACAAAAAAATTCAAAAGAGAATGTCATAGGGTGAAAACCTGGCAAACAGGTAGTCTATTAACAGAAAAATACAAAAAAATAAAAAAGAAATCATAAAAATGGAATAAATACGGATGGTGAAAATCTGGCAAACAGACGCTATCCATACCTTTCCATCTATTAGTTCCTATTTTGCACTTTTTCTTTTCAACGCTTCCCTTTTCTGCATCTTTTTCACATCTTAGGGTCATTAACCGCATCATCCTGCCGCCATCTGCCTAGAGGGTTAAAACGTCTTACCATGGCTTGATCGTTTGTACATATTCCTTTCTGCAAGTTGTGTCAATAAACGGGGCAAAACTCAACTGGGGGCACTTAACTTTCAGAGCATAACAAAACAGCTAGACTATGATATAGAATCTGAGCATGCAAACAAACAACAAACTCATGCAACAACTTTATCCGATAGTGAAACACTTTTTCAGCGAGATATCATATCCTTGTCTATTGGATGATTTAGAAATCTGAATAATGCATGAAATAACAGTATTACATGTTTGACCAAAAGTTGTTTGATTTTCGATATCATTACTCTGGAGCACACTCAAGGATGTACTGAACTAGAGTGGCAAGGAACGAGAATGATTTTTCTTTGTCTGCTGTCTTGAGGTTAATAGTCAATCTGATGCAAATATGTCACAAGACATGACGGTCACAGCAATATCATCGATGACAGTTCCACATTTGCATCAGAACGGTGGTTAATCTTTGTCTGTTTATGCCAGGAATGCTCAGGTCATCTCGGTTCAATTATACCTCGATGCTTGTGTTCACTTGCTATATCAAAATTCATGAAAGTTGTACTCTGGTCATCATTGGCACTAATTTCCCCTCTGATGCCTGTACATACTTCCAACATTTCAAAATGTTCTATGATGATTCAAGAAGGCTTGAAGTAGGCTCAACAAACTAATTAGTTTCATGTAGTTGCATATTTATTAGATCATTGTATATATCTGCATATTGGATTCACATCGGTGTTTTGAAAGACTGAATGATTGCATCAACGGTTGTCATACAGTTTTGAGCTTTTGTGGAGGACATTTGGACATTTGACTCATTGCATCCGTTCATTATTATCATTTATCATTTTTATCCTTATTATCATCATTCTTATTCATTACACTCGTTCATCTATCATTTCATTCTCGTTTTTCATTATCATTCATCATTCATCATCTTATCATCCATTTATCATTCATCTTTTCACTTCGTCATCATTATTTATCATTCGTTACATCATTCATTTATTCTTTCATTCCTTTATCATTATCATTTCATTGTCATCATTATCACTCATCATTTTACCCTGTCATTTATTCATTTTATCAAATATCATCCTTATTTTACCATGATCATTATTCATTTATCATTATCATAGCATTTATCATTTCATCATTCATTTATCATTTATCATTTATCATCTCATTATTCATTTATCATTTCATCATTTATCATTTCATCGTATCATTTATCATTTATCATTTATCATTTCATTATTTATTTATCATTTATCATTTATCATTTCATCATTCATTTATCATTTATCATTTATCATCTCATTATTCATTTATCATTTCATCATATCATTTACCATTTAAACACTTCATTTATCATTTATCATTTATCATTTCATCGTATCATTTATCATTTATCATTTATCACTTCATTTATCATTTATCGTTTATCATTTATCATTTCATCATTCATTTATCATTTAATCATTTCATCATTACCATTTTCATTTACCATTTTCATCATTTTATCATCTCATATCATTACCATTCGCATTTTATCATCATTGCATTATCATCATATCATTTATCTTCTCTTCATTATTCATACCACATTCATTATATACCATATCACGATGCATTTCATACATGGAAAATCCACAAATATATTAACATCTCACATATATACATACATCATCACAAAATCATTGCATACACATCATAATCACTAGATCATCCTGCATCATAATAATTAGTCCGCAAAAATAATAACAAAATCCATCTCATATCATACATACATATAAATAAAATCCATCTCATATCATACATGCATATAAATAACATCTATATCATATCACAAATGCATAAACATAACATCATTAGAAACATCGCCACTGCATATCATCGCTCATCAAAATAATACAAATGTCCAAATGTCCAATGAAGCTAACAAGGTCAGAACATCATACATAAGACATGATCAAAACTCATTATACATAATAAATCATCCCCAAAAATGGCTAACTGGTGGATGCCCCCGAAGGAGCTGGACCGGAAGGAGGTGGCCTGCCACTCGTACCCGCATCAGGATCCCGTCGAGGCCCTGTAACCTCTCTGCCATGAGTCGATGTCCGGGATCGGGTCCTCGTCCTGCTATGCGATCTGTGATATGGCTCTCGCCGCTCAGGAGGGCATAGCTCCTCGTAACGAACTCTGTAATACTCTGCCTCTCTGGCTGCCTCGAATCCCTCTACAATGGCCTCTCATAAGGAGGTACTCTCTACGGTACCCATCAGCCTCTGTGCTACACCCTCAGCCTCCTATGCCCACTGTCTAAAGGCATCCCTCTCTGCTACCAACTGTGCCACCTGGGGATCCGGAGTAGGCATCTGAACCTGTACCTGTGCCTATGCCTGACCCTGTGCCTGTGCCTGAGCCTGTGCCTATGCAAGTTGTGCCTGTAACTGCACTATCATGCTCTGAGCCTGCACTAACTGACTCTGAAGTTGTGCCTGCTGCCCCTAAAAGGTCTGCACCTAACCCTACAATGCATCTATCTGTGCCTGTTGGGACGAGGATGTCACCCTAATCACTGTTTGAGGCCTAGCACCGGATCTAGACCGACGAGGAACCTGTACTCTGCCCAGGCTGTCTAGTCTCTGCTGCCTCTGCTCATCCCTGTCATCTCCATCATCTCCATCATCTGAGTTGTCCTCCTCCTCCCCATCTCCACTCTCCTCACTCTCCTCTCCCTCCTCCTCCTCTCGTCCACCCATAGCCTGCTCTCCTCCTCCCATAGCCTGCTCCCCACTGGCCACACCTCTTTGTATCCCTGCTCCTCGCTGTGGTGCTACTCTGATCACCCGTGCCTCATCTGGCACTATGCACCATGGAAATGGATGTGTGTGAAAGTACTGGGCATAGTCATCTGTCATCCCGACATCCAATACCTCTGGCCTGTCCGCCCATACCTCAGGTTGTAATGCGGTGTACTCAGTATACGCTGCCTAATATGGAATGCATGGCCCCCATCCTACATCCCCCTTATGCCGCCCATAATGAGCAACGCCCTGGGGCATCCCCTGCGTGAAACTGAACTGTCTCAGAACCCATAGTGCCAAAAACCTCTCAATAATAAAGGGTGTCTGCCCTATCAGGTACCGTGGTCTGCACACAAATGGCATCTCTAGGTGATCAGTCGCCCATACCTCGCAGTCTGTGTAGGGCCTCCATATCACCGCATCCACATCATCCAAAACTCGCCACCAGTACTCTACCTTTCCCAGCCTCTGCTGGAGAACTGCGCCAGAATAAGCATACACATACAGCCTCCCCGCTGGTCTTGCCCTAGTACAAAGTGGTCTCGTGACAGCAATGTGCTCCCACGTCCAGATCTGCAACAATGTAACTCCACTCACCAGGCTGGTGGATCCTCTGTACACAATCCGGTGAAGATCATGGTACATGTCCGCTAGGACACAGCTACCCCAGGAAAATCTCTGTGGCTGAGTGATCATCCACTCTAGCATCCTCCCCCAACCCACGGCGAATCCCTTGGACCGATGGTCCGGTCCAAGGAAACCTCCAACAAATGCTGCCAACACCGCTACCAGAGCCGAATACCTGCTGAAATCATCCTAATCTATCCAGTACCCATAAATACTAGGATCACCACATATCCGCTGCAGCGCCTCGGTCCCACCAATCTCCTTGTGGTCATAAACCACAAGGGCCCCAACAACCGGAATCCCCAGAATCTGATACACATCCTCCGGTGTCACACTCATCTCACCCGTCAGCAGGTGGAAGGTGTTATGCTCTGAGTGCCATCTCTTGGCCAAGGCCGTCAACAGTCCCCTGTTGGCCCGAATGCCTCGCGGCATGTCCAACAAAGGTCCCAATCCACAGTCTGCTATCACCTGTAGCTCTGCAGGAGTCAACTCTCCTATCCGCTCCCAACATAGTGGGAACCGCTCTCTGATCTGGAGGCTTTTAAAAGCCTCCTATTTTGTTCGACCATCACAACAAAAACATCAAATTAGACTCATATCACATGATCTATCTAGCCAACATAACATATTCAATGAACCATATCCAGTGCTACATCAATCTAATCAGCATGACAAATCAATCTCTCAGCATGTCAAATCAATCTACTCTATCTTCATTTACTATTTATTTTTCTTTTCAGGAAAGCAAATTTATCAACATACATATCATTTTTTATTTGTATTTCAATCATGAATGCAAATTTTTATCTCCATTTTTTGACTATTTATTTTCTATCGCAGAATACAAATTTATCACCCATCTACTCTTTGTTTTTCAATCGTGAGAAGCAAAGTTATCAAAATCAAATCAATCAATCAATCATTTTACTCTTTGTGGTTCGTCACAAAGTTATCAGCTATCTACTCTTTGTTTTTCAATCGTGGAAAACAACGTTATCAGTTCTCTATCAGATTTTCTATCCTATCAGCATGATGGTCCTACAATTCATCTATCTATTGACTAAAGAAGCAATTTTCATCATCATTTTTCATCACACAAGTTTTTTTGAAAAATTTTCCTAAATGCGCAACTCTGTTGCCCATATGCGCTAAAAATCCGTATGTGCTAAAGTTTTTCTCCTATGCGCTAAACTGTTTCCTATATGCGCTAAAACCCCATATGCACTATTATGTATCTCATATGCGCTACTTTAACTACCCAATGCGCAACTCTAGCATTCTTAGACCAAACCCTAAAAGTGCAATTCTGTGCCCTAGATGCGCTAAAACACCTACCTAGCCGATTTCGCCCTAAATGCGCAACTCTATCTATCGAATGCGCTAAAAAATTAGTTTTTAACCTATTCCTAGATGCGCTACGAAAATTCCTAAATGCGCGAAAACATTTATCGAATGCGCAGTTTTGTGCCCTAGATGCGCTAAAATGTTCTAAACAAATTTTATCCAACATAAAAATGATTCAAATTCGATCTAAAAAGCAAAATTTGACAACATAGATGGTTCGAATCACTCACTGGTGGTCCATACGCTGCTGGTCTCTAATATCATCGCGCTCGCTCGAACCTATGTCTGTGCACGGGGATCACCATCTCGCCAAGTCACTCTCAGAGCTCAAATTTCACTGTAGCAGCAGGGTGAAAATGACACTTCATTTTACCCCTTTTACCTTATAAGGGTCCTTTTAGTGTGGGCATTAATGGCATTTTCCATTTTTCATCCTCTTTTCACTGGGGCATCGACCACATCATCTATCGGGAGCTAAATCACTGTTTTCCTGTCACTATCAACTTCTTCTTCCATGATTTACCTCCCGAGGGGGCATCATCAACATCAAAAATCAGAAACATATCAGAGGCAAATTTTTTTCTTTTTTTCTTTGAAGCAATGCGTTTCACACATCGCTTCAAAGAGGGGCAAAATGTATACGTACAAAAATGGTCATGTCTATAATCCTGGCAACTAATTAAATATTTATTATTTAATTAATTTTTCTAAAGTCCTCTACATATGATTAAATTTAATTAATTTAATTATATTGTTCATTCATCTTATTTCTCTTCCATAATTAAATAAATTTATTTTATTTAATTATTTTCATATGTCCACTTAATTATTTAAATAAATACATTCTATTTATTTAAATTAATTATCACTGTTTGAATTTAATTAAATCTTTTGATTTAATTAAGTTTAAATATCTCTCTTTCTTCTATTTTAAATTCTTCTTCTAATTAATTAAATGTTTCATTTAATTAATTTCATAAAAGTGATTTAATTAAATAGATCTTATTTAATTAAAAATACCTTATGCTTTCTTTCTAAATCAAAATTAGGTATTTTAACCTGATTGTGAAATCTTCTCATTTCATGATTAAATATTTTATTTAATTATGAGATATTCTGCTTTTTTCAATAAAACATGATTAAAGCTCTTTTCTTATCACCACCTTTCTTCTGCTTTTAAAAGCTTAATTAAATATTTTATTTAATTAAGAAAAGTTGAATGTCCTCCACAAATAAATAATTGAATTTTTAAATTCATTTATTTATCAGCTTTTAATCTTTCTTTTATTCTTATCTTCTCTTCTTTTTCCTCTTTCATAAAAAATAGAAAAATCTTGTTTTTAGGTTTCTTCTATCTTCTCTTCAATTTCATCTTTCTTCAACCATTCGATCTGCCAGGAATTATCACAACCGTTAATCGAGACAGCCAATCAAAATCATTCAAAAAACTCTATAAATACCTATGTGAATCCAAGCATTGATAATAGGCAATTAATTAGAATTCATGCACTTAAGTCATTTAGAGTTCATTTATCATAGCATCATGTTTATTTCAAGTTTCTTAGCTCAAATCATCATCATAGCTTACTCTTGCATCTACATCATATCAAATCTCATTCTTTAGGAAGACAGTTTGTTGAGCCTAGCCTACAAATCTGAGAACACAAAGCTGGAATCGACAAAAACACTAAAGATAGAGGACAATAGGACGACAATGGAAGCAGAATAGAGTTTGCACTTCTTTACTCCTTTTCATATTATGTTTTATTAAATGTCTTATTGGTGTGTTTGAATACTTCATTTTAAATTCATTTACGCATCATATTTTCATACACACAATATCCAACCCTACATGCCAGTTAGGGTCTAAAACATGCCAAAAACTATCCATAGACAACTCCACCAAAGGAAAACCAAAACCCACATCCTACACCAAAGAAGAAGTATCACAAACAAATAGCCCCAAAGCCACCATGAAAGAAAGCTCCAATAAAGAGGCACTAAAACCCCCAAAAATTAGGACAAAGCCAGGATAGCTTGCAAGCGAAAAGAGTAGATAAATATATCTACTTCAATAAGTTAATACAACACTTCAAATTTTTATTTATCTTTATATATCTCTATATATTAAATATATAAAGAAGTATAAATATATAAATAAATCTTTATGTATAAATATCAAAGCTAATTTAATTTAAAATTTAGAGATATAATTAAATAAGTTAATATAAAAGTTTAAATTATGTTTGATATATATAGATAAATATATCTTGAAATTTATATTTAGATATCTGTAGATATATATTTACATATATAAGATATGGTTAGTTATATAAGGTGTAAAGATATAAGTAAATATCTCAACTAATTAATTTTAATATCTAATTTATATCTTTATATATATTTATATAAATATGATATAAAGAGGAGGAAATATATAATAAATATTTATATATATAAGAAGTAAAGATATAAGAAGTTACAAATAAATAATAAAGTTAATTTATTTTAAATTCTAGAGATATAATTAAAAAAACTAATACAAAACTTTAAAACTTATAATATTAATATTTTCTATATATAAGATATAAAGATTTAAAGATATATCTTATATGCGAGATATAAAAAATATTATAAAATTTGTTTTTATATATATCTTATATAGGATATCTTTATTTATATGATATAAAGATATCTTTAAATTTATATATCTTTATAGATATAAGGTATAAAGATATAAGAATTGGTGTTCTTCATCATCTTTGAATCCTTAGTTTCTCTTCTTCCTTTTGAATCTTTTTTGAATTTTAGTTTTCTTGGTTTTATTGTTGTATGTTTGGTCTGCTTGGTTCGAGGTTGACTGGAATGTGTTTTTATGATTTAAATATTTTCTTGTCACCTTCAATTTAACCTATTGATTTAATAGTGCCTTGTTTTAAGCCTCAATCTTAGGTGTTGTGTGTTCCAAGTATGTGTAGTTGGTGTTGTCGCTGATGTCAACAAGCTTTGGTGTTGTCATTGGTTCAAACTATATGGGCGAGAGATGGTTGCAAGAGTATGAGTAGTTGGTGTTGTCCTTGATGTTTCTTTGATTAGTTGCATTATGTTGTCATTAGTAAGCTATTGGTGTCAACCTCTAGTGTTACTTTGATAATATTCTATTTATAGATATATGGCTGAGTTTTTATGTTGTAGTTAGCTTGGTGGTGGTGAGGAAGTATTGAATATGTTGATGATATGTTTTTGGTGCTTGCTTTCTAAGTGATTTTGAGAAAAATGAATAAAAAGAGGAAACATTGTGTTGCAATGTGTTATATGTGGTAGAGTAGTGTTCTAGTTTGGATATGCATTTCTTCTGGGTTGAAGATCTACTTGTGATATTTAGATATGTTGATCAAAGGTGTTCAAAGGTGTTGCATTCAGAATTTGGTGTGCTAGATCGTTGTGCAGAGGAAGTTGTGTTCACCAGTGTGTGAACTATATATTGCAGAGGTGTCTGGGAGAAATTTTCTTGCTCCGCATTTCTCCGTAGTGTGGTTTCAGGTCTTGTAGATTTGGAAGAGTGCTAATGGTGTGTGTATCTTTCTTTAGCTGAAGTTATTCATCGTTTACTACTTTGGAAGTTAGTTTCATGAGTTACAGTGTATGACAAATTTGTTTGAGTGTATTGGGTGTGTACATTCTTCAAGTGAAAATTGTTGCAAAGGAACATATTGGATTTTATGATGTTTGTGGAAGCATGGTGTGGTGTGTATGAGTGGATTTGAGTCCTAGCTAAGGTGTGTTATGGTATTCCTACATTCCTTTCCACCACAAGAATGTTTTTGGTGCCAACCTAATTTGAATTTGCACAGTTGAAGTGCATAGCCAACCTTGGAGAATGTTTTCAAAGTTGAAGATGATATAAATATGAGTTGAGTTTTTGTGGGAAGATAAGATAGATGAGTATGATGTGAGTGATGTGAATTGCAGAGTTGTCAGGTGGAAATTTGAGAAGTGTAGTGTGAGCTTTCATGTGTTAGATTACTAAATGAAGTGAGAAAATGTTGTTTACAATTCTTTAGAAAGATTGCGAATGTGTTGGTGATGTTATGGTGGATTTTTTGTTACTTTGAGATAGATTTCTCATTGTAAAACTCTTCTATATCTTCTTTTCTATTCTAGTAGTGATCCTTTGGCAGTGAGCCTTTCTTTCTCTTGGGTAGTGATCCCTATTGTATTAAGTGTTGATATTACTTTATATTGTGAGTTAATCCTCACCATGGTTTTTCCCATCTTGGATTTTCCATGTAAATATAGTGTTTCTTTGTGTATGGTGTTGATTTGGTTCTATTTCTATTTTTTTTCTTTCATGATAAATCATTCTAATAGATTAAGGATTAATTGGAATAATGTGGATCTGAATGTTTGTGGGGGTTTTGAAGTTTCAAGGTACAACTGGTGTACCCCCCCTCTCAGTTGTCTTGGGAATTCAACAATTGGTATCAAAGCAAGGTTTCTTGGAAGAAATCTTAACTGCTTGAGGTAGATCTAGGATGGTGCACAAGAAAGATGTTCCTATATTTGATGGATCGTATTATGCATTCTATAAGTTAAGGATGGAAGGCTTTTTAGTTTCTCTTGGATTTGAGATTTGAAGATCTATTGAAAGCGGATACTATTCCTACAAATGGTATGAGTACTAATGATGAGATCAAGGCCTATGAAAATAATGGTAAATAAAGGTATGCTCTCTTAAGTGGTCTTTCTAATTTTGAATTGGTGAAAGTTATGAATATAAAAACTGCTAGAGAAATTTGGGTGAAGTTAGAAAGAATTTATGAAGGAGATAATAAGATCAAGCATGCTAAGATGCCAAATTTGAAGAGCATGTTTTTGCGAATGTCTAAAGATGAAAATATCACAAGCTACTTGCAAAAGGTGGATGAAGTTGTCAATGGTATTAGATGCCTTGGTGGAGAACTGAAAGAAGAAAAAGTACTAAAGAAGTACTTAGAACTCTTCCTAAAGCTTATAGTCATAAAGGTTCTACTATTGAAGAATTACAAAATTTCAATAATTATACTAGAGATTAGTTGTATGGTTCTTTAACTACCTTTGAAATGAGAGAATTTGGTACAAGTAGTGCAAAAGTTGAGACTACTTTTAAGGCTAGCAAATCAGAGAAGACTATGGAATCATATCAAGAGCATCTTGATGATGTGGAAGCTAACTTTGTGATAAGAATGAAAAAGGGTACTGGAAAGTATAGTGGTAAGTTTCATTTTAAATGTTTCAGTTGTGGAAAGATAGGTCATTATGCTTCTAGATGTCCAAATAGAGCTTTGAATAACAAAAATAGGCAGACGAAGGTAAGATAATTAAGAAAAGTTACTATGTTAGAGAAGATGCAAGTATACTTGATGATGAATTTGATTATAGATATGATGAGGATAATGAATGCTTGTTCATGACTTTAAAAGATGAATTTATGTATGCTAACTCTAAGAGATGTGTGAGGAAAGGGCTTTGGAAGCAAGTGCTAAAACTGAAGGAGCTTTTGTTTTTGCTTTTCATGCTAGACAGGAAAATAACTATAGGATCATTGGAAGCGGATGCTCTAATCATATGACCAGTGATAAGAGTAAGTTTTTTAAACTTGAAAAATATGAAGGAGGACTAGTTAGGTTTGATGATGATATATCTGCTAAAATATGTAGAAAAAGTTCAATCAATTTTGATGGTAAGCATAATACTAAGGATGTTTAATATATTAAGGATTTAAGGCATAACCTCTTGAGATTTGGAAAAATGTGTAGCAAGGGATAAAAATCTTATGTTTTTGGATGATGGTTGTGAGATCAAAAAAGGCTATGGAACTATGATTGCTACTGGAAGAAGGATAGGTGGAAATGTCTATCAACTCAAAGGTGTTGATGGCTATTATTGCATGACTTAGATTGAAATGAGAGTAGGCTATGGCATAGAAGAATTTTTCACAACAATTTTGATAGCCTAGTGAGGATAAGTTTAGTTTAAGCTATGAGAGATATGCCAAATATTACAAAGCCTATCAATGCTCTCTATAAGGAATGTCAAGTTTGAAAGAAAGCAAGAAAATTTTTCAAAGTCAATAAACAATCTTCTACCAGACTATTGGAATTGGTGCATACAGATCTTTGTGGTCCTACCAGAGTAAGAAGTCTTCAAGGCAATAGGTATTTCATGCTATTGATTGATGATTATTCTAGAATGACATGGGTTACTTTTCTCAAAGAAAAATCAGAAGCCCTAGATAATTTTAAAGCATTCAAAGTTATGGTTGAGAATGAAATGGATATGAAAATCAAATGTTTGAGATCTAACAGAGGTGGAGAGTTCACCTCCAATAAGTTCAATATCTTTTGTGAGAATCATGGAATAAAGAGACACTTAACTGCCCCTGTAAGGAAGCTAAGGTAGCAAAACAACTTCCTACACTAATCTTGAGAGGAGAATAATGCAAAACATTTACAGATATTTAATAGATACAAAAACTTAAACACAAATATCATGCATACCACAACAAAATGATTTACGTGGGGAAAACCATTTTGGGAGAAAACCCCAACACTCCAAAAGCTTCCCAATATATTGTTCAAAAATCACAAAGATTACAATATACTTGCAAAGCAAGCTTCTCATAAGTGTACCACCACTCAGAGATCTAGAGGAAACAAAACCGCTATCAAACTCCCAGAATACATCGCAATACACAACTATAATACAATTCCCTCATAAAATAGGTTTTCCTTCTAGGGAAAATAAAACTAATAAAATATCAGTTGTCGAATCTGAGATATAATGATGAACAGTACAGATTTACAATAATAAAATATAAATAAAATTTTCCTTTCCGGGGCACTGCCCTTGGACCCTAGCTGGGGAGATGATCCCCCTAGACCCCTCGTGGGGGGGGATCCCCCCCACCCCCATCATCATTGGATGAATAGTATCTTATGTAATTGCAAGGTTAAGACACATTTTCTCAACAGCCCCTAGGACTCCTCAGCAAAATGGAGTCATTGAAAGGAAGAATATGACTGTTAAAGAAGTTGTAAGGATAATGATGAAATAAGAAAATCTACCATGAGTCTACTAGAGAGAATAAATTCATATTGTTGTTTATATACTTAATAGAGTACAAGCAAGAGCAAACAACACAAAGACTCCTTATGACCTATGGTATGGAAGGATTCCTACTGTTAAATAATTCAAAGTGTTTAGAAGAAATTGCTATATCAAAAGAGATGAGTAAAACTTAGGAAATTTTGATGCAAGATCTAATGAAGGTAACTTCCTTAGATATTCTACTAAAAGAAAAGCTTACCGGTGATACAACAAGAGGGTAAGAGAGATTGTTGAGAGTGCAAGTGTCAAGGTTGATGGATACCCACAAAAGAATTTAGTGGTAATGGTGAAAGGAAAGCAAGATGCAGAAACGCCTTCCAAATTCCATTCTTACAAGAGAAATAATGTAGATGGTACTTTTAATTTCAATTACAAATATAGTTCATTTAAGAAACACATACATAAGAACAAATAGATAAATCCACACAGAGAATTGAACACCAGATTTACATGGGAAAACCTTTACAAGAGAAAAACCCACACACCAAGTAAAGCCACTTTGTATTATAGTAATTCAATTTACACATAGAGTTCTAGACTTCACTCTCAGGTTTTAATTCACAGCAACAAACATTTCTAGATCAACCTCGTACACATTCACAATATAGATTTGTTCTCTCACACTGTTATAATGCTCGTAAGCATACAATGCAGAACATTAACCAATTGATAGAACCCATCACAATATAGATTGATTCAATATATATTATCATCAACCAGCCATGGCCTCTTTGGTTCCGAAAAACCAACTATTTCAACTATATCAGCATAGACATCTATTCAATTTCCAAATCAATCATCAACCAACCATCGCTTTCCAACCTGGCAATAGTTGGGTCCACCATGACACATGTTTGAAGCCCACACACCCCATGGGAGTCACTCGAGACCCGCCATAAGAGGTGCAGGGCTAGCAGGAACCATTATATTTAATCTTAATCAATCATTGATCAAGCCAACAGATGTCAACTGCTCAACAATTCTACTCACTTCATAAAAGTCTATCAGTCTTCACCACAAAGGAGCATGGAATAAATGTGCACGCAATAGTTGAGTCCACCATGACACGTGTTTAAATCCCGCACACCCTGCAGGAGTCACTCAAGACCCACCACAAGAGGTGTGAGGCTAGCAGACACCATTAGATTAAGTCTTAATCAATCGTTGATCAAGCCAATAGATTTCAACTGCTCAAACAATTCTAGTCACTCCACAAAAAATTTTCAGTCTTCATCACAAAGGAGCACAAAGTAAATGAGCACCATTGGATTATATCTTATCATGACTATTGATCAACATCAAATTATATTATACTATCATGGTCCCCACTGCCTCCATCATTCACCATGAGTCATCAAGTTGACAAGTGTCCACTGCTGAGTCAATCTGTACCAAGTTGCTATGTCACCCGAAATCCTAACTTCACAACCTCTATTAGAGGTTATGAATTTCTCAAAACCTGTGACATAGAGGAAAATGTACCAAGTTCTAAGGTTGCAAGCCAATAAGTTGAGGCACATTTTCCAACATGCTCCCACTTGATGAAGACTTACTGGCTTCTTCCAAACTTGAAGTTATTTAATATAATAGGCCCCAAGGCCTATCGAACTGGCACACCACCTATACTTGTTTGTGCTCATAGGATTTTTCAATGCATCAATGGAATTCTCCAGAGTATCCACCTTTTCAAGATTAACCTTTCCTTCCTCCACCATATCACAAATGAAATGATACTAAACATCGATATGCTTCGTCCTAGCATGGAAAGTTGGATTTTTTGCCAAACAAATAGCACTCTGACTATCACAACAAATTGCAATCTACCCTACATTACACCCAAAATCAAAACACAAACATTTAAGCCAAATTGCTTCTTTACAAGAATGTGTTGCTGCCATATATTCTTCTTCCCTAGTAGATAAAGTGACTATAGCCTACCACTTACTCATCAAACTAACTGCACCACCATTCAACGTGAAGATCTATCCACTGGTGGATCTCCTGCTATCAATGTCCCCTGCCCAATCAGAATCCACATAACCTTGAATGTTGATGGATCTCTATGACCCAACCGAGTTACCATGATAGCACAAAATGTACTGAAAGGTACCTTTTAAATACCTAAAAACTCTTTTCACAACATCCCAATGTGGTCTACCTGGATTTGCCATAAAACGGCTAAGAAATCCCACTGCATGGGAAATGTTTGGCCTTGTATAGACCATTGCATACATAAAACTGTCAACTACACTTTCATAAGGCACTCTGGTCATGTCCTCCATCTCTATAGGAGATTTTGGACAATCTTCAACATATAGCTTCATTCACTGAAACACTGGAACAACTAGCTACTTGCAATCAGTCATACCAAATGTATTGATATACTTACTCTGGTTGAGCCAAAGCTTTCTACTTCCTCTATCCCTTTTTATTTTCATCCCCAGAATATACCTTGTTGCACCTAGATCTTTCATTTCAAACTTTTTTGACAATTGAGATTTTAGATTAGAAATCATAGTCTTACTATTTCCTATGAACAATATGTCATCAACATATAGGGAAATAATAAGAACTCAGTCATTTTCAGTTTTGAAGTACACACAATGATCAGATCTTTCTTACAAATCCCAATGACAACACAAACGTGTCAAACTTCTGGTACCACATTCTAGGTGATTGTTTTAAACAATATAGAGATTTCTTTAACTTGCAAACCAGATTTTCTTTACCTTTTTCCACAAAATGCTCAGGCTGGGACATATAAATTTCTTCTTTAAGATCTCCATGAAGAAATGTTGTCTTCACATCCATTTGTTCAATCTCTAATTCATATGTTGTTGCAAGTGACAATAGAAATCTGATAGATGTCAGCGTAGCTATAGAAGAAAGTATTTCTCCATAATCAATTAACTCTAGCTGAGAATAGCCTTTCGCAACCAACCTAGCTTTATACTTTTCAACACTACCATCCAAATAGATTTTCTTCTTGAATACCCATTTATAGCCAACAAGGTTCTAACCTTCAGGAAAAGGTGCCAAATCCCAAGTTTCATTCTTTTTCAAAGATGCCATTTGATCATTCATGGCTTCCAACCAAGAATTTGAATCAAATATTTCAATTGCCTCTTTCATAGTCTTAGGCTCATTAGTGCTTGTAATCAAAGCATAGGCACAATTTACATCCAACATGGAAAAATCACACCTTTTAGGTTGTCTCTTCTAAAGTGTATACCTCCTCATGGGCTGAGGCAAAGGTTTTGGTTCTTCTATCTGTTCAGAAATCTCAAAGCTGCTAGAGCTCTCCTCAGTTTCAAGTACACATTGAATTTTAAGTTCCTCTCTATCTGGAGTTTGATGAATTTCAACTACATCATTCTTCTTTTCTTCTTCTTTCATCTCTAACTGTAGATCAACTACAGAAGGTTTAAGATCCTGAAATATTACACTTCTATTGTACACAACCTTCTTAATAACAAGATTCCAAAGCTTGTATCCTTTCACACTAATGTCATAGTCGATGAAGATACATTTTATAGCTTTTCTCTCCAACTTAGACCTTTTCTCATTTAGAACATAAACATATACTTCACATCTAAAGACACGAATATGTCTCAGAGAGGAATTTTTACCAGACCGCGCTTCCTTTGGTGTTTTTTCAAAAAGAGTTGAACTAGGTCAATGATTAATCAAGTAACATGTTGTAGCCACAGCCTCAGCCTAAAACTTCTTCTCCAAACTAGTACCACTCAACATAATTCTCACTCTTTCTATCAGTGTCTTGTTTAACCTCTCAGCAACTCCATTCTACTATGGAGTATAAGGCATAGTTTTATGCCTTTTAATCCCATGGTCTTTGCAATACCTTTCAAAATATGCAAAACAGAACTCACCGCCATTATTTGTCCTTAAGCATTTAATTTTCCTTCCAGTTTGATTTTCAACCAAGTTTCTAAACTCTTTAAGCCGACTGAACACTTCTAATTTACTTTTAAGAAAGTATACAAATGCCCTTCTCGAATAGTCATCAATAAAAGAAACATAATATTTAGACTTCGATAATGAAGGAACATCCACTAGACCAAATAGATCAGAGTGAACATAATCTAGTATACCATAAGACTTATGAGGACTAGAGTAAAATTAAACATGATGTTGCTTTCCATAAACACAATGTTTGCAAAAATCGAACTCAAGGTTACAATCATCAAGCCCTTCTACTAGGTTTTTATTTTTTAAGGCTTTTAAGCCTTTCTCTCCTATGTGACTAAGTCTATGATGCCACAACATAGTTTTCTCTACTCGGAGTTTCACCTCCAAAGAGTTTGCACCCAGAGGAACTTCGTTCTCCTTCTCTACAGAAGTATCATTTTCTGATTGTACAGAGACACTATTACATTAAACAACTTGTATGTCCAACTTGTATAGAGTACCAATACATGAACCCCTGGACAACACCATCGAGCCTCTAGTCATCTTACAACCACCACTCAAGAAAGAAACTTGCACACTGACATCATTAAACTTACTTACAAAAAGAAAATTTTGATCCAGACCTAGTATGTGCATTACACCATCAATCCCTTTCATTATTTTGTCAAGGAATCAAATTTTGACTCTTCCTCAGTGAACAATTTCTAGAGATGAATCACTTGCCAAATACACCTTTCCACTAGCATACTTTTCATACTTCATAAACCAATCTCTGTGAGATGTCATGTGAAAAGATGCACCTAATTCAATCAGCCAAACATCATCTGATGTCTAAGTTTCCAAGGCTGCAATGAAAACATCTGAGTTGCTCTGAGAAGAATCCTTATCTGAAGTGTTGTTCTTCTTGTTCTTTTTCTCCTCTTTACAATCCTTCTAGATATGACTAGTCTACCCATAATTCCAACATTTCACCTTGGAATTCTTCCTAGGTGACTTAGATTGTCCCTCAAATTTATATTTGGACTTCTTTTCTTTCTTCTTTCCTATCTCCTTTGATCTACCCCAAACAACAAGATCCTCCTTGGCCATCTCAGAAGATTTCCTTCACATTTCCTCTGACAATAATGAATCAACCATGTCTTCCATTTTAAAGGTAGTTGTTGTACTTCCAATAGCCATTACTAGATGATCCCAAGTGTCAGGTAAGGAACATAACAGAAGCATACAGAGATCCTCCTCCTCTATATTCACACCCACAGATGTCAATTGGACAATCATCATATTAAATGAATTTAGATGGTCTACTACAGATGCTCCTTCTTCCATCTTCAAGGAGTATAACTTCTTCCTCAAGAATAACTTATTCACCAGAGACTTGCCATGATAAATATCACCAAGTTTATTCCATAATGAAAATGTAGTTTTCTCCTCATGAATGTTTAGGAGAATATAATTGACCAAACAAAGTCTTATCAACCCTCTATCTTTTATATTTGTGAGGTCCTAATCTTCTTGTTTCATGCCTGATGGTTTTGTCCCCATAACAACAATCCAAAGATCTCTATCCACCAACAGGTCTTCCATTTTGAGTTTCCACAACTCAAAAATACTGCCATTAAATTTTTCAATTTCTATTTTTCCTAATGTGCTTTCCATCTCAATCTGTAATCAAGACAACCAGTTTTTCTCTGCAAGACTCCCACTAGACAAGACTAGCAAAAAAAAAGTTGACTCACCCACAAGCATAACACAACTGGCTAGGCTCTGATACCACTTGAAAGGAAAGCAAGATGCAAAAATTCCTTCTAAATGCCAATCTTATAGGAGAAATAATGTAGATGGTACTTTTAATTTCAATTACAAACATAGTTCATTTAAGAAACACATACACAAGAATAAATAGATAAATCCACACACAGAATTGAACACTAGATTTACATGGGAAAAATCTTATGGGAGAAAAACCCACACACCAAGTAAAGCCATTTTGTATTATAGTAATTCAATTTACATACAGAGTTCCATACTTCACTCTCAGATGTTAATTCACAGTAGCAAACATTTCCAGATCAACCTCATACACATATTCACAATACAGACTCATTCTCTCACACTATTACAATGCTCATAAGCATACAATGTAGAACATTAACCAATTTATCAAACCCACCACAATACAGAGTGATTCAATATATATTATCGTCAACCAGCCATGGCATCTTTGGTTCCAGAAAACTAATCATTTCAACTACATTGGCATCAACTTTTGTTCAATTTCTAAATCAATTGTCAACAACCAAACATTGCTTTCCAACCTAGCAATAGTTGGGTCCACCACGACACATTTCTGAAGCCTACACACCCTATGAGAGTCACTCGGGACCCACCATAAGAGGTGTGGGGCTAGTGGGCACAGTTAGATTTAATCTTAGTCAATCATTGATCAAGCCAAAAGATGTCAACCACTCAAAAAAATTTCCCACTTCACAAAATTCTATCGGTCTTCACAATAAAGGAGCACAGAATAAATGTGCACGCAATAGTTGGGTCCACCACAACATATGTCTGAATCCCGCACACCCCACAGGAGTCACTCATGACCCACCAAAAGAGGGGTAGGGTTAGCGGACACTGTTAGATTAAGTCTTAATCAATCGTTGATCAAGCCAATAGATGTCAACCACTCAAACAATTCCGCTCACTCCACAAAATTCTATTGGTCTTCATCACAAAGGAGCGCAGAGTAAATGAGCACCGTTGGATTAGATCTTATCATGATCATTGATCAACATCATATTATATTATACTGTTGTGGTCCCCACTACCTCCATCATTTACCATGAGTTATCGAGTTGACAAGTGTCCATTGTTGAGTCAATCTGTACAAAGTTGCTATGTTGCCTGAAATCCTAACTTCACAATCTCTATCAGAGGTTATGAATTTCTCAAAACCTATGACATAGAGGAAAATACACAAAGTTATAAGGTTGCAATCTAGTAAGTTGAGGCACATTTTCCAAAAAATAGATGGATATGAATTAGATAAGTCTACTTGTAGAGAAGAAGAAAAAGATAAGGAAAAAGAAGTGCAAATTGAAGAGGAAGAAGGTCAAAAAAATATTCCTAAAACTCCTAAGTACGTGCAGAAGAATCATTTTGAAGAATAGGTGATTGGTGATAAGAACAAAGGTGTACTAACTAGAAGGAAAGTTGTTGAAGAACAAGTAAATCTATTTTTACTTTCTAAAGTTGAACCCAAAACAGGGATTGAAGCATGCAAGGATGAGTATTGGATCAAGGTTATGGAAGATGAACTAACGTAAATTGAGAAGAACCAGACTTGGGAACTTGTCCCAAGACTAACAAACAAAAATATGATTGAAACTAAGTGGGTATTTAGGAACAGATTGAATGAAAATGGAGAAGTGGTAAGAAACAAGGCAAGGCTTATGTGTAAAGGTTACTCACAAGTAGAAGGAATATACATTGAGGAGGCATTTGCTTCAGTGAAGCTATCATGATATTTTTGTCTTTTGCAACACATAAATATTTTGAAGTTTATTAGATGAATGTAAAGCCTACTTTCTTGAATGGTGAATTGGAAGAATAAGTATACATAAAACAACTGGAAGGATTTTTGTTGTCAGATAAACTGGATATGGTCTATAGATTGAAGAAGGCATTATATGGATTGAAGCAAGCTCCCAAAGCTTGGTATGCAAGGTTAGATAGGTACTTGTTACAACAAGGATTTAATAAAGGTACCGTAGATAGCAATCTTTACTCCAAAGTTGAAAAAATCAAATCTTGATTATGGTTATATATGTTGATGACATTATTTTTGGAGGAAATGAATTTATGTGTAAGAATTTTGTAGAGGAGATGCGGAAAAAATTTGAAATGTCAATGTTTGGGGAGATGAATTTCTTCCTTGGGCTACAAATCAATCAGACAAATAAAGGTATTTTCATTTCATAATCAAAGTATATCAAGGAAAGGTTGAAGAAGTTTGAAATGGAATATTCTAAACCAATATATCCCCCTATGGTTACTAGTTGAAAGTTGAGAAGGAATAATCAATCTCTTAATGATGATCAGAACAAATATAGATCAATATTTGGAGGACTGCTATATCTAACTTCTACTAGACTAGATATCATGCATGCAGTTTGTCTTGTGGCTAGATTTCAAGAAGATCCTGTTGGAAAAACAAGGACAGACAAATGAGAGGGGGGTGAATCAATTATCAAAGATTATTTAAACTTTTCAAACTTAATTTAACTTTATCTTAGATCTTAGGAAAGAACAATAGACCATAAACAATCAACACATCAGAAACACAGAGAAAACCAAAAAAAATTACGTGGAAACCCTATTAAGGGAAAAACCACAGTGGATGTTAGTCCACAATATTATACCCTGTTAAAAGTATAATGAAAAGTAATGGGAATGCACATGCATTCAGGCACACTACCTAGAGCTCACTGCTCAAATACAAGAGGGATCACTACCAAAGAATACAAAGCAATTTGGATTAGATCCATAGGGTATGAACTGAGAAAATAGCTTCTACAAAACCTTGATTATAGTTCCAGTTAAGCATAGTAATACTTCTTCAACCTTCTTCACTCTTCTTCACACTCTGCTCTACCTTCGAATGAATAGATCACTATTCGCACACTTACACTTTCTCTGGCTCTTCCTCACTTTTTTTCACACACTAACTTCGCACAAACAACCACTCTTATATATCCACAACCTAGATTTATATCAAAAACTTCGTCGTCCAAAATATAAAACATATTTACAATGTCGGCCCAGATTTACAAATAAATTTTTAATGTGAATCAAACATTGTCGGCTAATATTATGATGCAACCCAAAAAAATATCCTCGAGCACATCAAATACTCAAATTTAAATATCCAAGGATCCGCAACACATTACAACCATCATGTCAGCCAAGAACATGAAAACTTGAACACACACAAGAAAAATATTCGACCACGAACACACCAATCAACACAAACATACAACAAGAATAGAGAATGACCTAGAAGCATCCACAAGCAACAAGAACTAACAAAGAAGCATTTGTAGCAATAGAAATTACCATAATCACATAAAATTCAATCAAGAGCACTGACAGAAACCACATAAACACTATTAGAGCACAACTATTCATAACATGATAAAATATTCATGCGGACCTCTGAAATTTCTGGTGGATAGACTAGATACTCTCAACAATAAACCCTTTAGTCCACAACAACTGATCTTCAACATACTAAGCAAGAAACCTTCATGACCTTCACTGTTCCATTGGGAACCTGCAACACTTTCTTTAACAATTTTCTCAATATCCTCGACATATACAACCTTCAATACAATAGTGCTAATAGTATTGGAATCAATGAAAACCACATATCAGTAGTACAACCACAACATCCAACAATCTCCCCCTTTGGCATTGATGGCAACACATGATGTGAAAAATACCATCAACACAACTACACTTACTCCCCCTTAGGTTGTGACTCTTCTTCCTCAACTTCTTCTACATGATTTCATCCCACAAGGCTCTTCTCCCCAGATAAGCAACAGTTTTTCACATTACTCTTATCCCCCTTTGACATCAATCGAAAAGATAAACATTAACTTCCCACATATAATATTTGAACAACATATATCTACACATCTGACTACTCCCCTTGAGTAGTAGCCTTGGAAACATCAATCTGGATAAGAATATAGCTCTAAATCATACAAATTGATGCAATAAAATGTATCTTTAGTTCATATCATGAGGGGTAATTACCCCTAGCATTCCTCTGAGATACTAAAAAGTATCCTTTGGCAACGGCTTGGTGAAAAATTTTGCAACCTGTTCTTTGGTAGGCACATACTCTAGTCTAACTTCTTTCTCACTCACTTTTTCCCTCAAGAAGTGAAACTTGACTCATATATGCTTGGTCTTAGAGTGTAGCACCAGATTCTTTGATATGTTTATTTCACTTGAATTGTCATAATATATGGCAATAGGCTCATCATATACTACTCTGATATCTTTCAGCATCTGTTTCATCCACATCACTTGAGTATAGTTATTTGCAACAACAATATACTCTGCCTCGATAGTAGATAGAGAAATGGAATTATTCTTTTTACTCATCCAAGACACCAGCTTCTTTCTTAGGAAGAAAACACCACCACTAGTACTTTTCATGTCATCTACATCTCCTGCCCAATCCACATTAGTATATGCACTCAAAGTAATATCATCATCCTTAGGGTACCAAAGCCCAAAATTAGTTGTTCCTTTTAGATATCTTAAGATTCTCTTTACAGTAGTCACATGAGACTCCTTTGGATCAACCTGAAATCTAGCAACCATACATACAACAATCATAATGTCTATTCTGGTCTGGGTTAAATAGAGAAATCCACCAATCATTGACCTGTATCTTGTTTGATTTTCCTTAGGAAAATCATCATTATGTGTTAACTTGCATTCGATTACCATGGGAGTACCAACAGGCTTTGAGTCTTCCATGCCAAACTTCTTCAGCAACTCTTTCACATATTTAGACTGAGATATGAAAATTCCATTGTTTCCATTGTCTAACTGAGTAACTTGCAATCCCAGAAGGAACTTCATCTCTCCAATCATACTCATTTCAAATTCACTCTTCATTTCATCAACAAACTTCATACATAGATTGTCATCTCCTCCAAAAATAATGTCATCAACAAAGACTTCAATAATCAACTCTTTGTCATGATCCAATTTGAAATACAAGTTGTTGTTAGTAGTACCTTTATTGAATCCAAGCTTCAATAAGTATTTATCTAGTCTATCATACCAAGCTTTGGGGGCTTGCTTGAGTCCATATAGAGATTTCTTCAATCAGCAAACCATGTCTTCCTTGTCAGTCAATTGAAATCCATCTGGTTGTTCAACATATACCTCTTCTTCTAGTTCACCATTCAGAAAAGTTGACTTTACATCCATTTGATAGACTTCATAGTTCTTATATGCAGCATAAGCAAGAAATAATCTAACAGCTTCAATTCTGGCAATAGGGGCAAATGTTTCTTCAAAATCAATACCTTCCATTTGTGAATACCTTCTACATACTAGTCTTGCTTTATTCTAGACTACTTCACCTTGTTCATTCAGCTTATTCTGAAAGACCCATTTAGTACCAATCACATTTTTATCTTTAGGTCTAGGAACAAGAATCCATGTATCATTATTTTCAATCTACATCAATTCTTCCTCCATAGCTTCCATCCAGTGTTCATCATTACAAGCTTCATTGACATCTTTAGGTTCAATCTTGGAAATCAAGAAATACTCTTTTGCAATACTTCTTCTAGTCTGCATACCTTTATTCTTATCTCCTATAATCTAATTTTTAGAATGATTCAACCTTACACACCTCAGAACTTTAGGATTTTCTCGTACTTCTTATTCTTCTGGTCTTTCTTTTGCACTTCCACTTGTTTCTCCTTCCTGACTTTCTTGATTTACTAGAACAATTTGAAGTTGATTTTTTGTTTGAGCATTCTTCTCTTGGTTTGTACTATCTTGTTGGTCATCTAAATCATATCCACTGTATTTGGATGATCTAGCAGAATCCTCATCAACTCTGACATTTGCACTTTCAACCATATTTCTCAATCTTCTATTATAGCATCGGTAGGCCTTGCTTTTAGTAGAGTAACCTAGAAAGATTCTTTCATCACTTCTTGCATCAAACTTTCCTATGTCCTCATCTATCCTAATATAACACTTGCTTCCAAAGATCTTGAGATATTTCACAGTAGGCTTGTAACCAAACCATAGTTCAAAAGGAGTCTTACCAGAATTACCATTGACATTTACCTAGTTCAAAGTGTACATAGCAATGCTTACAACTTCACTCCAATAGATGTGAGGCACATTTCCTTCAATCATCATTGTTCTAGCAACATCTAGAATTGTTATGTTCTTTCTCTCTACAACTCCATTCTGTTGAGGGGTTCGGGGAGCAGATAAATGTCTTCTGATTCCATGCTCTTCACAAAAATAATTGAACTCCCTGGAGGTGAACTCACCATCTTTATTTGACATTTCTTCATGAAGACTTCTAACTCTAGAGGGACCAAATAGATTAGTATGCACCAACTCCAGTAATCCATTTGAATGATGTTGTTTGCTCCGAAAAGAAACTCTAGTTTATTTTCTCATCTGACATTCCTTGCAAATTGTGTTAGCAAGCTTTACTAGCCTAGGTAGATCTCTTATTGCTTGAGTGGAGCTTACCTTGACAATGTTATATAAATTCACATGATGCAACCTCCTATGCCATAACCATCTCTCATCTACTTGAGAAATTAAACAACTTTCACTAGCAGCATTTAGGTGAAAAATATTTCCTCTTTTCTTTTTACCTAAAGAAATTACACTTCCAGAACTTCCAAGTATCCTACTTCCACCTTTGAACTGAATATCATAGCCCTTTTCCACCATCTATTCGACACTCAACAGGTTATGCTTCAAGACTTCAACATAAAGGACATCATTAGTGTTATGCTTACCACCAAGAAAAATAGATCCTATGCCATGAATCACACCAGCATTGTTATCTTTGAATCTTACAACCCCACCGTCATGTTTCTCTAGACTTACAAATTTTCCTTTGTCACCAATCATATGATCTGAGCATCCACTGCCAATAACCCACTCATCCTTTTCTTCAATTTGGGTTGCAAGAGCTTTCTCAACTTTAGCAGATTTAGAAGCCACTGGACCATTTTCCTTGATAGAAAGGAACACCCACTCATCTTCATTTCCATTTTCTTTATCAGACTAATCATCAATCACTTCTTCTTCAAAATAGTAACATTTCTTTTGAAATCTAAATTTGTTAGGCTTAGACCTAAGAACTCTTTCAAGACATCTTGATGCAAAATGACCTATTTTATTGCAAGAGAAACATTTAATAGGCAACATTCCTTTATACTTACCTTGTCCTCTACCTTCTTTCTTCACAATCAGTGCTTCCAACTCTTCTACTTCTCTTTCTTAATCTTCAAGTTGTTTCACTTCTTCCTCATACTTGAATGAATTTCTAAAAAACTCACCCAGATCATATCTTTGCTTGTTTCTTCCAGATACAGTTGCCTTAAATGCATATTCAATCTTGGGAACAGATTCACCAAATTCACTCAACTCAAAGGCAGAAAATTTATCAATCAATGTATCTCTTGTCACATTCATCACTGATCTAATTTCTTCAATAGCATGAGCCTTTCCTTTGTAAGAGGGAGGTAATGATTTGAGCACCTTGGCTACAATTTATTCTTCTTCCTGGGCACCACCGACACATCTAATACTCATCACTAGTTCATTTACTTTTCACATAAAAGAAGAAATATTTTCATCTTCACCCATCTTCAAATTTTCATACTTTCCTTTCAAACTTTGTAGCTTAGCCATCGTCAACCTTCATACAAATTTTCCAACTTCATCCAAATCTCATTAGTTGTCTTCAGACCCATCACATTTGTCATTTTTTAATCTATCAAAGCACTCAGTAAAGCTTCAATAGCCTTGATGTTATTCTCAACCTCTTTAATTTCATCAAGAGTGGAAGGACCATTCTGAGGAATAACATATCTATTCTTTGTGATCTTCCAGAAGGGTTCACCAATACATCTCAAATGACACTCCATCCTGGCTTTCCACAATGAGTAGTTTGATCCATTGAATCTAGGACTGTACTTCTTGTATGTTGCCATCTCAGATCACCTCAAGCTTTTAAACTTCTTCAAAGGAACCTGCTCTGATACCAATTGTTGGAAAAACAAGGGTAAACAACTAAGAGGTGTTGGTATTTGGCGACTGATCATGCTATACTGTATAGCCCATGGTATACTATACACCCCAACACATATCCTTGCCAAGGTCCGAGGCCGGGTCGGGCCCTGGGTGGGGGTTCAGGGGCGGCATTCCCCGAAAAAAAATTTCCTCCTACTTTTTCGTGTCATCACCGAAAAAGGGAAAAATCAAAGAAAAAGGAAAAATCTGATTTTGTAGAACCCAAAATCTGGAAGCTTCTAAGCTTGTTAAAAAGTCGTTCAGATGGGTATTACAGTATGATGAAAAATGTGATTATTCTCAAGATTGTAATAATTTTTGTACTGGATAATAAAAGTATTGGATGGCTGCAGTTTGGTGGATGTAGCCTGAATTGGGTGAACTATGTTAAATTCTTTGTGTTATGATTTATTATGTGTTTTAGTTTCTCTATTTATTACTTAAATCTGCATTTAATTGTTAGATATCTACCTTTCTAACCCTAACAAGTGGTATCAGAGTAGGTTTTGTTTCAATTATTTTTTGTAGGAAGGTCTCACGGTTGAGTGAGAGTAATGGCAGATGAGGGTACAAAGGTTGAGAAGTATAATGGGCATAACTATCAATTATGGAAGATGCAGATGGAGGACTATCTCTATCAGAAGGATTTATCACAGCCATTGGAAGGGAAAACTAAGAAACCCGTAGCAATGTCTAATGAGGACTGGGAGATCTTGGATAGAAAGGCTCTTGGAAATATTTGTTTATGCCTGGCACAATCGGTGGCATTCAATATTACAATAGCAAAGACAACTCAAGAGTTGATGGAAACCCTGGCGAAGTTATATGAAAAGCCTTCTACTTCAAATAAGGTATTTCTTATGAAGCATTTATTTAATATGAAAATGGTTCTAAGGTGGGTCAATTACTGATCATTTAAATGAGTTTAATACGGTCACCAGTCAATTAAATTATGTAAAAGTAAACTTTGATGAAGAAGTTAGGGCTCTTTTGATTCTGTGTTCTTTGCCTAAAAGCTATAATAGCTTGGTAATGGTTGTTAGCAATTCTATTTCTGGTTTGAATACTTTGAAATTTGATGATGTTGTTGGTGTTATTTTGAGCGAGGAAATTCATAGGAAAAGCTCAGGTGGAACATCCACATCAGGCAGTGTTTTGAATGCAGAAAGCAAGGGCAGAACAAAGGAGAGAGGAAACTATTCCAAAAATCTTGGGAAGTCACGAGGAAAATCAAAGGACAAAAGGTCCCAATCTGGAGACAAGAGGGATTGTTGGTACTGTGGTAAGCTAGGTCATTTAAAGAAAGATTGTTGGTCTCGGAAAAATAAAGAGACAAAAAGGAAGGAATAAAGAGGAAAATGTGGTAAGTAATAAATCTGATGAGGATGCTTTGATTCTTTCCCTTGATAATGTTGATTATTCTTAGGTGTTAGATTCAGAGGCTTCATTTCATGCTACCCCCCATAGAAGTTATTTTCTTGATTATGTCTAAGGGGATTTTGGGCTGGTTTATTTAGGAGATAACGAACCCTGTCAAATTGTTGGAAAGGGAAGAATGAAGATTAAGTTGTAGAATGGGAATCATTGGCTACTACGTGAGGTAAGGCATGTTCCAAAGTTAAGCAGAAATTTAATTTCAGCAGGGTAACTAGATGATGAAGGTTGTGTTGTTACAGTTAGTGATAAAAATTGGAAGATCACAAAGGGTTCCTTAGTGGTAGAAAAAGGTGTGAAGTAGGCACCTTATATCTTTGTACAGGTCATATTGTTCCTTCTACTTTAATTGTTACGGAAAAGGGTCAATGTTTAGGAATAGTTGCTGCAGTTGAGCAGGTAGAAGATCATACAGTTGTTGTGGACTCTGAATTAGCACTGTGGTATAATAGACTTGGGCATATGAGTGAAAAATGTATGAAATTACTTCATTCAAATAATGTTTTACCAGGTCTAAAATGTGTTAATATGGATTTATGTGAAATTTGTGTGTATGGAAAACAAAAGAGAGTAAGTTTTCTCAAAGATGGGAAGCAAAAGAAAGATGAGAAATTGGAGCTTGTGCATACGGATGTATGGGGACTAGCTCAGGTATCTTCTCTCGGTGGCTCTTTGTATTATGTTACATTCATTGATGATGCAACTAGGAAGGTATGGATTTATTTTCTTAGGTAGAAATCTGATGTATTTGAAACTTTTAAAAAATGGAGAAGCTTGGTTGAGAATAAGACAGGTAAAAAGATAAAATGTCTCAAATCTAATAATGGTGGTGAGTATTGCAGAAAATACTTTGAAGATTATTGTTCCTCTAATGGTATTCGTAGGAAGAAAACTATTCCAAGGACTCCATAGGAAAATGGAGTGGTTGAGCGCATGAATAGAAGAATAATGGAGTGTGCACGGACTATGAGATTGCATGTTGGGCTGCCTTTAAAAATGTGTGCAGAGACTGTAAACACTGATATTTATTTAATTAATAGAGGTCCCTCTAATCCTTTGGGTTGTAGTATTCCAGATGAAGCATGGAAAGGTAAGAAGGTGAGTTATTCTTTTCTCACAACCTTCGGTTGTGAAGTATTTGCACATGTAGATTCTGAAAATAGAACCAAGCTTGATGCAAAATCAAAGAAATGTCTATTTGTTGGATATGGCATTGATGAATTTGGTTATAGGCTTTAGGATTTTGAAAATCATAAAAATTATGAGAAGCAGGGATGTCATATTCAATGAGAAAGTGTTGTACAAAGATCTGTTGTTGCAGCATGAGAAGAAAGAAAATGATTATGCAGTGTTGGATGATATTCCAAACAATGATGTTTCAGTGGTTCCTCCTGCTAGGCAACAACAACAAAAAATACCACAAACCCCTGTTAGATGATCTTCAAGGATAAGTAGACCTCTAGAAATATTCTCTCCCCCTTTGTGTACTATTTTGTTAACTGATGTTGGTGAACTAGAATATTATGATGAAGCTATGCAGGTGGATACCAAGGTTCAGTGGGAGCATGGAATGGAAGAAGAAATGGACTCCTTGCTAAAAAATTGGATTTAGGAATTATGCAAATTGCATGCAGGTAAAAAGGATTTACCAAAAAAATGGGTTTATAGGCTGAAAGAAGAGGATGGAGGTAAGAAAAGATTTAAAGCTAGATTAGTTGTAAAGGGATTTGCACAAAAAAAGGGTATTGATTTTGATGAGATTTTTTCTCTAGTTGTTAAAATGACTTCTATTCGTATTGTTTTGAGTATTGTGGTTGCTGAAGATTTGCATTTAGAACAGCTTGATGTTAAAATAGAATTTCTCCATGGTGATTTGGAAGAGGAAATATATATGGACCAGCCACAAGGATTTGAGGTCAAAGGTGAGGAGAAACTAGTGTGTAGATTGAAGAAAAGTTTATATGGCTTGAAGCAAGCACCTCGGCAAGGGTACTTGAAATTTGATAGTTTTATGGCTGAGCAAGGCTATAGCTAGTGTAATTCTGACCATTGTGTTTATTTTAAGAGGTTGGATAATGACAGCTACATTATTTTATGTTTATATGTTGATGGCATGCTTGTAGCAGGGTCTAACATGGATCACATAAGTGAGCTAAAACAACAGTTAGCAAAATATTTTGCTATCAAGGATTTGGGGGCAGCAAAGTAAATCCTTGGTATGAAAATTTGTAGAGATAGGAAAAATAAGAAATTGTTTTTATCTCAGGCTAATTATGTTGAAAAGGTGTTGTAGATATTTCATATGGAGAATGCAAAAGTTGTCAGCACACCTTTTCCTAGTCATGTCAAATTGACTAAGGATATGTGTCCAAAGACACAAGAGGAGGAAGAAAAAATGTCCAAGGTGCCATATGCTTCAGCTGTAGGCAGTTTAATGTATGCCATGGTATGCACGAGACTGAATATTGTACATGTTTTAGGAGTTGTTAGCAGGTATTTGAGTCATCCCGGAGTTGAGCATTGGAATGCGGTAAAATGGATTCTTAGGTACTTTTGAGGTACATCCAATAAATGTTTATGTTTTCAGGGCTCTAATACTGATTTAAAAGGCTATGTTGACTCAGATTTGGCAAGGGATATAGATACCAGGTGGAGTACCACAGGTTATGTTTTTATAGTTGGTGGGACAGCAATGAGTTGGATTTCTCGATTGCAAAATGTGGTTGTTTTATCCACCATAGAGGCAGAGTATGTTGCTACAACAGAGGCAAAAAAGGAGATGATATGGCTGCAATTTTTTATGGACGAGTTGGGAAAATAACAGGCTGAAAATTACTTATTTACAGACAGTCAGAGTGTTATACATCTTGGAAAGAATTAGTCCTTGCATTCTAAAACAAAAATCATACAGTTGAGATATCATTTCATTCAGTCGGTGTTGGAGGATGGATAGGTCAAGCTGGACAAGATACATACAGATGTCAATCCAACAGATATGTTTACGAAGGCGGTGACAAGGGAGAAGTTGAACTCCTCTTTAGCTTCGGTTTCCTTCAAGGTTGAATTCAAGTAGAATAGAGCAGCAGGGTCCAAGGTACTTATTTCCAGTGGGAGTTGTAATTGCAGCAGTGTCATCCAGGATCAGTCTCCAAGTGGGAGATTGTGTTGGTGTGGAGCCTGATCAGTCTCCAAGTGGGAGATTGTTGGTATGTGGCAACTGATCATGCTATAATATATAGCCCATGGTATACTATACATCCCGACACATATCCTTGTCGGGGTTCATGACTGGGTCGGGCCCCGAGAAAAAATTTCTTCATACTTTTTTGCATCATCACCGAAAAAGGGAAAAATCAACGAAAAAAGAAAAATCCGATTTTGTAGAACCCAAAATCTGGAAGCTTCTAAGCTTGTTAAAAAGGGGTTCGGATGGGTATTACAGTATGATAAAAAACGTGATTATTCGCAAGATTGTAATAATTTTTGTACTGGATAATAAAAGTATTGGATGGCTATGGTTTGGTGGATGTAGCCTGGATTGGGTGAACCACGTTAAATTATGTGTTATGATTTATTCTGTGTGTGTTTTAGTTTCTCTGTTTATTACTTAAATATGCATTTAATTGTTAGATATCTACCTTTATAACCCTAACAAGAGGGGGGTGAATCATTTGTCACAGATTATTTAAACTTTTCAAACTTAATTTGACTTTATCTCAGATGTGATGAAAGAAAACTAGACCATAAACAATCAACACATCAAAAATACAAAGAACACCAAGATTTTTTATGTGGAAACCCTGTTAAGGAAAAAACCATGGTGGATGTTAGTCCACAATATTATACCCTGTTAAAATTATAATGAAAAGTAATGGGAATGCACATGCATTCAGGAACACTGCCTAGAGTTCACTGCTCAAATACAAGAGGGCTCATTGCCAAAGAATACAAAGTAATTCGGATTAGATCCGTAGGGTATGAACTGACAAAATAGCTTTTGCAAAAGCTTGACTATAGTTCCAGTTAAACAAATAAATACTTCTTCAACCTTCTTCACTCTTCTTCACACTATGCTCTGCCTTCCAATGAATAGATCACTATTCGCACACTTGCACTTTCTTTGGCTCTTCCTCACTTTTTTTCACACACTAACTTCGTACAAACAACCACTTTTATATATCTACAACCTAGATTTACAACAACTTCGTTGGCCAAAATATAAAACATATTTACAATGCCGGCCCAGATTTACAAATAAATTTTTAATATGAATCAAACACCGTTGGCTAATATTATGATGTGACCCAAAACAATATCCTCGAGTGCGTCAAATATTCAAATTTAAATCTCCAAGGATCTGCAACATGTTACAACCATCATGTCAGAAAAGAACATGAAAACCCGAACACACATGAGAAAAATATTTGACCATGAACATACTGATCAACACGGACATATGAAAAGGATAGAGAATGATCTAGAAGCATCCACAAGCAACAAGAACTAATAGATAAGCATCCGCAACAACAAAAATTACCAGAATCAGATAAAATTCAATCAGGAGCACTGACATAAACCACAAAAACACTATCAGATCACAACTATTCATAACACGATCAAATCTTCATGCAGACCTTTGAAATTTTTGGTGGATAGACTAGATACTCTCAAAAATAAACCCTTTAGTCCACAACAACTGATCTTCAATGTACTAAGCAAGACACCTTCCTGACCTTCACTATTCCACTAGCAACCTGCAACACTTTCTTTAACAATTTTTTCAATATCCTCGACATATACAGCCTTCAATACAATAGTGCTAATAATGTTGACATCAATAACAACCACATATCAGTAGTACAACCATAGCATCCGATAGATCCTAGAGAGTCACATGTTGCAGCAGTGAAGAGGATATTCAAATACTTGAAAGGCACTCCAAATCATGGGATACTAATTTTACTCTTAGTGCTTACATAGATACAAATTGGGCTGGTTGTGTAGATGACAGAAAAACTACAAGTGGTGGTGCATTATTTCAATAATGTATATTGGTGGAATGGATAAGCAAGAAACAAAATTCAATGTCTTTATCTACTACAGAGGCATAATATATTGTAGTAACATCTTATTACATGCATAAGTGTTGTGGATGAGGCAAACATTGAAGGATATTAGAGTAGTGTATGATGAACCAAATTAACTATCTTCTATGATAATACAAGTTCTACCAATATTTAAAAGAATTTGGTAATGCTTTCAAGGACAAAACATATCTCAATCTGGTATCACTTTTTGAGAGAGAAGGTTGTAGAGAATGAAGTGAAGCTTGAATATGTTCCTACAAAGGATCAAGTGGCTGATATATTTACTAAGGCTCTTCCTAAGGATACTTTTGAGTATCTCTGGGAGAAGTTGGGGATTATTGCCCCTCATTTGAACTAGATGCATAAGGAGATGCACCATTCCAATGGATCTCAAGATTCCTTCTTTAGTCTAGATTGATGTTGGTGGCTACCTCTCAGGGGGATTAGGTAGTGGTATTTTTTTTTTTTGCAATCAGGATGAGTGAGAGTTTTCAATGTGTAGTGGTTGTTGATTGATGTAGTTTGGTGTGTGCTCCTAAGGGAGAGTATGTAGATAAGTAAAGGAAATTATAGAGCAATGGTAAACAGTATGATTAATGTCAAAGGGAGAATGAATTATGCAAATATTTTTTCCTTTTCCATTGATGTCAAAGGGGCAGAATGAGACATGTGAAAAAGAATTTTCTAGAGATAAATTTATCAAAATGAGGAGAGTGTAATGAGTTAGTTGTGCAAGGGGGAGAAAAGAGAAAATTAAAAAGGTATGGAGTAGAGTTGTGTTTTTGGTTGATGGTATTTCATATCATGTGTTTCCATCAATGACAAAGGGTGAAATTGTTGCAAGTATGTGTAGTTGGTGTTTCCATTGATGTCAACAAGCTTTGGTATTACCATTGGTGTCAACTATAAGGGAAAGATACTATTGCAAGATTATGAGTAGTTGGTGTTGAGTCGGTGTTGTCCCTAATGTTGCTTTATTTTGTCATTAATACTAAGCTACTAGTGTCAACCTCTAGTGTTTCTTTCATAAGATTATGTTTATGGATGTATGGTTGAGTTGTTATATTGTAGCTGGCTTGGTGGTGAAGAGGAATTACTAAAGATGTTGATGATATGTTTCTGGTGCTTGGTTTCCAAGTGCTTTTGAGAAAATTAAATAAAAAGAGAAAACAATGTGTTGTAGTGTACTCTATGTGGCAGAGTGGCATTTTGGTTTGGATTTGCATTTCTTCTAGGTTGAATATATGCTTGTGTGGTTTACATATGTTGATCAAAGGTGTTTAGAGGTGTTGCATTCAGAATTTGGTGTGTTGGATCATTGTGCAAAGGAAGTTGTGTTGATGCAGGAGCATCCAGTGGTGTAAGCGCAATCTTGCATCACCCAAAAATAGTCAAATTTCAAGTTTCTCAGTTTTTAGATGTTTTTACATTTTTGGATACCCTTTTCGACATAATGAAACTCCTAATTTATGGTTTTTATTTTCTATTCCTAGGTTGAAAGATACTGCAGTTTTAGTTTCCCAGATTTGCACCTGAAAATCTTTCAAGTTAGATTTGAGGTACTTAGAGTTCCCGGATCGGCCCCGAAACTTGCCAAAATCGGCATAGAAAATTTCAAGCACGTTCTTGACTTCGATACCTTTCCAACGGTTCAAACAGTTCATGAATCAGAGTCCCGGATCAAAAGTTATGGCCTCGGGAAGTTGGCGCACTTTCTAGAAGATACAATTGCAAATGTTCTTTTGAAAATTGAACTTCAAGTTGTAATTTTTCGGTGCCAAACCGCCTAAACTCAAATTTGAATGTTGTTTTGGCTCCAAACTAAATAGGAGCTCTATTTATGGGCGGGTTTCTAATTTTTGGGTAACTTTTTGGGGACAAGCTCGCATATTGCGAAAGGGTGATTCTATAGCTTTTTGTAACTTGCATGTATTGTAGAACTTGGGGATTTGAGATTCTCTTCATGTAAGAAGCTCCATTTTCTGAATAATAAAATTATTCTCTTGTTTGTGGGTTATTTTCTAAGTCTTAGGTTGTGACATCATCAAGTGGTATCAGAGCGAGGTTTTCTTGAGCGTGTGGACAGATCGTCGATTGTGAGGCAGTTCGCACCAGGACCGTGGTTGTGGGTCAAGGTCAAGGAAGATGCCTCCAAGAGTGATGCCTGGTAGGCATGGTGGTGCTAGAGGTGGTCGAGGTGGTAGAAATGATGGTGGAAGAGATGCACTAGTAGCCCTCCAAAGACAAATTAACGCATTACAAGAGCAGTTAAGAAGAGGGTTAAACCCAGGGGAGGAAAGTGAGGATGAAGGAGAGGAAGAAGGTTCAAATTCAGAAGAGGAAGAATAAGTAATTGATCAAGACCAAATGCAACTAATAAGGGCCATTTTGAAGATCGAGAAAAGACCTAGAGCAGAAGTCCCTAGTTATTCTGGAAGTCTGAACCCAAAAGAGTTGATCAACTGGATCAACGAGCTAGAAGAATATTTTGAGTATGAAGAAATAGAGGACCCAGATCGGGTTAAGTTTGCAAAATGAAGCTGAAGGGCCATGCCAGTATTTGGTGGAAAGAGGTCTAGTTGGAAAGAAATTGAAGAGGAAAAGGAAATATAACCAAATGGGATCGCATGGTAGAGAAACTGAAGAAGCAGTTCATACCAGTGGACTACGAGTTAGATCTATTTAAACAAATTGCGAGGGTTAAAGCAAGGAAGCAGATCTGTGAAAGAATATACTGAATAATTTCACAAGATAATCATCAAAATGGGCCACATAGAGGCCAATAAGGAGAAGGTAGCCTGATATCTTAATGGGTTATGACCGAGCATTCAGGAGGAGTTAAGCCTAGTCAGAATGACCACCATTGAGGATGTGTATCAATTTGCTCTAAAGGTGGAAGAGAAGTTGAACAAAAGATTTGATGGAAAGCAAAAAGGACAAGGAGGTCAAAGTGGAAGGGGCAGTGGAAGACCTTCAGGAAGCCGAAATGATAATGAAAAGAAAAGTGAAGATGTGGGTACCAATCGAAGCCAAAGGAATGACAACTTCTACCGCCCTCGTGATCAAAATAGTGGTGATCAAAGAGGTAGAGGACGAGAGAGATATGGACAAGGATCTGGAAAAGGTGGTTTCAAAGGAATGTGTTTCTAGTGTGGTGAAGAAGGGCGTCAAGCCTATGAATGTCCACAACACCAAGGAAGGGTAGACAAAAGGCTAGAAGGTCATGGAAGGGTTGCGCATGCAGATGAAGAGGCCCAATCTGAACATTCAAATGATGCTGAAAGGGGAGAAGCCCTGGTGACTGAGGAAAAGGAACCAGAACAGAGGAAGAATTTATTTTGCACAAGGTGCAAGTGTGAAGGAAAATGTTATGATGTCATTATTGATGGTGGGAGCACCGATAATCTGGTGTCAGAAGAGATGGTCACAAAGTTGAAGCTGAAGAGGGAAAGGCACCCGCATCCGTATCAGATTGCTTGCTGCAAAAAGACCACAAGGTTTTGGTCAATGAGAAGTGCCTAGTAAAGTTCAAGATCCGGAGCTACCATGATGAGATACTCTGTGATATCATCCCCATGGATTCACATGTTGTTGGGGAGGTCGTGGCAGTTTGATAGGCGAGCTATACATGATGGCCATGCAAACACTTATTCCTTGACAAAGGATGGGGTTCGTCACAAGTTGAAACCCTTGAAAGAGACTGAAGAAAAGGTATGCAGTAGTATTTGTTATGTAGATGGAAGAAAAATTTTAGAAGGTATGAAGCATGACCGTGTGTGTTATGCATTGATTCCTAGAGTGAGTAAGGAAGATAGTGAGAAGGTTCCAAAATAAGTTTTTGGGATGTTGGATGAGTTTCAGGATATTGTTTCTGATAATGTACCTGAGGGTTTACCACCAATAAGGAAGATCAATCATCAGATTGACTTGATTCCTGGAGCCAGTTTGCTAAATAAGGCAGCTCATAGAATGACTCCAATAGAAAATGATGAGTTGAACAGACAAGTTCAAGAGTTGTTGAGAAAGGGTTTGATACGGGAGAGTTTGAGTCCATGTGTAGTACTTGTAATACTAGCACCGAAGAAGGATGGGGAGTGGAGGATGTGTACAGATTCCTTAGCCATAAACAAGATAACAATCAAGTACAGATTTCCCCTGCCATGGATGGATAACCTGATGGACTATTTGAGTGGAGCTTAGTACTTCACAAAGATTGATCTGAAGAGTGGATATCACCAGATCTGGATTCGAGAGGGAGATGAATGGAAGACTGTCTTCAAGACCAAAGAGGGCATGTACGAGTGGTTAGTCATGCCTTTTGGGCTAGCCAATGCACCGAGCACATTCATAACACTCATGAACGAAGTACTAAAAGAATTTTTAGGAAGTTTTGTTATTGTGTATTTAGCTGATATTTTGATTTTCAGTAAGACATTGGATGAGCATCTGATGCATATTCGGAGAGCCTTTGAGAAGTTAAGAGAAGAGAAATTGTTGATTAATCTGAAGAAGTGTAGTTTTGTGAAGAGGGAGTTAGTGTACTTGGGGTTTGTTGTCTCGCCAGAAGGTCTCAAGACGGACCCGTGAGAAGGTGAAGGCTATTCTAGAATGGCTTACCCAAGAACCGCTACCGAGGTGAGATATTTCCATGGTTTGGCTAGTTTTTATAGAAAGTTCATTAGAAACTTTTAGTAGTATTTTTTGACCTCGATCAAACAACGAGGATAGAAAAGAATTCAAGTGGAGCAGTTGAGCAGCAAAAATTTTGAACCGTTGAAGCAGTATAAGATAGAGCAACCTGTTCTAGCCCTCCCAGATTTCAACAAGGTGTTTCGGGTGGATTGTGATGCTAGTGGTTGTTCCATTGGAGCAGTGTTGAGCCAAGAAGGTAAGCCCATTGCCTATTTAAGTGAAAAGTTAAATGATGCCAAGAGAAAGTACTATGTATATGATCAGAAATTTTATGCAATAGTTCAAGCATTAAAGAAATGGAGATATTATTTGTTGCTGAAGGAATTTGTTCTATATACTAATCATCAGGCCTTGTAGTACCTACATAGTCAGGGAAAATTAAATTAGAGGCATATGAAATGGGTAGAGTTTTTGCAGAGTTATACCTTTGTTTTGAAACATAGGAGTGGGAAGTTAAATAGGGTTGCAGATGCCTTAAGTAGGAGGCATACATTGATGACAAAGATGTAGATTGAAATGGTTGGGTTCAATGAACTCAAGACACTGTATGCAGAAGATCCTGATTTTGCAGAGGCTTGGAAAGCTTGCAAGGAACCTGTGATAGTGGACAGGACAAGGTGGCTGGATTTCATAATCCAGGATGGCATGTTATTTAAGGGAAGTCAATTGTGTATCCCGAGGAGTTCCATGAGAGAGAACCTGATAAAAGAGAAGCATAGTGGAGGAATGGCAAGACATTTTGGTTGGGATAAGACCATTGCCATTATCAATGAGCATTATTATTGGCCTCAGTTGTCACAGGATGTGAAGAAGTTTGTAAAAAGCTGTAGGGTATGTTAGATGGCTAAAGGAGTGAGCCAAAATATAGGCTTATATCAGCCCTTACCTGTACTAGAGAGGCCATGGGAGGATATAAGTATGGACTTTGTTCTTGGTTTGACAAGGACACAATGAGGGAATGATTCAGTCTTTGTGGTGGTTGATAGGTTTTCAAAGATGGCACATTTCATTCCATGTCAGAAGACCCATGATGCAGTCCACATTGCTGACTTAATCTTCAAAGAGGTGGTGAGGCTACATGGTCTGCCAAAGAGTATTGTTTCAGATTGTGACACCAAATTTGTGGGGTACTTTTGGAGGACCTTGTGGAAAAAGCTGAAGACAGAATTGAAGTTCAGTTCTGCACACCATCCACAAATAGATGGGAAAACAAAGGTTGTTAATAGGAGTCTGGGTAACCTACTAAGATGTTTGGTAGGAGATAAACCCAAGGGATGGGACTTGATCTTACCCCAGGCAGAATTTTCTTACAACAATTCTGTCAATAGAAGCACTGGTAGATCACCATTCCAGATTGTGTATGGAGGTAGCCCCAGAACAGCTCCAGAATTGAGGAAGATGGACCTGTGATAGGTCAAAATAGAGTGTTAGAAATCAAGCAACAAGTCAAAGAGTGCAAATAAACAACTAAAACAACCTACACTTCAAGATTAGCCTAAGTTAGAAACAAAACAAGACAAAGCCACAAAATGGAACTTTATACCTTGTGTTGAGTCGATTCTTTGGTTGGCCCTTCGATCTTTGACGTGTATGCTCCTTGGATGGAAAGATGCAAGCTAAATGGAGGATGTGAAGATGGATGCAAGTGGATGAAAACAAGAAAATGGCTAAGTGTTGGTTGAGAAACAAAACTGCAAGAGTTTGGCTAGCACAAATGATCTCCCCAAAATGAGAGAAAAGAGGGGGTATTTATAGGATTTTTGGGAAATCCTAGGGGAAATAGACGGTTGAGATTGATCCACCAAATATCAAGATGTAGGGCTAAGGTGAGTTGAGAACTCACAAGCCGTCACATCTTGACATGTGGCATGTGAGATAGCCCTAAAAGGTGAAGTGGACATGAGGTGGAAGGAGAAGGACATGACATGGAGAGGGGTACAAAGTACCTTGGGATTGGACAAGATCTCCTCATAAAGGAGGTCCTTGTCCCCATGTGGGTGAGAGGACAAGTGGGGAATTAAAAATTCCTCAAATATCCTTATGGGGAGATGGGAAAGAATTTTAAATTCCAAAGGTTGTATTGGGGGATTAAAAGGTGAATTAAAAATTCACATGGGGAAGGGGGATGCCTTGGATGAATAAAAAGGAATTAAAAATTCCTTGGGGGGATGGGGAGAGTTGACTAAAGGGGGTGATTAGGAATGTGCAAGTACTTGATTAGATTAATTAATGAGGATTAGAAGAGGGTTAGATCTCACATGTGACTTGATGTGACAAGTCAAAGATCACATGGGGAAGAGAACAAGGAATTTAATATTCCTTGGAAGGATAAAAGGAATTAAAAATTCCTTGAGAGGTTGATTAGGCTAGTTGAGTGAAGGATTAGAGGATGGTTAGGTGGCTAAGAGAGATTAGAGGCCAACTTGCAAAAGTTGGAGGATGTGACACATCCTAATCAAGGATTAGGCATGTGCACATCCTAATGATGGGATTAGAAGAAGGATTAAGATTAGATAAAGATGATGGAGGATGTGACATGAAGGGAATTAAATAAATGGAATATTTATTTAATTCAATTGGTGGAAGGAGGATTAAAGAGATAAGGTATTATTGATTAAATACCTTAGGGATTTGGCAGAATTAAAGATATTAATTAAATAATAGTAGTACTTAATTAAAAAATAAGACGAAAGGGATGAATTTGGATAAATTAATTGTCCAAATTTAGACATCTAAGACCAAGAAGAAAATAAGTGTTGAAGCCAAGATTTTGCTAACATCAAGGATATACATGAGAGGTAAGAGAACATATTAATAAGATGAATATGTAGTATAAGGCTAAGGCAGATCGAAAGAGGAGGTATAAGGAGTTTCAGATTGGTGATGAAGTGATGGTCCACTTGAGGAAAGAAAGGTTTCTAGTGGGAACATATAACAAATTGAAGATGAAGAAGTTCGGTCCCTATAAAATTTTGAAGAGGCATGATTCTAGGAATGCATATGAGGTAGAGTTGCCAGATGGATTCAACATTTCCCCTGTGTTCAACATTTTAGATTTGACAGAGTATCATGAAGGTAGCGTAGAGGAAGTATCAACGATGGAACAGTGTGGGATTCCTGCACCTACTTCAGAAAAGGAGGAGATTGAAGAAATCCTGGATAGTCATGTAGGAAGGAGTACCAGGAATAGGCAGTATGAAGAATATCTGGTGAAATGGAAAGGAAGGCATGTTGAAGACTCATCCTGGTTGCCTAAGGCAGAGGTTGACCGTTTGGGTTTTCCTCAACCATCTGAAATGTAACAGGGTCACTTCTCAAATTACCCTGGGTGTCTGATGCAGGAGCATCCAGTGGTGTAAGGGCAATCTTGCATCACCCAAAAACAGTTAAATTTCTAATTTCTAATTTTTTTTATTTTTTTACATTTTTGGATACCCTTTTCATCATAATGAAACTCTCAATTTATGGTTTTTATTTTCTATTCCTGGGTGGAAAGATATTGTAGTTTTAGTTTCTCAAATTTGCACCTAAAAATCTTCTGAGTTAGATTTGAGGCATTTAGAGTTCCCGGATCGGCCCTAAAACTTTCTGAAATTGGCATAACAGATTTTGAGCACGTTCTTGAATTCGAGACCTTTCCAACAGTTCAAATGGTTCACAAATCGGAGCCCCTGATCAAAAGTTATGGCCCTGGGAAGTTGGCGTACTTTCTAGAAGATACAATTGCAAATGTTCTTTTGAAATTTGAACTTCAAGTTGTAATTTTTCGGCGCCAAACTGCCTAAACTCAAATTTGAATGTTGTTTTGGCTCCAAACTAAAGAGGAGCTCTATTTATGGGTGAGTTTCTAATTTTTGGGTAACTTTTTGGGGACAAGCTCGCATATTGCGAAAGGGTGATTTTGTAGCTTTCTGTAACTTGCATGTGTTGTAGAACTTGGGGATTTGAGATCCTCTGCATGTAAGAAGCTCCATTTTCTGAATAATAAAATTATTCTCTTGTTTGTGGGTTATTTTCTAAGTCTTAGGTTGCGACCTCATCATGTGTACACCAATGTGTGAATTGTATATTATAGAGGTGTCTAGGAGAAATGGTCTTGCTCTATATTTCTCTGCAATGTGGTTTCAGGTCTTGTGGATCTAGAAGAGTATCGATGGTGTGAATATATTTCTTTAGATGAGTTTTTTCATGTTTTAGTGCTTTGGATGTCAGTTTCTTGAGTTACAGTGTATGACAGAGTTGTTTGAGTGTACTAGGTGTGTACATTCTTCAAGTGAAAATTGTTGTGAAGGAACTTGTTGGATTTGAGAGTGTGTGGATTATTCTAGATAGTTTTCAAGTGTTATGTGGTGTCTGTGAGTCATCTTTGGATTTGGGGAAGCATGTACTTAAGTGTTAATGGTGTTAACATAGCTTTGGTCAACCTTAGGTATTTACACTACTTACGAAGTTGCTTTGATGTTTGTGGAAGAATGGTCTAGCGTGTATGAGTGAATTTAGGTCCTAGCTAAGGTTTGTTATGGTTCACCTACATTCCTTTCCACCACAAGAATAATTTTGGTGCCGACCTAATTTGAATTTGCATGGTTGAGGTGCATAGCCAACCTTGGAGAGTGTTTTCAAGGTTGAAGATGATATAAATATGAGTTGAGTTATAGAAGGATGATAAGATAGATGAGCATGATGCGAGTGATGAAAACTATAGAGTTCTAGGGTGTGAATTTGACAAGTGTAGTGAAAGATTTCATGTGTTAGATTATTGAATGCAATGAGCAAAAGGTTTCTACAATTCTTCAGAAAGACTATGAATATGTTGGTGATGCTAGGGTAGATTTTTTTGTTGCTTTGAGATGGATTTTTCAATGTAACACTCTTCTTTATCTTCTTTTCTATTATGGAAGTGAGCCTTTCTTTCTTTTGGGCAATGAGCCCTATTGTATTCGGTGTTGATATTACTTTATATTGTGAGTTAATCCTCACTATAGTTTTTGTAATCTTGGGTTTTCCACATAAATCTAGTGTTTCTTTATGTATGTTGTTGATTTGGTTCTATTTTTTTATTTTTATTTCATGGATAAATCATTCTAACAAATTAAGGGTTAATTAGATTAAAGTGGATCTAAATGTTTGTGATGGTTTTGAAGTTTTAAGGTACAACTGATTCACCCCCCTCTTAGTTATCTTATGCATTCAACACTATGGAATTGGTGATTTTGCATTTATTGAGACTATACATATTGTACCATTTCATACCTCTCCCAAGCCATTTGGCTCATGGAAGATGGAGCCAATGAAACTAGGGAGGCAGGCAGTAAAAAATAATTAAATGAACCCCTACAAAATGTTAATGAGGAAAAAAAAAAGGAAAATAGAAGTTTCAAGAAACATTCTTATAAGGATGCAGTGATAGTTAACAAGGGTGCAGAATTCCACCCATCATCTCCTACTTTTTTTTCTACCATGGAGGAGGTCAGCTGGCTAGGGACACAAAATATGGGAGGTGATAGACTATTAGAGCTCAGGGCAAATGGAGTGGGAGATGGAGATATCGTCAGAGATGGAAATGGGGGAAAAGGAAACCATGGTAAGCTGCCTGATGATCCCAATATTCTCTCCATTTCTCTGAATGATGATATTCTTAAAGCTTTAAAAGAAGAGGAAACAAGGTTAAGGAATGTTGCAGTATTTTTTGTTTGTTTAGATGTCAATCTACTTCCTCCTCGCAAATCATTTGATGAATGGATTTCCTTGGTGTGGGGGAAAATATGGGTATTCATGTTTTATTCTATAGAATGATACTAAAAGGGTTATTTGTGGTTTTGTTTAGGAACCATGGAATGCAAGAAAGAGTGGTTAGTAGGGACTATTGGAATGTTGGACAATTAATGTTTATAGTTTTACCATGGTCTCTATTGGTTTGTTTTTACTACTAACCAGGTTGGTCTTCTAATCTACCTATGGAATTTCCAATTCCAATCAAGAGCAGCTCGAAGGACTTGGACCAACTGACGAGGACTTTAAAAAATCCTCCTACACTTTGGGCTCTGCAAGATTGGGGAGGGTGATCCCTTAATGTGTTTACAAACTCTACAACATTATTATAAACAATATTTACAATAACAGATAATCTCACTTAATACCTCAACACGATAGGATAATATCGAATAGAATTGGTTGTTCATCGATAATATCAACTATCTAGAGCATGAGATAACTACAACATAATCCACAATATAAGATAGTCATTGATTTGCAATTTGTAGCAAGCTATAGGCAAAGACAAACAAATAATGAATCATACGAATAAGTACAACTTAGATCAGTGCCATATATCCATTACAGGAGTCAAATTCATAAGCATCTAAGGGTTTATGAGAGATTTAACACATAAAATATAAGATCCCTAACAATATTGCATAACAATTTCATAACATGCATTCTAACCCAATACTACTTACCAAATCCTTATACAGAACATGTCCGCCTATAATCCCATTCAAGCATTTTAATTAATTCCTTGAATTAAAGCTAAAATAAGGATCATACACATCACAACAGTGAGATGAATGAAACAATTCTTAGTCATCTTATTCAAAATTCAGATATGCATATATAGTGGAGAGACATGAGTTTCAATTTATCATTTCAACTCGAATGCTAGTACTATTATACAACATTGAATCCCCATGAATTCAAGACCTGTTATAGAATGACTGTAAACCTAAATTGTGTTTTTCTCTAAAACCATCAAACTTTACAATTTTCTCTACAACTTCACCTACACTCGACCCAAAATTATCTAACTTGCTAACCTGTACTTCTGGCCTTGAAATCCTTCTTATAGAAAATAAAGGAGCAAACAAGCATCGGGCCAGAAAGTACACATGTCACTAGCCAATTGGAGCACCTGGTGATATTCCAAAAATCATTACAATAGCAATCACCCTAGAGAATATTCATGTTCATCGTGCCCGCTGAGAAAAAATGATGCAACAACAAAAAACCATAAGAATCCCATACAAAGAATACCACCAAAGCAAGATTGGAAATCGTTGTAACTACAATATTTGAACTACCACCCATTACCAGCTCATTCTTTTTACTCTTCCTTACTCAAATATTTAGTTACTCATTTCTGGTACTCTTCATCAATCATCCAATCAAAATTAATCACCTCATTCACCTTGGTACTATAAGGTGTGTATTTTATTGCTACCTAATTTGCATCTCTTTCAAAAGACTCCAAAAATGAGTTGGTACAAATGATTTTATCCATACAGCTCACCAACAAATCATAATCTGATTCATCACAAATTAATTTAATTTGGTCATTGATGACCTCACTTGTTTGATCCTATCATTGATGGAGTGACCTGATTTTTCCCTGCTCATCAATTATATCAGGTAACAGTGTATTACCCCAATCATTAAAATTCTTCACCAATTCCTTGATCTTCCTACTCAAATCATCTAGTGGGGTCTGAAAACCTTGTAGTGATTTAACTAATACTTGAGTAGACCTTAATGATTGGGGCCTATTGTTTGTATCAAACCTTGAGGCCTTATACATTACATCTAAATCATTGGCCCTAGGGATCCAATTTTCAATCAATGGTATCACTACCTCCCGATCCTTATCAATATTCTTTATTACATCTAATAATAAAAAAATATAAAGAATGTCTCAAAACAGTAGTAACAATCTCCTTTTTCTTTGAAAGAGATCCTTCCTCACTTACCTTCAAAGATTCATGTAATTCATCAATTTTGTGCATGAGCTACTTCTTTGTAGGATCCATAGAGCATTCTATTTCTTCATCAATGTCCTCTAAAGAAGGGGTGAAGGAAGGATTCTGACTAGGAGACCCTGGTGTGGAAACAATTAGAGAAGCAGAAAGCAATGGCCCTAATGTGGAAGGCATTGAACTGGTCCTCGGAGCACTTGATGTCTCCCCAATTTATTTATACCTTAACCTTTCCACCTTAGTCTAAAACTCAAAATTCTTCAGTTGCATCTTGTTGTATTCCTCAATCAAAAGGTTATACTTCTGCATTAGGCTCTTCTTTTCAGCTTCCTCCCTTTCAGTAGTCTTTTGCACCAATTTGGCCACATTCGCAGTCAAATTAGTGGCCTTAGTGGTTGAGGTCTCTAAATCTCTCTTTATTATTAATCCTCCTCTAAAATTTGGATTTATATCAAAAACATCTGGCTTTCTCTCTTGTGCGGCCAATGCCCAAATTGCCAAGGTTTTATACTCTTCACTAAAAGAAGAGTCTTGCAGTGCTACCTTGACCTCTTCTTCAGAGTCTTGAAAGGGATGCTTGGACTTCAAAATAGCATTACAGGCTACTGCATCTACAATGTCTCTTTCATGCAGAATCATTACACCAGCCTGACTCACCAGTTTTCTTCCTTCCTCAGGAGTAATGCTCTTGAATTCTTCCATCAATTCAATTTTCACTTCCTCATCATTCTCTTGGTCTGACCTATCAGGTCTTAGTTCTCTTCTCTTCTTACATTTATCTTGATATTCTTCAAACTTCATCTTCCATGCCAATTGCAAGAACACGAGAGTCTTTACAAATGCATTGTCATCTAGAAACTCCTTACATGCTTCCATCCTTGTATCTTGTACACATTTTCCCTTCATATCCAAATTGGATAAAACCAATTCAGTTGGCCTAGGAGGGGAAGGAATACCAACCTGGATGTCATGATCAATAATAACAATTTCATCTATCAGATCCTCCTATGGTTGATCAATTCTTTGCCTCTTATGGCTTGGCTCAGATGGTGGTGATGAGAGAATATCTTTTGGTGATGATTCTCAATAAATGATTTTAATTTCCCCAGGCACTTTGAATTTTGAGCCTAGCTGTAAAGGAAATTTCATTATTTTCTTTCCTTTTTTGTCCACTTCTTCTTCATCACTATTGTCATCCTTTTTCCTCCTGTAAATGGGCCTTCTTCATGGAGGTTGATATACTGGCCTTGTTTCAATTGGTCTGGCACCTTGTTCTTGTACACCAAGACTCAATTTAAAATTTATCTTTTTGGTCCTCAAGGTGCCCATAATTTCCTTCAAGTTCCCCATTAGAAAGTCAATTTTCTTATGGTATGGACTGAACTCCAACAATGGATCATACTTTGGGTCCATTTTGTGCACAATATCTAATAGCTTATCATAAGCTATCCATTTCTCCTTGTTCAACTCCTACCTATTTAGATCAAATTCATTTCTAATCAGGTCCTTAGGAAAGTTGACCTCATGCATAGACTTGCTAGCCTTTATTCCTTATTTGAAAAGGGAAAAGAAAATCTCAGGATCATGTTGTTGCTTTGGACCATACCTCAAATGGTAATCATCAAAAAATTTCTCAAAATGCACCAAGCCTCCTTTTGCAAAGGAAAAATCAGACACCACTGTATAATCTAGGAAAAATGTTCCCTTACCCCTCCCAGTGAGGTTGTCCTCATGGATACAACCTATTTTCCACATAACTTCTACAAACCCCACTCTTGGTGGCACATTGTACGGAAGTATATGGGGGGATCCTTGCAAACCATATACCCTTAAAATAGTGTTGACTGGGTATGGGATAATGTCACCCCAATTATGGTAGATAATATACCCTTATTGCAAGATAAATTTGCATTCCATAACTGTACTGGCAATCTTTCTCCGTGAACCGATTGCCTCAATTCAATCTTCTTAGAGAAAAAGTCAACATTCTTGCATAAAAACATATACATCAACATAGAATACAAAAAGAATTGTGTGTCCGTATCATTTTTTTGCAACTTTGGCAGCCCTTCATGAATCCTCTCAGCCAAGAAAGAAGCAAAGCCATAAGTCACAGAGAAGTTAGGGTGTTGTATTTGCACCCCCATGAACATGTATGCAATGGGCATCACCGTACCAGGACTAAACCCAAAAAATTTGGCATAATGAATAAAAAGTGGCTAAGAAATTATTTGCAAAATAGTTTAATCTGAAAGGTTCTTGGTCACTGGGGCTAATATGAAATCTTGAACCTCATGCCCTAGCCAGATGAGGTGTAAGCAACTTAGCTCTGAAAAGAAACTTTGACTTTGCATATTTCTGCTTCATTTCCTCAAAATCAATAGGAACCAAATATTCACTCTGCTCACTCAAGTCAAAAACCTATTGGATTTCATCTTTGTTAACGCTTAACAAAACCCTTCCATCATTACTCATGTGACACGGTCATATCTTGCAACCACTGCTCTAAACAAGTCTAAATCAGGGAACACGTTTGGCACCACCAGCTTCCCCAAATCATGCATCCAGTCGTTTAAAAAGGGGTGAGGAAAATTCCTTTGTCCATACCACAATCTGAACATGTCCAATCTTGTGAGAGGAACCCTAGCATCAGTTATGTTGGAGCAATTATATACTAACCCTTCCCCCAGGATTTTCCCTTGCATCAGAACCAATCCCTTCTTTCTATCATTCGTTGACAAGGTAAATTGATCCAAGAAATCATTGTACATGTTTCTTCTTAAACAGTCAATTTGGCCAAACTGTTTCTTTGGCGGTGCCATCTTGGACAAACTAGGGCCTCTTTATAACTTCACACTTCAAATAGCTAGGACTAACTAGGGATATGAAATTATAGAACAACACACTGCAATTTCTCACAATTTAAATAAACTATAGCCCTAACGTTTATCAACAAGTCCTATGATAAGTACAACAAATCTTTTCCCAAATTCAAGTGCAGAGTAACCAGGAAATACATAAATTAACTCACAGCTTTTTGCTTGCAAGAATCCCAAATTCTAGCTGCAAAGACTTGCAATTTCGCTTTCGGCTTTGAGACTGCTTCACAAAATACTTGAATGTCTTGTGATAAAAATAAATCAAGAGAATTGATTTTATTTCTATCAAATTATTGACAGCAAGTGTCTCATCCACCATTAAATCTCACTCACAAGTTGCACGAATGGCTCCAACCATATTTGATGCAGATTTAAATTCTAGCAATCGATCCTTCAGTTAGATCAAATCATCGAACAACCGCCTTCAAAACAAGCTGACACAATTTCCACCATGGCAATAAAGGGCCCACCATACCATACGCTACCAAGGAAATCCATGTGGCAGTCACCAGTGATATCGCAATTAGTAAAGACCTTGCAACTTCTAATCATGCGATGGTGGGCAACCGTAGATCTTGAGCATCAGTGATCTTGTTCCTTCAACATAGTCACCAGCCTTATCATTAACTGTCGAGTAGCTTTTTTGTCAAGATTATAATAAACCCATTGATTTAAAACATGTGCATCTTAAGAATACTTTAGTAATCCATTGTCTAATGTATTAAAACTGGATTAATTCACCAAGGTGCTTCCCTTACTCCCTTGGTAGATGAGACATGTGGTGCCCGCCTGTGATATCATGATCAATAAAAACCTTGTAATTCTCGATCACGCAATGGCGGGCAACCGTTGAGATCTGACAATATTTGATTGATGGTCACTCAAAATTATACCCTTCAACCTCACCAAATGGGACACTTGGCGCCCACCCATGATATCACAATCAACCAAAGCAATGTGGTCGGCTCATCGTGGGATGGCGGGGAATGATAGAGATCAAATGACAATTGATCAACGATCGCGCAGATTTTTATCCCTCTAAAAAATAAAACTAACATTGTTTCATCCTGAATCATCCCTCGGTCTAACCATTTAATCAAATTTTCTTATTTGATTAAATTCATCAATATTCCTCTCTTAATTAAATAAACCAGTTATCTAATTAAGTCTCTCTCTTTAGTTAACTAAATCAATCAATCTAATCTAATTATCCCTATTTAATTAAATAATTAATTTTATTTAATTAAATCTCTAAATTCTATCTATTAAATTAAATAAATTAAAACCTTATTTATTTTAATCTAACATCATCTCTTTTAATTAAATAAATCAAAATCTTTATTTAATTAATCTCTTATCACATTCCTCTCATATTTAATTTAAATAAATCCACAATTTAAGTCAAATAGGTCACGTCATCTAATCCCCTTTATTAAATTAATTAACTTGGATTAATTTAATCTCTTATCATGTTCCATCCTCTAGTTTTTACCACTTGCACATGAAAATAGATGTAATTGATTTATTAAATCTCTAGTTTCCTCAACAAGCCATCTTTTGGAATATTCTCTAAGTTTGAATTCAAAAATATAAGTTAACATGTACATCCAACAAGGCATTTACTCTCTCTTACATGTCCTTTGCCTTGAGCCAAGTGGAATTTAGTGCATTTTTCCTTCCCTCTTGCATGTCATTTCAACAAATTCAAAATTCAAAAATAGGCATTTATTGGCACAATCCTCAAAACTTGCACATCCTCCATCCACTCATAGGTTGACAAGTGGCATCTTTCCATTGGATGAATGTTAGTCCCACATTGCACTATTTTAAACATTCATCCTTCAATCTCATCTATAAATAAGAGGCTTCATTCCTCATCTGAAAAATCCACAAATTATGCAAAGTTACTATGCTCAAATATTTAGCCATTTCCATCCAATATCATTGAATCATAGCTAGGTTATGCAGGTTTTTCCATTGGAGCACTCACAATACTTCACCAAAGTGGATCATTCATCAATATTCATCAACATTCATCAAGCTTGCATCATACGAATTGGGAAAGGGTGAATTTTCACATCAAATTGGCACCAATTCCCCCAGGGGATCATAAGTTTGCTTTTTTAATTATGATTCAATCTACTTTATTGCTTTTTCATTGTGTTCTTCATTGCTTTTTTTTTTTTATTTGAACTTTGTGAATGGATTTCATGGGGAATCCTTGTTCTTGCTTGCATTACCTAATCTAATGTGTTTGTTCTTATTGTTTTGCAGGTATTGGGGTTCATACATTTGGCACTAGAAGAAGGGAAGCATCTCATTTTTAATCATTTTTTTCTAAAAATTATGTGTTTTTGTTTGTGCACAGGAAAATTCCAATGTTGGAAGCTTAGCGTCACCATATAGCACCGCTGACTCTCCAGCGTCGCCAAATAGCACCGTTGAAAAGTCCAAACTGCAACGCTCTAGCCATCCTACCTAAAAAAATTGAATTTAAATTTTAAATAGTGATGCTAGCGAAAAGGGCGACGCATTTGAGCTCACTGGTCCAAGTACAGAGCACCCCTGATTGGTAAGCGGCGCTATACAACACCGCTAGAGAAATCAAACTACGACGTAGTCATGGGTTGCGCCACTGATAGGGAGTAAAAAGTTGAAATTTTATTTTATCACGTGTTTTTTGTCAAATGATGAGTTTATCTTCTGTTTTCTACTTTTTAACCTCTGTGTTTTGCAAAATTTGACTAGTTTTCTTTCTTGTAGGTTGGATCAATTGAAAACAAAGGAAGGAGAAGCATGATGATGGTATCTCACAAAATCAAAGTGTTTTTAAACACTTTAGTGTTTGTTTAACACTCTTAGGAAACTATTATTCCTTTTTTTTTTAGGACACTAATTTCGTTTGGGTTTTAAAAAGAACCTTTTCAATTTTTGCAAAGGCTTAAAACGAACATTAGGACTACAACTTACTAGAGTTTGTTTTTTCTTGGTAAAAAAATTGAACAAAACAACTCTCATTTGTCCTTTGGTGCTTTAAAAATAACTCACAATTTCTTTGTGGATCTAAAATGAACAAGTACAACTTTGTCTTTATGATGGCTTACTTAAACTAACTTCATTGAAAAAGGACGTATAAGCTTCTCTCGTGCTTTATAGCGATCTTGAGAATCAAAAGGTCTTTTTTGTGATTTTAGGTTGAGATAAAGCAATCACCTCCACACTTCATTTTGGGTTTAAAATCAAACAAAACATTGTGCGAGTGTGAGTAGAGCATTATTGCGTACATTCTCTTTCTTTGTGTGGTAAACAAAGATTGATCGAGTTACGGATATTGTCTTTACTCGCTTTTGTTTATCTTAGAGGGCCTACCTTGGGGAAAAAGTACTCACCCAAGGGAATGACTCAACCGATAACACTCTAAAGCCAAGAGTATTTCCAACTAGGATATAAATGTGGGTATTCGAATAAATGCCAATATCATGCAGTTGGCTCTAATGAGATGGATTTGAAAAGGGACTCTAGTTGTATGGTTCAATCTCCATGAACGAAAAGTCCTAATTAAAACCCATGTTTTAGAATTGCCAAAATCCTTGGTCTATTTGTTGGTGCAAGAACGGTCGTTCTGAAGCCGCCCCACACTTTTATAATCTTTTAGTAGAAATGGAAAGAATTCCATGGGAGTTTCATGGGTGTTGATGCTTGGCTGCCCTAAATGATGTTAATGAGTCATGGAGGGGAGCCAGTGGGGTCAAGCATCTAACCATTCGCTAAAGATAAGCATAGTTGAACTTGTCCAAGTGGGAATCCAACAAATATTGTCTTCCACATCCATAGGGTTGTACTTATTCTTGGTTGCAAAATTCTTTGCTTGTTCGAAAACATCTTGGAAACAAACACTTAAACATCATCATCAAAATTTCAAACCCTTTAGGAGACAAATACAATTGACTCAATTCATGTGTTATTGCTTGCCCTTGGGATTCACATCCTTAGAGGTTTCTAAAAATTTGGATTACATCTCAATTTGTCTACTAAAGTTAAAACAATAGGTAACCCTTGCCTTGAATTCATCAAATTTCCACATAACATACTTTGTGGGATTCGAAGAAATTAAGACATTGGACATCTAGTTTGGAAAACTAATCAAAGAAGTGTTTTTGGTAAAATAAATCCACTAGGCAAAGATAAACAAAATGAACTCTCACATGTGTTGAAACCTCACGATTTCCAAAAACAAAAATCCCAAAACGAAAGTCTTTGATTCAAAATCCAGAAATGTATGATCAAATTGAAGCACTTCTTGGTTATGAAGGTCTATAGAAGCATTGCATGTTCTTCAATACTAAGGTTTAGGTAAACAAAGTGTCTTTTTTAGGTTCATCTTAGAATCAAAGAAAATCAAAATCTTCTTTCATCCATCCTTCAAACATCAAATCAAAAATCATCTCATCATCACCTTTTGAGAAATCTTGAAATTATCCTTCATGCTAGGCTTTTTGGAAAAAATCAAAATGATCAAATCCTTGAAACAAAATCCTTGAAATATTTATCAAATCATCTTTGGCTAGGTATGTGTAGATGCATCCTTTTGCATATTCTTAGTCAAAGTTATCAAACCATCTTGTTTAGCTAGGTATATGTAGATGCATCCTTCTCCATATGCTTGGTTAAATTATCATCTTGTTTGAATAGATGTGGGGAGATGCATCCTTCTCCCTACACATATTCAAATTATCATCCTTTAAGAAAATCTACCCCTTAGATAATCATCCAAAATCTTAGGGCCTATTTGTTCAAATTCAAAGCAAACAAAAATCAATCAATCAAGGGCAATCCAAGAAAATCAAAATCAAAATCCGAAACATACCCAAAAGTCCCAAAAATCCTAGCATCCTCCTCAAGATTTATCAAAAGATCAAAACATCCACATCATCCATCTCTTTCATCATCATATCATCTTTCGATCCTCAAGATATTTTAAAATTTTCTCTTTTGTGCATAAAGTAAAGATCAATCCAAAGAATTAGAGATTCATCTCCCATATTCTTGAAAATTAATCCTTGTTTTATGGTTCAAATTAGATCTCAATACAAGAAGAACATGGAAGCCGACAAAGAAACACCAGCTTCAAGTGACCTAAGCCAAATGAACGTCGAAATGAATCCTGACAAATCAAGCAATCCTTTGACTATCTCATCATCACAAAACCCACAAGAGGAAATCCAAGGAGAAGATCTTTACTTTGGGATGTTGCATGAAGAAATAACCGAAATGCTCCAAAATCTGGAAAACCATAAGATCATCAACATCATGATGAGGCTTAACCCTTCACTATACATGCTTGAGCTAGCCAAGCAAGGGGCCAAATTACCTTCTGATTTTGAAGTAAGCTCTATTGTGGAACCATCTTTGGAGGTTATGCCCCTAATTTCATCCACACTCCCCATCTCATCTACACCCCCATCCCAAAGCATCACTCAAAACATTCCACAAATCACATCTTTTGCTCCAACTCAACCTAATGTCAATAAGGGAAACACATTTCTTAATGCTATTCAAACACAACCTCTTGTCAATAATCAGGACTTGGAGGAAAATACCATTTTGGAGCAAAACATACCCTAAAATCCATTACATAAGTATGTTCCTATCACTTTCCATAATCCTAATGATCCATCATCATCATCCTTCCGCGCAACACCTCAAACTTCTCTCCTCACAAATCCGCAAGAGGAGGGTGACATGTTCGGACCTGGGGGCATTTTTGACACCACATCATTTTCTCAAGAACTCACACCCCTCGTATTTTCACCTCTTCCACCATTACCACCATTATCCACACCTTTACTTGGATTGGGGCTCCCACCTTTACCAAATATCAATCAAACCAACATTCCAAACACTAATCAAAACATCATGCCAAACTCTCAAAACTTGTCATCGATATCACAACAATAGATGACAACTACACAAGCAATCGCAACATCATCAACCACCTCCCTAACATCGCAAATAATGGTCTCTCAAGGACCAATCACATCAATAGCACCATCCACCACTAAAATCACCAACACAACATCACCACTCACCACCACCACAAGCACCATTCTGAATCCACCACCACCACTAACTTCCAACATATCAAGCCAATACAACATGGCATTGCAAGCAGCTTAGCAAGCTACTTATCAAGGGGGGTCCCACAAGTGCAAAAGAAAAAAGCCCCACAACTAGCTACTCAGCAAGCCACTCAAGCTGCGCAAGCTACCCAAGTAGCCCAAGCTGCATTACAGGCACAACAAGCTGCACAACCCCAAGTGTTATTGCAACAACAACAACAACAAGCCGCTCAAGTTGTGCAAGTTGCTCAAGCAGCCCAAGCTTCATTACAAGCACAAAAGGCTAATCAAGCCCAAATTTCATTGCAAAAAAAATGGCACAAGCTCAAGCGCATGCCCAATATCAAGCACAACAATCACAAGCACATGCACAACTTCTTGCACAAAAAAAAGTAGCATAACTACAAACATATCAACAAGCAATAAAACAATATCAAGAGCAGCAAGAAGCAGCCCAATTGGAAGCCCAACAACAAGTGTTGTTGGAACAACAACAAGCACAATTGTGAGCACGACAATAGGCAATCCTAGCATAACAACAATAAGCACAACAACAAGCAATCTTAGCGCAACAACAACAAGAACAACAACAAGCATTGTTTATACAACAAGTGCAAGCATAATTAGCTCAGAAGAATGTGCAAATACCATCAAATAACACACCAAACAACCACCCATTCAACCCATAATTGAAACACCCCAGAACACCTTCATCCCACCCCCTGATCCACAAAATGATGTAACGGCATAAATCAAGTTGCTCTCACAACAAGTGCTTGATCTTCAATTAGGGAAAACCGCAAAAACACCAAGCAACTTGTGTCCCTATCCATTTGACAGAAGCCTAGTAATGAAACTATTCCCCAAGGGATTTGAGATCCCCAAGTTTGAAAAATATCATGGGACGGGAAACCCTGAAGATCACATCAGGGAATTCCAGGTTCATTGCATGGAAGTCGCATATGATGATACTTACCTAATGCAGCTATTTCCTAGGAGTTTGGCTCACCATGCTATGGAATGGTTCTCTCACCTACCTATAGGCATCAAAAAATTCCAAGAAATTATAGATGCATTCATTAAAAACTACACATGCAATATTGCAATGGATGTCAGTCTAGAAGAACTTTCAACTCTAAAACAAGGAAAGAATGAATCATTCACTTTATTCCTACAATGATGGTGATCCAAGGCCAATCAGAGCAAGTGTACCATGCCCGAGGAACAACAAGTTTGCACCATTATATCCAACCTTGACGGCCTCTTGGCATTTCATCTCAAGGTACAATGGATCACCACATATGATTAGTTGATCTACAAGGCGCTCAGCATCGAATGATCCCTTATGACACAACCCGTAGGATCAACTTCATACCCCAAACAACAAAACAACCACCCACCCTCCAATTACAATGATAAACCTTGCATGTGAGCAAGGAACAAAAATGTTACTAATGATGGTGTTGTCGATGCCAAAGTGATCATCAGTGCCCCGCGCCAAAATTCACCCACACAACAAATCCAAATCCAACACCAAAACAATCATCACACAATATAACAACCAAACAACAATACAATAATCAACAATCTCAATGATCAAATGAGACCACCCCAATAGAACAAGAATTATCCCAAGCGAAATTACACCACTCTAGGGGAACCACTAGAAGTCATCATGAAGACGCTGATAAATGAAAAACTCATCAAAGTGCCCACCTATGAAAATTACCAAGAACCGGATGTGAAACCTCCTTGGTATAATGAGAATCAACTCTGTGAATTCCATAAAATCAAAGGCCATACCACAAACAGTTGCATGAGGCTAAAAAACATAATTCAAGATCTCATCGATCAAGAATTATAAACGTGGAATAGCCAACAGGAAACCAAGACCTTAAGATATACACAAATCTAATGCCTAACCATGGAAATAAAGGGAATAATAATAACACTGATAAGGGGAAATGAACACACACAAACATGAATCATGTATATGAAACTGTCGTCACCTCCCTAGATGAGTACTACATAGTCATCAACATCAAAGGCGCCCATGCTGATTATGGAGTCACCACAAGAGGCGGCAAAGTTACAATCACAGGATCATCCCAGCCAAATAGAGTCCATGCATCTAGATCTGTCCCTAATGGCTACAATGTCTTAGATAAGCTCAAAAGAACTCCATCACAAATCTCCATCATGGAGTTGCTAAAAATTTCATCTGCCCATAGGAAAATCCTTGAGGAAGCGCTAGCTTCATCTGGCACTGTCCTCGTAGATCTTGATGCAGAACAATTCCAAGCTATGGTCGGAAATATCATTATGCCAAATCTCCTCACATTCTCTGACTAGGATTTCCTCTCTCAACCATCTCATAATTGTGCACTCCACTTAAAAGCCATAGTACAGAAAAGAAAATTCAAAAGGGTCTTCGTGGATGGAGCTGTGGGCTTGAATATATGTTCTCTCAACCTCATCAAGCAATTAAAAATCCCAAAAGATTCTATCAACAAATGAAAGGGTATCACAATAAGAGCATATGATGATCAAGAAAGAGTGTCCTAGGGCACAATCAAACTCCCTATTCAAGTAGGGCCTGCTATCATGGAAACCACTTGTTAGGTCTTGGACCTCGACTTGTCATATAACATCCTCCTAGGATGTCCATGGATTCATGCAATGAAGGTAGTAGCGTCAACTTTCCATCAATGTGTGAAATTCACACATGAGGGACAAGAAGTTACCATCCATGGAGATCCCAAACCCTTCTCCTATTGCAAAATCCTTAAATCAAAGTACTATAAAAACCCCCAAGTACCAAAAAATGATGAGGGCCCATCTACATCATACATTGATCCTGCCACTCTCGCATCCACTTCTGCGACAGAGACATCCGCCACTCTTGTCATTCCCACCATCTCTGACATTTAGGTCATCATCCAAGATAACGGTTGTGGAAACTACAAGATACCTAAAAATTATTTTTTCGGTAGGAGAGTTACCACAATCTCCTAGATCATGGGGACATCCGCAAATAAATGAAGCCTCCACATTCCCAACATCTCCTGAAGACTATCCTAACTTTACAAGTTGGGGAGATCCTGGCCAAGAAGTTAATGAGGTAGATCCATCTCATATGCTATATCAAGATGAAAGACCAATAGCTGATTTACCAATGGATGAAAGAAGCAAGGGTCTTCAAATGATGCTCGCAATGGGCTATGATAGAAACCAAAGACTTGGGAGAAACGAAAATGGGCTTATAATACCTATAATTATGGAGACACGAGCAATAAAAAATCTTGGCCTTGGATGTACCCCTATGAGTATAACCATACGTGGTCGAAGTCCTCCAGTTAGAAGGGTTAATAATCCTCTTCAACCAACCGCAATAGAACTACGCTTACCAATATCTACAAGTCACATCATAGATAACTTCACATTTGATATAACCGACTTCTATAGTAGTAGTGATGATGAGGATACCATGACCAACTTACCTAGGCTATTTGAGGATACCACTCTTTGAATAATTAGCACCCTATCTTTTGAATCAGACCACCAAAATCATGAGATCCACCTAGTATATCCCCAACTCATTGACTAAGACCGACGAGGAGCACCAATTCTTGATACATTCAAAAATGATGAGGTGCTCTCGGAACTCATGGGATTGCGGGATAACATTCCGTGTGGGGATCACAAAGTAGGGTTCATAATCAAGCTAGATACACATGCCTATTATGGGGAAATGATTGAATCCCTTAGTCGCAAAAGTGAAAATTTAAGAATAATATCTAAGTCCTTGAGTGAAAACCACAATGTGGCACTCTCTGACCAGAAAAAAGTAAAAAAAAAGGATGCATCCAATGGTGAAAACCTCTCCAAGGTGCCCGAGGATGGGGGATTCAATCTTCCTTTTAGAGCTCTTCATCAAGAAAAATCAACAGTCCTAGCAGAAAGGTGCAATCCAGTCAATCTAGGAACAAAGGAAACCCCACATATCACATTCTACGTGGAGTCATTACTATCAGAGGAACAAGAGCTCCTACCAGCCTTCATAAGAGAGAGAGATAGATAAACTTCGCATGGAGCTATGCTGACATGCCTGGGCTTGATCCAGAAATCGTGGTTCACCAATTAGCAATATATCTAGAAGAAAAACCTGTTAAACAAAAGCTTCAAAAAATGCACCCTCAAATCGCCTTATTAGTCAAAATGGAGCTAAAAAAGCTATTAGATGTAGGATTCATCTGACCGATAGATTATCCAGAATTGGTGTCAAAATTGGTACCTATCTCAAAACCCGATGGGGGCATCAGAATCTGCATAGACTTTGGAGACTTGAATAAGGCATGTCCAAAAGATGACTTCCCACTTCCAAACATTGACATGATAGTAGACATGACAACCGGACATGAAATGTTGTCACTAATGGATGGATTCTCGGGGTACAATCAAGTCATGATAGCTAAAGAGGACCAACATAAAATGGATTTCACTTGTCCATGGGGGACATACTGTTGGAATATGATGCCATTCGGATTAAAGAATGCAAGAGCAACATACCAAAGGGCTATGACATTGATCTTCCATGACATGATCCATAAGACGGATGAAGATTATATTGATGACATTCTAGCCAAATCCAGAAGGAGAAAGGATCACATAGCAACCCTAGTGCCATTTTTGACAGGCTGGAAGAGTACAAGGTCATATTAAACCCAAAGAAGTCTATCTTCAACCTACAATCAGGAAAAATGAAAAGGTAAAAGCAATGCTTGAGATGGAGGCACCCAAAACATAAAAGAAATTGAGAGGTCTCCAAGGCAGGCTTCAATCCATTCGAAGGTTCATAGCACAGTTGGCAGACAAACAAAACCCATAATCTTACTTACATCACAAGGGAGTAGCGTACAAATGGGATAAAAAGTGTGAAGAGGCATTCCATAAAATCAAAGAATATCTACTGACAGCACCAGTCTTAATGCCACCAATCCTAAGAAATCCATTAATTCTCTACGTATCAACAACAACAACAGCCCTTGGAGCTCTCCTAGCTCAACATGATGAAAATGAAACAGAAAGGGCTATCTATTACATCAGCAGAACAATGGTTGGCCTTGAGCTAAAATATTCATTCATTGAAAAAGCATGTCTAGCAGTAATGTTTGCATCATAGAAATTAAAACATTACATGTTGGCACACAAAATAAAACTCATTACCAAAATCAACCCTTTCAAGTACTTATTGTCAAAGGCAATGCTCACAGGAAGAATGGCCAAATGGGTGATGATACTGTCAGAATATGACATTGAATATGTGGAGCAGAAAGCAATAAAAGGCCAAGTCATCGCAGATCAACTTGCAGAAGCACCAATCTATTCATAGAATCCTCTCATCTCAGAGTTTCCAGATGAATCTATTTTCAATCTTATTGTGCATATTTTGCACACACGCCCCGCCATAGGCAGGGACCCCCTTTTTTTTTGCTCCTGACATGATGCTTTTCTCTTGTCTTGTTTTGTGTGCCCCAGTTTCCAAGCCCAAATTGGTCATGTACCATCAAATGATCAAATTCCCCTCACCAAATTCACCTACTTAGGGTATTCAAATCCACGGAGTAATAAAGTCGCCTGTCCCCTTTCTACCTTTTGTCTTGTTCTTGTTGTTTTGGAAACATCCGTGGACCCCCGTCAGTCCGGTTTCCACATTTTTTACTTTGAAGCTAACTTTTTGGTGGATTTGGAACGTGTTTGGGGTCCCTAAGTGAACTGCCAAAGTTTCATCAATGTTCCATAAAGTTTAGATGGTTTTGGAGCTTTCCCTCTAGAATTCCCTTCCTCTTTGGCTATTTGGAAACATTCATGGACCCCCGTCAGTCCGGTTTCCACATTTTTTACTTTAGGGCCAACTTTTTTTGGATCTGAGATGTGTTTGAAGTGCTTAAATGAATTTCCAAGGTTTTGTCAACATTCTGTTAAGTTTCGATGGTTTCAGAACTTTCCCTCCAGAATTCCCTTCCTCCTTGGCTATTTGGAAACATCCGTGGACCCCCGTCGCTCCGGTTTCCACATTTTTGACTTTGGGGCCAACCTTTTTTGGATGTGGGATGTGTTTGATGTGCTTAAATGAACTGCTAAGGTTTTGTCAACATTCAGTTATGTTTCGGTGGTTCCAGAGCTTCATCCCCCTTTGGATATTTTGGAATATCCGTGGAGCCCTAGCGGCCCGGCCTCCGGAGCCCAGCCCCTCCGTGGCTATTTCTGGGATTTTGTCTCTCTGTGGCCGTTTCTGAGTCTCTATCCCTCTGCAGCATTTTTGAACATCCGTCAGCCTCCGGAGCCCAGCCCCCTTCGTGGCCGTTTTTGGGACTTCGTCTCTCCGTGGCCATTTTGAGCTTCCAATTTTTGTAAAATCAGTCCAATTTTAAGGAAGTTTTATGGGCACTCTTCCTTCCCCTTTTCCCATGTGCTATAATTGAAAAATATTAGTTTTGCTATGTTTTGTGAGGTCTGGGAACTTCCCTTTTGATTTGTTGTCCCTTGTTCGCTACCTGCCCCCTTTGGGCCTACATTGATGTTTTTGATCCAAATGAGCCTCAAATATGAATATTATGATCTTTTGATGATGCATGGATGGATCTAACAAATATTTTGCAAGATTTGACTAACATTTTCCTTAATTTGTGTATGAAAGCACTTACGACACCTCATGTATGCAAGATCCAAGAAGCCTACCGTGGGTCCGTTGAGGAGACCCATTGAGAAAGTTTAAGGAATGTGCATAGCTCATGTCACCATTCGTTTCATGTTTGCCTCTTCCCCTCGCACCCACCAATAGGGTCGACATTAGAAGAAGGCATGTGCCAGGGAAGTCAATGACAAAAATGCAAAGGGGTGGTCTTGAAGAAGGCAGCTTTCAAGCAATTCTAGCTACAGTAAAAGGGAAATCAGCTAAATGACGAAACTGCTACAGCACTTGGGCACTAGATGACAAAATAGAGAAAAGACAAAGATGTTTTTTAAATTGTTGAATATTGTGGGGTAGGTTAAACCCTAATGTAATTGAATCTGGTCCATTCGATGTAATTCAATCCTAGCCATTCATTTGGGCTTTGGAAAACTATAAATAGGGGCTTGCCCCTCATTTGTAAGAGTTGGAGAGCTGTTGTAAAAAGCATTTGCAGCAATAGAAGATAGCATTGCATTATTTTATGGATGTTCTCTTTGATTTTTCTCATCTTGCATGCATGGTTCAACTTCCCTATTAGTTTAGGTGTTAGTTTTTTTGAATGGAAGTGGTGATGGTGATTGTTGTTTCAGTATTTGATGGATTTCTAGCTCATGCTTTTTGTGGTTCATTGATGATGAGTCACATTGCAAAGCTAGTCTGAGCTCATTACTTCATTGCTGCAACTTAGTTCAATTACATGTGTATGATGTGTGTGTGTAATCTGAAAATCTGCAGTCCTTAGAAGATTGCACTAGTTTTGTGCAACTGTAGGTTTCTCTTGGCCAAGCTAAACCTAGTTTAGGGAGTTTGTCTACTTTAGCAACCACCATTATTACTATTCATTCATAGTTTAGGATTAGAATAGCTTTCTTAACCCTTCTCCTTTTGTTGTTTCTTTTAATCCTTGGTTAGAGTAGGATCCAAAGCATCACCATGAAGCTAAATCAGATGAATTTGATGAGTTGCAATTTGTTGTTTTGAGTGGATAGCCACTGTTCATTCACTTCCAGCACTTTGAAACTACTTTTGCAAATCCAACTTCCCCACTTTGTAACTCATCTGTAAGTCCGCCTAGTGATTCTAGCAAATCACATCAAACAACTGAGATATTCCAAGCACTGTCAAGACCTGGCATTAGAGACCTTGGGATAGTGTTCTACAATTTGATTGTGGAATATTATCTTTCAAGAGAGGTAGTGCACCTACGCACTACCTATGTTGAGAGGTGCATAAAAAACACATCAACAAATCTCAACGTAGCTAACCACTAGAAACTATACTTTGATGGCTCATTCACGTAGCATGGATCAGGAGTTGGCATCTTCTTTATCACCCCACAAGGGGACTGCATACCAAGGTCCTACAAACTGGGATTTCCCTGCACCAATAACATTGCAGAATATGAGGCTTTAACCATAAGTCTCAAAATAGTAGTGCAATGGAACATTATAGCTCTCAAAGTATACAGAGACTCTCAATTGATAATAAATCAAGTGAACAATGAATACCAGACCAAGGACAACAAGCTCACTCAATACAAAAAATTGGTGGAGACTCTCAAATAATCCTTCATTGAAATCACATTTGAGCAGATTCCTCGAACCAACAACGGCGCAGCAGACGCCATGGCAACAATTGGGTCCCTACTAGACATCGCCAACAATGTTCCAAAATATGAATTCCTGATAGAGCAGCTTCTCGTGTCCACATTTGAGGTACCAAAATTAGAATTCGTGTGCGAAATCGTTGGTCCCAGTGATCCTTGGTACCATGACATTTATACATACCTTTGAATAGGAGTCATACCCACCAACTTACATTCAAACCTAAAACGAACCTTTGTAAAAAAGGCATACCAATTCGTTATCCTAGGAGATACCCTATATTGTAGGAGCATAGAAGGAACCCTACTATGTTGCTTAGACATTGAGGAGGCATTGATCGCTCTAACTAAAGTACATAATGGTATTTGTGGTTCACACTCGAGTGGAATGACTATAGTCAAGAAATTGTTGAGGATGGGGTATTATTGGCCCACAATGGAAAGAGAAGCACATGACTATGTCAGAAGGTGTCTACAATGTCAGTAGCATGGGGACCTCATCCATGCTCCAGCTCAAGAGCTTCATCCCATCATCACACCATGGCCCTTTTCGTAGTGGGGACTCAATCTCATTGGAAAAATCATGCCCACTTCATCTAACGGCCATAAATTCATCATAACCGTAACAGAGTACTTTGCTAAGTGGGTGGAAGCCATACCCATGACGTATATAACTGGGAAGCAGATTTCAAAGTTCATCTTAAACTATCTCATTTTCCACTATGGTGTTCCACAGGACATTATCTCAGATAACGGGACACCATTTAAGAATCAGGAGATTCGCGACTTATGCAAAAAATTCAAAATCCAACATCGCTTCTCCACCCCATTCTATCCCCAAGGAAATGGCCAAGCAAAAGCTACTAACAAAACCATTCTAAAAATTCTCAAGAAAATAGTCAATGATGTAGGTCATGACTGGCATATGTAGCTTAATCCTACCCTCTGGGCCTACCGAACTAGCATCCGCACACCCACCAACACCACCCCTTTCTCCCTGGTCTACGGAATAGAGGCAGTACTCCCCATTGAGATTGAGCTCCCATCACTTGGGATATCACTACAAAACCTCATCACAGATGAAGAGTACCGAGTATCAAGATTGAATGAGCTAAAGCTATTGGATGAGCGACATATAGATGCTTTGAATCATTTGCAAGTCTATCAAAATAGACTCAAAATGAGCTATAATAAGAAAATTAGAAGCAGGACTTTCCAAGTCGGAGAACTAGTATTAAAAGAGAATTAGAAGAATGTCCCAAACCCAAGCAGCAAAGGAAAATTTGAACCCAATTGGTTGGGACCATTCGTTATCACAACAAGTTACAAGTCAGGGGCATATCAATTATCAACACCCGAAGGGGAACCTCTGCAAGAGCCCATGAATAGCTCTCATCTCAAAAAAATTTATGCCTAAATCTTTTAAAGTATAGAACCAAAAATCCAAAAATGTCCTACAAAAATGGTTACTTTGGCAAAAACCTGGCAAACAGACGTCTTGGTGACAACAAAAAAAAAATCAAAAAAAGAAAAAATCCAAAAAATTAGAAAAAGGATTAAAAATAGTAAAGAGAAAAAATCATCCTCTAGTGAAAACCACTTCGGTGGCACTTTGGACAAGTACCTTGGTGAAAACCTAGCAAACAGGCACCTTGTGTAAATAAGCACTTTCCATCCACTAGGATCTTTACTTTTTTTGCATCATCCATCACTCATCCACTCACATCTGCATCATAGCTTGGTCCTTTTTTCGTATCATGATCCCTCCTAGTACTACTCGGCCCATCCTCAAGGTCAATTTGTCCTGCCTTTATTGGAGTAGTCTATTGCTTCACGTTGGGGGCATGTTCTCATCGGATCAGATTTGTGTATATCCTTAAAGTCCTAAAATCATGCAAAAAATCCAAAAAAAATAAAAACATCATAAAATCCAAAAAAATCAAAACATCAGAAAATCCAAAAACATCAAAACATATCAAAATCCCAAAACAGGTCAAAAAATTAGTCAAAAAGTCAAAAAAAAGTCATCTTGTCGAACTATGGGTCTCTGAGCCTTGAACATAGGCAAGGTTGATCTTTGATCATCCCTCAAGACACTTACATCAATCCTTTAGGCATCTGTCATAATAAACTAGCATCTCATCATGTATATCTGCATTTGTAAATTGGTCAAGTCGTCAGTCGAACTACGTGGTCTCTACGTGTATAACATAGGCAAGGCTAATCTATTGATCAGCCCCCGAAGCCCCTAGGATAAGCCTTTAGGTTAGCCTCTTGGTCAAAATCTTAGAAAACCCCAAAACATTGGAAAATTGAAAATCAAAAAATTTGAAAATCTCCAAAAATACCAAAAACAGCCTCAAAACATCTCAAAAAGATCAAAAACATCCAAATATTTGAAAAAATCCATCCATCTCATCTCGCTTGCACCTGCAATAATAGCACTCATAATAAATGATCGTCATCCTCAATCTTTGGTAAGGTAATTAGAAACAAGTCTAGGAGGTGAAAAAGTGAAAACTCAAATCGCCAAGTCTTAGGTCTAAGTCAGTACGTAAACAAGTTGGTCAACTCTTTGTGTTGATAACCCATCATCCAATTGGTCCCATATCAATCATCATTTAGAACGCTTCAGATAAATGAAATGATGTGTCGTCATCCACTAACATATCCTAGGATGCATCCTTCCTACAATGGGCATTATCTTTTGGCAATAGTTTCAGTTCTTATCTATAGAAAACACTCACCTTTTGGTTAGCGGTATTGAAGAACATCAACTTGTTTGTTTGCTTTGTCTTTATCTCTTGACTTATCTTATTTCTCTCATTCCAAGGACTTCTCAATGATATCTGAATGGAGGATTTAGAGAAATAGGAATGGGGCAACAATCATTATCTTTTGTCTGTTGTGCTTGTTGGACGTTCTAGTAACATAACCTTGGCAAATACTTGTGTTAGGTATGTATGGAGGAGGTTTTGGGCAGCTTGTTGACTATTGCATTGATAGGTTGTACCTTTCCATGTTTTGGTCTGAGGTGTTTGAAACTTCTAAAGTGCATCCTAGCAAGGTTTATGTATGTCAAGTGTGAACAAGGACACTCCTATCTATTTGTCAAGTCAAAGTCCATCACACTAGGTACAACACCATCCTGGTTTTCTATACCTTGATGCATTGTACCACGTGTGTTATCAAACATAAGAAAATTTGGCCCTTTGAAAATCCCAATTCCTCGGCAAGTAATCATCATCATTTGCATATTCATCATCTTGTGTCTTGTTGAAATGACTGCTTCTCTTCTTGCTCGTCGCGCTAACAAGGTACTATGATAGTTGATCATCATCACCATCATCGTCGTCATCGATCCTACATCCACAAAACATTTGCATATTGCATAAACATATCATATAGGAAACACGTGCATTGCATTTTTATCATCATATAAACATGTTATTATAAGCATTCTTTGTAGATAATCACATCCATTTTATTACATTGCATCCACTTTTTTGCATCACATTACATTCATCACATCAATCATCACATAACATTCATTTGCATAAACATTTCATAACCATTTCACATTACCACCTACTGCATAATCAAACATAATAAGTACACAAGCATTATAGATTATCCATTGCATACATACTCGCACACATTATGTTTATTTTACATTAACCATCATCATACCACTTTGCATTAACATATCATTTCACATATCACATTGTATCATGGTAAATTCATCACATGCATCACATACATTACATACATTTAACATGTTTAGGATAATATTTGTTATTCTAAGCATTTTAAACCATCTCATTTGCATCATCATATAAAGCACGACCATTGCATTCACATTGCATTATATCATCCACTAATCATACATGTCATCTCATAAATAGTATCACAATCATTTTTTGCATTTCATTTCATAAATCATTCCACATCAGCATAAATAGAAACATAAAAATTCATTACATGCAAAGCATACATCCATCCATAATCATTTCACATATAAGCATGATTCACATATCATTTCATGTATACACCATAGATCATTTCCATATCATTTTTCATATTGCATATTACATATCATATCATTTTAAATCATCATATAGACTACAACATCATTACGCATCACATAAATACATCCACATATCATAAATCAATAGCATAATATAGATTTGTTAGTCATAATCATTACATAATGCATATATCATCAGAAATAAATGCATCCATAAATACATCATATAAACCATAACATCATTGCACAACATATAGAAATAGAAGCATCCATCCATGCATAAATAAATGGTACACATCAGATCACATCAAAATCATCGGCTCATATATATCATCAATAATGTAACTATCATAGTACAAATAATCGGATCACTGTACATGTATGTCAATCAGTACAAAAAGGCCCATCAGGCTATCAAAAAGGAGCCCATAAGGTACAAAAAGTATCATCTCGATCAAGGTCTACCCTCATGTATGCTGCCCTCGCCCTTGTTACCGTGACCCTCTGCTAGTCTAAAACTGGTCTGCTACGAGTACTCCAGGACCCGTACTACTCTAGGTATGGCCTCATGATAATGCATAGGATAATACTCAGCCTCTCAGACGGCTTCCCTATAAGACCTAACAGACACTATACCCTGAGAGGATGAGGCTCCCATGCTCTCCAACTGTTGTCTTCAGCCTAGCTCTGTGGCTGCCTGTAGCTCTGTTGCCTGTCTTTACAATATGGCTTGATCCCTCTTAGACCTCATCTACTCTCTCTCAATCTACCCCTGATCTCTCTCCCCTATCAAAGTCTGCACCTGAGCCTGCAGCTGTGCAATCAATGTATCTTGGGGATCTACCTACCCTGTTGGTTGTACTCATGGAGGCTATACCTAAGGCTGATCCTCACCCCTCGCCTGTGGTGGTGCACCTATCGGCACCTACTGTTGATCCTACATCTGCAGGTCAGCCTGAGCTGGCTGGACTGGCTGAACTGGGGACCCGATCGGCTGGTCCTATCATGCACCATCCCTCTGTCCTCATCCTCTCCCTTTGCTTCTCACCCTCCACTGATCAAGGACTGCTCGCAGAATAGTCAAATGTAGGGGAGGTCAGAACCAATCCCTGTATGCATGTGTCATGTCTAGATCCACAGGCCCCTGATCATAAGCCCATGGTCAAGCCACCAAGTGTCTGAACCAGTCTACGAACTTCGAGGCAGGAATGTATCACCCCCATGAAACCTGTGACATGGTGCAGGAAAATATAGCCACATAATTGTCATCTAGCCAATCCTGAGGCTCACCAAACTGACGTTGCACGTGCCCAGGCAAATATATCTCTATCATAGTATGCTCTCACCCCTGCATGAAGCGGTCCTAGCGGGCATAGAAAATCTAATGTGCATCATCGGCCCATCTAGGTCGACCAAGGTATGGACGCCATATGAATACCTGCATCTCATCTAGGACCCTCCTCCAAAAGGGAATCTCGCACTCCCCTGTGTGTGAAGGACACACCACCTCTGTAGCGCCATACGAGGGGATCATCAGGCCCCATTAGAACTATAACAATTTGTGGCTGAAGGAAAACAATGTGCTCCCACGCCCATATGTGGAGGAGTGTCATGCCTGCTTCAAGTGATCTGTCGTCGAGGTAGACGTACTCGTCGAGATCTCTATACAAAGATGCAAGAAGAATTGGCCCCCAAGCAAAGAAAGTAGGTATGTCACGCATAACCATGCGCTCCTAGAAAAGTCTCCAACCAGGACTAAAATATTGGCCTCGTCCGTCTGGAGCAACGAGACCTGAGATAATCACCGCAACAACCAAGCAGATGGGAGGTGTCAGGGACTAGTGTCGCTCAAGCTTGATCTGCTCCTCACAAATGACAATGTCCTTTATGGTGAGGACCTTATGGCAGGCATTCCACCCCTCATCTATATCAAAATTTACACGCCGACCATGAATCGGCAATCATAAGATGTGCCAAACGTCCTCCAAGGTGACAGTGGCCTCGCCAGTGGGAAGGTGGAATGAAGAGGTCTCGCTATGCCATCTCTCGACAAGTGCTGACATCATCCTGAGGTCAGTACAAATGGGCATTGCGTAGGTGATGTACCACAACCCCATGTCTCGTAGTTAGTCCTAATCTCTGTCGCTTAGGTCCCACAAGTAACCGAATAGATCTCGCGACATGTGCTCTCAGGAGTGGAGCTCCCTCACCACATCCTGCATCAGGAAGGGTTATCATGTTAAAAAAATTGAAAATTTTTATGTTGGCCATCCAAGAAACTACTCTAGCATCACAATCCGTGAAGGCGTCGTAGTTTTATTTTTATCAAACTATGACACTAGGGCACAAAAAGACCGAAATCGAGCCACCGAGGTGCACTTTCCTTCCCAGCGGTGCAGTTTGCAAAAATTCCTATCAGTAGAGCACCGTCGCGTCGCACTTTGGAAATGACCCCATGGGCCATGACCTCAGCATCGGAGTTTTCAAACTCCAAACGTTGTCACAACGGAAAAATTTGACAATGAGCATCGCAGTTTGATGTCTGAGCGGTGCTATATAGGCGTTTCTTCCAATATCCACATTTATATCCTAGCTGGAAATACTCTTGGCTTTAGAGTGTTACTGGTTGAGTCGTTCCCTTGGGTGATTACTTTTTCCCCAAGGTAGGCCCTCTAGGATAAACAAAAGCGAATGAAGAAGAATATTTGTAACTCGATCAATCCTTGTTGGCAACAAGGAGAGAGAATGTACGCAACAAAGTCCCCACTCACACTCGTACAATAGTTTGTTCAATTTTAAGTCCAAATCAAAGTGTGGAGGTGATTGCTTTGTCTTAAGCCAAAGTCATGGAAAAGACCTTTTGATTCTCAAGATCGCTATAAAGTGTGAGAGAAGCGCATACGTCCTTTTCCAATGCCTTTAATCTAAGTAAGCCCTCACAAAAAACACAACTATACTTGTTCTTTTTAGGTCCTCAAAGCAATATGTGAGTTCATTTTAGAGCACCAAATCACAAGTGAAAGACATTTGTTCAATTTGTTAATCCCATAAATGAAATCTAGTAAGTTGTTGGTCTTATTGTTCATTTTTACCTTTGCAAGAAAAAAAATGGAATTCAAAGGTTCTTTTTAAGCCCAAATGAAAGCTAGTGTTCTAAAGATGAAAATATGACAAATTCCTAAGGAAGTGTTAAACAAACACTTAAGTGTTTAAAAACACTTTGATTGGACAAGATATCATCACCATGCTCCTTCTTCCTTTACTTTTTGGCTTCCAACCTACAAAGGTGAAAAACAGTCAGATTCTGGAAAAACACAGAAATTAAAAAGCAGAAAACAGAGGAAGAAGCAATCATTTAAAAAACATGCTAAAAAAAATAAAAAATTTCACTTTTACGGTCTTCCAGCATCGCAACTCATGAAGGTGACGTTGTTTTTTCCTCCCAGCTTCGCTCTTACAACATCGCTTACTAGTTAGCGACGCTTTATGTCAGGACAGACAGCACAATTGCATCGTTGTTTTGCCCAGCATCACAGTTTCTGCCAGCATTGGAGTTTAGAAATTTTTTGAAACTTCTGCAAATCGGCGAGTCCAGTGGTGGAGTTTAGGATTTGAATTTTTTGGCGGGATGAGTCCAGGGGCACTAAAATAGCGACGCTGATGAGCCCGCGTTGGAATTTCCTGTGTGTCAAGAAAATGCAAAAAATTTGAGGAAATGTTCCAAATATTGATGTCAAGCCCTCCTAGCGCCAAATGTGCGAACCCTTTTCCTAGTACCTACAAAACAACATGAATAAATGAGTTAGACAAGGATTTTCAAGCTAAAACAAGGATTCCCCATGAAATCCATTTACAAATTAAACTTAGGAATGAAAATAATGAAAAACACAAAGAAAATGATAAAAACTTGATTCAATCCTAATTCAAATAGCAAACACTTGATCCTATGGGGGAATTGGTGCCAATTTGATGTGAAATTGGCCCTTTCCCAATTCCTATGATGCAAGATTTGAATGTTGAAGATGATGTAAGATTCGAATGTCGAAGATGATGTTGATCCACTTTGATGAGAAGATGAGAACTCCAAGCCAAATCTGCAAAAAGCCTAGCTAAGAATTCAAATAATGAATGGAAATGGCTAAGTATTTTAGCATGGTAACTTTGCTTGGATTGTGGATGATAAAATGAGGAGTGGAGCTCTTCATTTATAGGATTTCAAGATGGATGAATGCCAAAATTTGAGTAATGTGGGACTAACATTCATCCAATGATATGGTGCCACTTGTCAAGCTATGAATGGATGATGGTTGTGCAAGATTTGGGGTTTGTGCCAATAAATGCCAATATCTGAAATTCAAATTTTTTGAAATGACATGTAAGAGGGAAGGGAAAATGCAATAAATCCCACTTGGCTCAAGGGAAAGGACATGTAAGAGGTTTTAAATGTCTTATTGGATGTACATGTTGACTTGGAATTTTTGAATTCAAATTGAGAAAATATTCCAAAAGATGCTTTGTGAGGAAAATAGAGATTTAATAAATGAATTAAATCTATTTTCATGTGCAATTTTTATTATCTAGAGGATGTGACATGAGATTAGATTAAATTAATCAAGGTTAATTAATTTAACAGGAGATTAGATGATGTGACTTATTTGACTTAGATTTATGGATTATTTAAATCAGATAAGAGAGGAATATGATAAAAGGCTAATTAAATAAAGATTTTGATTTATTTAATTAAAAGGAGTTGATGTTAGATTAAATCAAATAAGGTTTTAATTTATTTAATTTAATGGATAGACTTTAGAGATTTAATCAAATAAATTGATTATTTAATTAAATAGGGATAATTAGACTAGATGGATTGATTTGATTATCAAGAGAAAGTGACTTAATTAGACAAAATGATTTATTTAATTAAGAGACAAATATGGATGAATTTAATCAGATAAGGGAATTTGATTAAATGGTTAGACCGAGGGATGATTTAGGAAGAAACGATGTTAGTAAGTCAGGATCGGATGCACGATGTCAATCAGTATATTTTTGATATCTACACTTTTGTTCCAAGATTTGTCTCTTCCAAGTCATCAGGATGGGAAATAGTATGATTAGCCTTTGTCTTGTCTTGATTATCATAGACTCTTTCTAATACAACCAGACCCTTGGGAATTGTGTTTTTCTTTAATTAAATGACCTCATTTCCAAATATAGTATCCTTACCATCAACATTTTCAACAAAAGCTCCAAAGTCAATTTCTTTATTTTCATATTCACCCACACAATTCAAAAAAATTAATATATCATCATCATTATCAAAAACTTGCCAATTTTTTATGTTATCAAGGACAGATGGCTTGGTTTGCACCTCAACCTTTGAAATTCCAGCATAAGTCATATCATCTAGTTTTACTACAATATTGGCTAATAAATCTGCCACTTTATTTTGACCTCTCTCCATCCATCCTATGCCAAATGCATCAAAGCTCTCCAATTCATCCCAAATAGCATTCCTATATGGTTTCAACCTCTTGTTCTTTGATACATACTTGTATCTAACTTGGGAAACCATAAGCTCAAAATCCCCAATTGCCTTGAGCTTCTTGATCCCATGTTTTTTAGCCAATCTCAACCCCAATAACAAGGCTTCATACTCTACCACATTATTTGTGCATTCAAATAACAGAGTAAAAGAGAACCCGAATTTCTTTCCACTTGGTGATCGCAACAAAACACCTGCACCAGAACCTTCCTTTGAACTTGCACCATCAAAATACATAGTCCACAAATCATCATATTCTAACAATTGTTTTATTTCTGTATCAATCAATGCAGTAGGCTTATCACAATTGCTAGGAAATTCCTCAACCCTGAATTCATTTATACCATTGTCAATAAAACATGTCATATTCTCAATTGGTCCATGCTCAATCATATAAGATACTTTTGATTCTCTTTCAATTTTGACATCCTTACCATCAATGGAGAAAGTAGCAAATGACAAATCACATTGCATGTTACCTCCCATTGATGCACTCCATTTTCTTGACAAGAGCATTCCAAAATGAGGTGGGATGTCTGCAACTAATACATTCATGACTAAATCCTTGTCAGGGTACTAAGTTAGTTTATAAGGCAATGCTCTGATAGTTCCAATAACTAGCACTTCTCTTGAATCCATAGTATAACATTTAACTTGAGCAGTATCTACTGTGAAGCCCATTGCCTCCATTATTTTGACTGGCATAACATTATTTGATGGCCCTGAATCTATCATACAGTTCCTTAAAGTTTTCCCATTTATATCCACACTTAAGAAAAAATGGGTTATATTCTCAAGGCACATGCTAATAGAATTTCCTAAATATACAGGAGGAATATACAGGAGGAATTTGTGACACAATTCCCTCAACTTCCTTTTCTTTCTCTTTATCCTTCACTTCTTTACCACTTCCTTATTTAGTCTTATTACCAACAACATCTGTGATCAAGGCTATTGTCTTTACTTTGTGTTCATTTATTCTCATCATTTCTAATAGAGGTACGGTTACTTTAACCTAAGAAAGCACATGAAACATATCTACAGGTGTATATTTAGGCAGATTAGACATCATACCTTCAACAGTTTCCCCTTTCTCAGGTTGATTACTTCCTCCTAGCTTCTTTTTCTTCTTATCCTCTATAGCAAGTTCAGCTAACTTTGTAATCACCTTGGTCTTCACTAGTGACGAAGTCACATCTTCTTGAGTCTTTGGGGTTTCATTCTTTTTTGTCCAAACCTTATCATTCTTAACCTCTTTGACTTTTACAACATCCTTTTTGTTGTCAACCTTAATACCTTTATTTTTTTCCTTTGTTCTTTAATAAATAGGCTAGCAGGTTTACCCTGTTCACCACCCACAGTTCTATTTCTCAGTTGAAGTGAACTTCTCATTTCAGCAACCATTTCCTCAGTCAGTTTTGCAATCTCTTCTTTTAATGGTCTCCTTAAGGACATTGAACCTTCAACCTGCTCCATATTGCAAGCATTATGATCAAAATCACCTTCCTCATCAAAAAAGACCTGTTGATGGTACATCTCACTTCTCTGCCTCTGATTATCCACATCGGCTTCCTGTATTTCATCATCAGAGGAACATTTTTCCTCATTAATGTATGATCTGGCCATACAAACATCTACATCATCCTGCTCATATTCTGATGTTTGATCATAAACATCCTCTTCTACTTCCTTAGCAATAAGCAACTGAGCAACACCACAATAATTTTGATCATGTGGATGTTCACACACTTCACACCATGGTCTATCTACTACTGGATTCACTGAATGTTTCTACAAGGGGTCTAGCGTATGCTGATCATTTTTAGGTTTTTTTTAGGTAAGATTGGTTTTCCATCCTTCCAATTTGTATTATAAGGATAATTTTGCAATCTAGGTAGCCTATCATTTTTATTATAGGGTTTCCTTTCATTTCCTATACCCTTCTCTTGCTTGGCAACAATTTGCTTTATGTCTTTCAAAATACTGTAAACCTTTTCCCACTTTTCATCATCTTTAGGCTTTGTAGTCGGAACCTTCTTAGTCTTATTCTTAGGATTTTTTTAAAATGTAGGTTCTTCTCTCCTACCATACTTCGCAAAAGCTCTTCTATTACTCTCAATATTTATAGCCACCCTAAATGTATCCCTCATAGTCTGAGGGTCCTTATCTCTAAGGAGATATGCCATTTTAGCATCAAAAGCATTGAAATATGTAGTTAAACAAACATTTTCATCAAGCCTCAAAACTTGAAACAACTTATACATTGCTTTCTAAAACTTTATATTAAACTCTGTCACAGGCTCATTTAATGACTTCTTCATGTTATTAAATTCATTTAACATGAAACTAGCATTAGTTTTATCACCATACTGCTCCTTGAAACACTTTTCAAACTCCTCCCATGAACCAATACTAGCATTAGGTAGACATCTATACCAATCCCTCACATCTTCTACTAGATATTGTACAAAAAACTTCATTACAACATCTTCATGTTCTACCTCATAATCATTTAGCATATCCATAAAAGCTTTCAAGTGTTCCTCTATTGTCACATCATTATTGCCAGCAAGCTTACTCATCTTTTCTCTCAAGTCAGTGGGGATGGAATTTGGATAACCAGGAATACCATCACAGAACAATAGCCTATACCTTTCCAACTATATAGGTTGTCGTTGAAATAATCCTTCATTCTTCTGAGAATCAACATCAGACCCTAAATTTTGTACCCTAGAACCATCCTGATTTGGATTTACAAACCTAGTTGCATGAATCTTTAGGCCAGAATTATTTATGGTGGGATCTGGATTAATTTTAGGATCGTCCTTTAAGGAATCTTGGTTATTTCATGAGGTTGTAGCTTGTGTAGCCTCATCCATGCTTGATATCTTTAGTAAACTTATTTTCCTCTTCTTTTTTGCATTTGCAGCCTCAATCTTTGTTCTCTCCAACTCTTCTGCTAGAGCCTCACTCTCCTTCCTAGCCTTTTCTAAGGCAGACTCTGTTTGAAATGACACATGTGGTGGGAGATCTTGTTGAGTGAAATGGGGAGTCACCTTATCATTTATTTTAATCCCCTCAACCTTTTGCTTTTCCTTATCCAATACAGGGTTAAGGTTTGTATTACTTGGTTGAGATTTAACATGATTTGAGGGTTTTGGTCCAGCTGATCTAGGTTGGACATCAATGTGGCCTACTGGGTTTTCTTTAGACATAGGCTTTGTTTCCTTATTAACAATCTTCTATACAACTGAACGCACAACACTAGGTTTAGGTTCTTCTTGGTTCAAGAACTTCATTGTTGCCAACTGTCACATCAATCTATCCCTTTCAATCACAACATTCCTCAACTTTGCTTCCCTTTCTTTTTCTCTTTTCATCCTGAGCTTAGCTTGCTCTTGGATTTCCCACTTCAAGGAATCAATGTCTCCAAAAACATCATTAGGGTCAAGCAAAGTGATATCAAAGCTTGATGTATCACCTAGATCTATTAAATTGACCCCTTCCAGTGCATGTTCAAACAATAAAGGGTTTACATCATTTTCAGTAGGAGGAGGAGGCACATCACTGGTGCATTCTATGTGATGGCTTTGACTTCTACTCCTACCTCTTCTCTTTTCAGCATATTTGACACTAACAGTCCCTTTACTTTTCCATGTCACATCTTCTTGAACCGATGTATTAAATAATGAATCAAAAAATACACAACTGTCTGACTCTAAACTTCTCGACACCTCTTCAAGATTCTCAGGGATACGGTGTAAAGGCTTACTTGTACCTTGGTGTACAGGGTTATGTGATGCGGGAGCACCATTACTAGATTTTGGTCTTTTCTTTATCTAGTCCTTCTTCTTCATTTTGGGAAGTTCACCTTCCAATTTCTGTTTCGGATGATTCTTCATGAATGACCTGGTGTTCTTCATTCTTTGTTCTAGTCCAAAATTTTGTTCCACTTATAATAAACCTTTCAAAATAAAATACACACTAGTGTAGAGACTTCAGAGTCGCCACCCAATTTTCTTGGGAATACCAAATACCTAAACACACGTGGCGGAATATAAAAACCTTTGGAACCTCATACTGACAACACACAAAAGTGATTTACAACATAACTCTTAACACTTATGAAAATAGAAGAAGTGGAAAATCCTAACACAAAATTACAGGCTCAACCTTCAAATCAGAGAAACACTATGAAAACTCTCTGCAAAATGGACAACCAACACACTGACGAGAAATATTAAAATTAGCTCCCTAGTAGAGTCGCCATTTTGTTGGTTTGTTTTTACTACTAACCAGTTTGTTCTTCTAATCTACCTATGGAATTGACAATTCCAATCAAGGGCAACTCGAAGGACCTAGACCAACTAACGAGGACTTTGGAAAAGCTTCCTACACTTCGGGCTCCGTAAGACCCAGCAGGGTGATCCCTTAATGTGTTTACAACCCCTACACCATTATTATAAACAACATTAACAATAATAGATAATCTCACTTAATAGCTCAACACGATAGGATATTATCAAATAGAATTGGTTGTTCATTGATAATATCAACTATCTGGAGCATGAGATAACTACAACACAATCCACAGTATAAGATAGTCATTGATTTGCAATTTGTAGCAAGCTCTAGGCAAAGACAAACAATTAATGAATCATATGAATAAGTACAACTTAGATCAGTGCCATATATCCATTTCAAGAGTCAAATTCATAAGCATCTAAGGGTTTATGAAAGATTTAATACATAACATATAAGATCCCTGACAATATTGTATTACAATTTTATCAACATGCATTCTAACCCAATACTACTTATCAAATCCTTATACAGAACATATCCGCCTATAATCCCATTCAAGCATTTTAATTAATTCCTTGAATTAAAGCTAAAATAAGGATCATACATACCACAACAGTGAGATGAATGAAAGAACCCTTAGTCATCTTATTCAAAATTTAGATATGCATATACAGTGGAGAGACATGAGTTTCAATTTATCATTTCAACTCGAATGCTAGTATTGTTATACAACATTGAATCCCCATGAATTCAAGACCTGTTACAGAATGACTCAAAACCTAAATTATGTTTTTCTCTAAAACCATCGAACTTTACAATTTTCTCTGCAACTTCACCTAGACTCGGCCCAAAATTATCTAAATTGCTAATCCTTACTTCTAGCCTTGAAATCATTCTTATAGAAAATGAAGGAGAAAACAAGCATCAGGCCAGAAAGTACACATTTCACTAGCCAATTGGAGCAACTGGTGATATTCCAAAAATCATTACAATAGCAATCACCCTAGAGAATATTCATGTTCATCATGCCCGTTGAGAAAAAATGATGCAGTAACAAAAAACCATAAGAATCCTGTACCAAGACTACCACCAAAGCAAGATTGGAAACCGTTGTAACTGCAATATCTAATCTACCACCCATTAGCAACTCATTCTTTTTACTCTTCCTTAGTCAAATATTTAGTTACCCATTTCTGGTACTCTTCATTAGTCAACCAGTCAAAATTAATCACCTCATTCACCTTGGTACTATAAGGTGTGTATTTTATCACTACCTCATTTGCATCTCTTTCAAAAGACTCCAAAAATGAGCTGGTACTAATGATTTTATCCATACAGCTCACCAACAAATCATAATCTGAGTCATCACAAAACAATTTAATTTGATCACTGATGAACTCATTTTCTTGATCCTACCATTGCTGGAGTGACCTAATTTTCCCCTGCTCATCAATTATATCAGGTAACAGTGTATTACCCCAATCATTAAAATTCTTCACCAATTCCCTGATCTTTTTACTCAAATCATCTGGTAGGGTCTGAAAACCTTGCAATGATTTAACTAATACTTGAGTACGCCTTAATGACTAGGGCCTATTGTTTGTATCAAACCTTGAGGCCTTATACATTACATCTAAATCATTGGTCCTAGGGATCCAATTTTCAATCAATGGTATCACTACCTCCCGATCCCTATCAATATTCTTTATTGCATCTAATAATAAAGAATATAAAGAATGTATAGATGGAAATTTATTATCAACCCTCTCATTTAAATGTCTCAAAATAGTAGTAACAATCTCCTTTTGTTTTGAAAGAGATCCTTCCTCACTTTACTTTTAAGATTCCTATAATTCATCAATTTTGTGCATGAGCTGCTTCTTTGTAGGATCCACAGAGCATTCTATTTCTTCATCAATGTCCTCTAAAGAAGGGGTGAAGGAAGGATTATGACTGGGAGACCCTGGTGTGGAAACAATTAGAGAAGTAGGAAGCACTAGCCCTGATGCGGAAGGCACTCAACTGGTCCCCGTAGCACTTGATTTCTCACCAATCTGTTTATACCTTAACCTTTCCACCTCAATCTATAGCTCAACATTCTTCTGCTGCATCTTGTTGTATTCCTCAATCAAAAGGTTAAACTTCTCCATTAGGCTCTTCTTTTCAACCTCCTCCCTTTTAGCAGTCTTTTGGGCCAATTTGGCCACATTCACAGTCAAATTAGTGGCCTCAGTGGTTGAGGTCTCTGAAGCTCTCTTTATTATTAATCCTCCTCTGAAATTTGGATTGATATCAGAAACATCTAGCTTTCTCCCTTGTGGGGCCAATGCCCAAATTGCCAAGGTTTCATACTCTTCACTGAAAGTAGAGTCTTGCAATGCTGCCTTGACCTCTTCTTTAGAGTCATGCAAGGGATGCTTGGACTTCAAAATAGCATTAAAGGTTACTGCATTTGCAATGTCACATTCAGGAAAAATCATTACACTAGCCTGACTCACCATTTTTCTTCCTTCCTTAGGAGTGATGCTCTTGAATTCTTCCATTAATTCAATTTTCATTTCCTCATCATTCTCCTAGTATGACCTATCAGGTCTTAGTTCTCTTCTCTTCTTACATTTATCTTGATATTCTTCAAACTTCATCTTCCATGCCAATTGCAAGAACACAGGAGTCTTTACAAATGCATTGTCATCTAGAAACTCCTTACATGCTTCCATCGTTGCATCTTGTACACATTTTCCTTTCATATCCAAATCGGATCAAACCAATTCAGCTGGCCTAGGAGGGGAAGGCATACCAACCTGCATGTCATGATCAGTAACAACAATTCCATCCATCATATCCTCCTGTGGTTGATCAATTCTTTGCCTCTTAGGGATTGGCTCAGATGGTGGTGATGAGGAACTATCTTGTAGTGATGATTCTAAATAAATGATTTTAATTGCCCCAGGCACTTTGAATTTTGGGCCTCGCTGTAAAGGAAATTTCATTATTTGCTTTCCTTTTCTGTCCACTTCTTCTTCATCACTGTTGTCATCCTTTTTCCTCTTGTAAATGGGCCTTCTTCCTGTAGGCTGATATGTTGGCCTTCTTTCAATTGGTTTGGCACCTTGTTCTTTTACACCTAGACTCAATTCCAAATTTATATTTTTGGTCCTCAAGGTGCCCAAAATTTCCTTCAAGTTCCCCATTAGAAAGTCAATTTTCTTATGGTATGGACTGAACTCCAACAATGGATCATACTTTGGGTCCATTTTGTACACAATATCTAATAGCTTATCTTAAGCTATCCATTTCTCCTTGTTCAACTCCTACCTATTTAGATCAAATTCATTTCTAATCAGGTACTCAGGAAAGTTGAACTCATGCATAGACTTTCCATCCTTTATTCTTTGTCTGAAAAGGGCAAAGAAACCCTCAGGATCATGTTGCCGCTTTGGACCACACCACAAATGGTAATCATCAAAGAATTTCTCAAAATGCACCTAGCTTCCTTTTGAAAAGGCAAAATCAGACACCACTGTATAATCTGGGAAAAATGTTCCCTTACCCCTCCTAGTGAGGTTGTCCTCATGGATACAACCTATTTTCCACATAACTTCTACAAACCCCACTCTTGTTTGCACATTGTATGGCAGTATATGGGGGGCTCCTTGAAAACCATATACCCTTAAAACAATGTTGACTGGGTATGGGATAATGTCACCCAAGTTATGGCAGACTTTCAGTTTTGGCTTCCTCCCCTTTGGTATGAGGAAATCATGCAATTCCTCAGGGATCTCGGGTACATTTACCATCAGTCTAGCCCTCAATCTTGAAGCAAAGTAATTATCAAATTGCATATAACTGGTGCTTTCCTTATTTCAAGATAAATCTATAGTCCATAACTATACTAGCAATCTTTCTTCATCAACCAATTGCCTCAATTCCATCTTCTCAGAGAAAAAGTCAGCATTCTTGCACAAGAACATATACATCAACATAGAATACCAAAAGAATTGTGTGCCAATATCATTTTTCTGCAACTTTGACAGCCCTTCATGAATCCTCTCAGACAAGAAAGAAGCAAAGTCATAAGTCACAGAGAAGTTAGGGTGTTGTATTTGCACCCCCATGAACATGTATGCAATGGGCATCACTGTACCATGACTGAAACCCAAAATCTGGCATAATGAATTATAAAAATTGGCCAAGAAATGATTTTCCAAACAGTTTATTTCTGAAAGGTTCTTGGTCACTGGGGCTAATATGAAATTTTGAACCTCCTGCCCTAGCCAGATAAGGTGGAAGCAACTTAGTTCTGAAAAGAAACTTTGACTTTGCATATTCCTGCTTCATTTCCTCAAGATCAATAGGAACCAAATATTCACTCTACTCACTCAAGTCAAAAACCTGTTGGATTTTATCTGTGTTAATGTTTAGAAAAACCCTTCCATCATTATCCCTGATTACTCGTGTGACAGGGTCATATCTTGTGGCCACTGCTCTAAACAAGTCTAAATCAGGGAACACGTTTGGCACCACCAGCTTCCCCAAATCATACATCCAGCTGTTTGAAAAGGGGTGAGGAAAATTCCTCTATCCATACCACAATCTGAACATTTCCAATCCTGTGAGAGGAACCCTAGCATCGGCTATGTTGGAGAAATTATATACTAACCCTTCCCCCAGCATTTTCCCTTGCATCAAAACCAATCCCTTCTTTCTATCATTCGTTGACAAGGGAAATTGATCCAAGAAATCATCGTACATGTTTCTTCTTAAATAGTCAATTTGGCTAGAATGTTGCTTTGGTGGTGCCATCTTGGACAAACTAGGGCCTCTTTATAACTTCACACTTCAAATAGCTAGGACTAACCAAGGATATGAAATTACAGAACAACACACTGTAATTTCTCACAATTTAAATAAACTATAGCCCTAACATTTATCAACAAGTCCTATGACAAGTACAACAAATCTTTTCCCAAATTCAAGTGCAGAGTAACCAAGAAACGCATAAATTAACTCATGGCTTTATGCTTGCAGGAATCCCAAATTTTGGCTGCAAAGACTCGCAATTTTGCTTTCAGCTCTGAGACTGCTTCACAAAATACTTGAATGTCTTGTGATACAAATAAAGCAAGAGAATTGATTTTATTTCTATCAAATCATGCCTGCAAGTGTCTCATCTGCCATTAAATCTCACTCGCACACTGCATGAACAGCTCCAACCATATTTGATGCAAATTTAAATTCTAGCTATTGATCCTTCAGTTAGATCAAATCATTGAATGACCACCTTCAAAAAAAGCTGACACAATTTCCAACATGGCAATAAAGGGCCCACCATACCATACGTTGCCAAGAAAATCCGCATGGTGTTCGCTCACGATATCACAATCAGTAAAGACATTGCAGCTTCTGATCATGCGATGGTGGGCAACGTAGATCTTGAGCATCGATGATCTTGTTATTTCAACACAGTCGCCAGCCTTATCATTAACTGTCGAGCAGCTTTCCCATCAAGATTATAACATACCCATTGATTTAAAACATGTGCATCCTAAAAATACTTTATTAATCCATCATCTAATGTATTAAGTCTGGATTAATTCACCAAGGTGTTCCCTTACTCCCTCGACAGATGAGACACGTGGTGATCACCTGTGATATCACAATCAATAAAAACCTTGTAATTCTTGATCATGCAATGGCGGGCAATCATTGAGATCTGACAATATTTGATCAACATTCACTCAAACTTATCCCCTTCGGCCTCACCAAATGGGACACGTGGTGCTTTCCTGTGATATCGCGATCAACCAAAGCAGTGTGGTGGGGTCATCGGGGGATGGTGGGAAACGACAGTTGATCAACTGTCACGGAATTTTTATCCCTCTGCAAAATAAAAAATTTATTAAAAGGACAAGGGGACATCACTAGGTAGATGGTTAACAATGACATAAGTTGTTTTTAAACGATGAAACATGGGGCCAACCAAGACTTAGGAAAATAAAACCCTGTGGAGGAAATAAAATATTAAGACCAAGGGGACTCAGTCTAAATGAAACGATAGGACATAAGCCATTTTAAAACCCTTCAAAAGGTAACAGCGAAAAAGATATCAACCAAGGCGTAAAATAAACACAAGGGTTTTACATGAAAATAAAGCTAAAACCTACAACCCTAGGGAAATTCTGACACCATGAAAGACTAGTAACATAAGGCAGGGCATGAGTGGAACACAAGGAGAAAATTTTTTAAGTTCCATCAGTCTTCGAAGGACAATTTTAAAGAGGTTGTTGCTAGGCCTACTCCTAATTGGCTAAAAATAAAGAATGTCCCCCCAGAATTATGGAAGTTCATCCCTAATATTTTGAAACATGTTATTAATAACATACAAGTCAAAGAATTGAGGGTTACCCTCCCCCATTTGAATGCTAGGGATTTGGTCTCTTTATCCCCCAAGACTGAGGTCCCTAACCTAATTTCAATGCAACTTAATAATAAAACAGTCAAGTGTGAAATAGAGTTGCTTGACTCCATAAACTCATGTTTCTACTATAAAGAAATAGACACCTTAGAAAGGATTGCCCTTTGGCTAATGTTAACCCAAAAGGGGCTTTCAAACCAACTATGAATAAAAATGGGATTGATGCCCCACAAGATGGGGGAGGGGAATTGGTATAAGAAATGGAAACTTTTTTTGGATACCATGGTGGCACTAAGTCCCCCAAAAACTATAAGAATGGAATTATTTCTTCTCCAGTTTCAAAAAACTTAAATCTGTCTCTTGAGGATCCTCTATTTGAAGGTGAGTTGGAGGTAGTTCATGCTAAGCACATATCTCGCCCCAATTCTTCCTTAGAAACATTAGCTAAACAGACAATTCTACCCCAGGGGATCTATGACCAAACAACCCTCAACCTAGACTCCATTCAGGACAAAGCAAAAAAGATAAGACAAATTTTGAAACAATCTAATTCTGGGGTAGATAAAGACAATTTAGCCATCAATACTAAACTCACTTTTGATAGTAACCCTCAGGTTTGTGGGGGATCGAAGAAGAATTCTCAGCAAATTGCCTTCGATTATATTAAGGCTAAAGCTAAAAAGATTAGAAAAATTATAAATTTCTCTCTAATGTGGATGCAATAATGGAACCCAATGTTGAAAAATATACCATCAATCCTGAGGATGATGCATTTGGTAAGGAAGTGGTTGTATCATGCTACAACACCTTATGTTGTGGTCTTGAGGATGATAACCCTCTCCCCCTCAAAATTCCACCTATAAAAGGTGATGACAATAAGAAGAGAAAGCTTATTGATAGACTGGCTTATTTTAACTCTAGGTTGAAAAAGAATTTACTAAGAATGACAAAGAAGAGAAGATTCCTAAGTGTTTTAATAGAATGTATAAAAATTAGAAGAATTCCCTCTAAAACTAAATGAAACTTAAGTGTAAGGAAAATAAGATGTAGAAACAATTCTCCTAATGTCAATACCTCAGGAAAGAATGTAGATATACTTTTAATTTTTTCAATTATAGTTCAACTAAGATGCACTATGAAGTAAATAACAAAAATAGAGTATTTGACAATCACACAGGAACACCAGATATACGTGGGAAAACCCTTACGGGAGAAAAACCCACCACACCAAGAGAAATCACTTTGTATTATAGTAATGGAGATTACATACAAATGTCAGACTTATCTTTCTGGTGTCTGTTTACAGCAGTATTCACCATGAACAATCTTGTACAGGAATCTTCAAGTTACAGTCATTACATAATAGAATACATCTACTGATAATACAACAATCTATCGAATCAACCAACAAACCAACTAACAGATCACAATCAATAATCACAAAGTATATCCCTGTTGTTCCATGTCCATCGAGCTTCCTCATAGAACCGTCACAATGAACTATCTCCCAACGGTTCCAATTTGACTCTTCCTATTGGTCCACGAGACTCCACATAGGACGGTCAATCAGTCAACATAATTTGAACTGTGTTGGCATCTCAGTGAGACACTAACAGTGTCTTGCCGATACCACATAACCTTCATATCGATATTTCCAAGAGTTACCGTAGTTGCCAAGATGTTCTATCGAGCTTTCAGTGTTATGCTGAAACACCAAGCAGTCACCTATACCTATTGCTTTCACAAGGAGATCATAGCGAGTCACCAAAGGTTATACTGAAGTCACATGTCATATCGGGCTCCATTGAATAGTCGGCAAGACTTACATCTTTTTCCAAAAGAACATACCGAACTCCAAGACTTACCCCGAAGGCTTCAACATAAAGCACTGTCAGCAAGACATATTACTTTCGCTAAGACATCACACCGATCTCTAGGACTTACCCCGAAGTGTTCATCCATCGCCAAAAGTTATATCGAAGATCCCTTATCATAGATGAGACTTACATTCTTCACTGGGACTTCTTCCCGAGATCATTAGGGTTACCCCGATAGCCATCGGCTATCGGCAAGACATCCTTCAGTTGCTAAGACATTTCTCCTAAACCCTTTGTGTTACACTGATGAACAACATTTGAACCTTCGTCGGTGAGACCTTTGCACATCAGTAAGACTTCTTACCGATAGACTATAAGCTACACCGAAGACCAACACAAGTAACATACTGTTGGCGAGACTCTAACACTTCACTGGGACTTCTCACATAACTGCTATAAGCTATCCTGAATCTCGTGGTCATCATGAGTCTCCCCAATTTATGATTGAATGGAATGTCATCCAAAGATCTCTCTGAGCGCTAAGAGTTCATACCAAACACTCCTTGTCACAGTGATAGCTCCACAGTGAAAGCATTCGGCAAGACAGAAACTCGGTCACAACGACCTATACAAAACATGATGCTACCAATCTACTAGTCGGCCAGACATGATAGATGTCATACTGAATTTTCTCCAATGGAGGTTTCAGCCTATATTGATTGAGGCATACTTTTCTAACAATCTCCCACGTGACGAAGATCACACAGGCACCTCTAGAGCGCAACATAACTTATTGAAAATCATGGGCACTAAGGCCCATCGAATTGGCACACCACCTGAACTTGTTTGTGCTCACTGGCTTCGTCAATGAATCTGCAACATTCTCTAGAGTATCAACCTTTTCCAAACTGACATTTCCATCCTCCACCATATCTCATACAAAGTGGTACTGTACATCAATATGTTTCGTCCTGGCATGGAAATTAGGGTTCTTTACTAGAAAAATTGCACTCTGACTGTCACAAAAAATAGTTATTTCCCCTACATCAAAACCAATGTTAGAACACAAAATTTTCAACCAAACTGCTTCTTTACAAGCATGAGTAGATACCATGTATTCAACCTCTATAGTGGACAAAGTGACTACATCCTGCTGCTTGCTCATCCAGCTCACTGCACCACCATTCAACATGAAAATGTATCCATTGGTAGACCTCCTGCTGTCAATGTCCCCTTCCCAATCAGAATCTACATATCCACGAATGCTGAGAGTCCTTTGTGATTCAACTGAATTCCCATGGTAATACAAAGCAAAATTTGAAGTACCATTCAAATATCTAAACACTCTCTTCACAGCATCCCAATGCATTCTTCCTAGATTAGCCATAAATCAACTAAGAACTCCCACTGCTTGGGCAATGTCTGGCCTTGTATAGACCATTGCATACATGAGACTGCCAACTGCACTAGTATAGGGTACACTGGTCATGTCCTCCATCTCAGTAGGAGATTTTTGATAGTCCTCAACAGATAGCTTCGTTCCCTACATGACTGGAACCACTAGCTATTTACAATCATTCATACAAAATCTCTCAAGAACAGTCCTAATATACTTACTCTAACTGAGCCATAGTTTTATATTCTTCATGTCCCTGGTTATCTCCATCCCTAGAATATACCTTACTGCACCAAGATCCTTCATTTCGAACTTAGCAGACAACTGACACTTAAGATCAGAAATCATTAGCTTACTATTGCCTATGAACAGCATATCATCAACATATAGAGCAATAACAAGTACTTGATCAATTTTAGCTTTATAATATACGCAGTGATCAGATTTTGATCTCACAAATCCCAAAGACAATACAAAAGTATTAAATTTCTGGTACCATATTCTAGGTGACTGCTTTAACCCATACAGAGACTTCTTTAATTTGCATACTAGTTTTTCTTTACCTTTTTCAACAAAGTGCTCAGGCTGGGACATATAAATTTATTTTTCAAGATCACCATGAAGAAACGCTATCTTCACATCCAGCTATTCGACCTCTACATCATATGCTATTGCAAGTGACAAAAGAAATTTGATAGATGTCAGCTTTGCTACAGGAGAAAAAATTACCCCATAATCAATTCCCTCTACTTGGGAATAACCCTTTGCAACCAATCTTGCCTTGTACTTTTCTACACTGCCATCCAGACCAATCTTTTTCTTAAATACCCATTTGCAGCCAATAGCCTTTCTGCCTTTAGGCAAGGGCACCAGACTCCAAGTTTCATTCTTATCTAGAGATGCCATCTCTTCTTCCATGGCTTCCAACCAAGAATCTGAATCAGACATTTTAAATGCCTCTTTTACAGTCTTAGGCTCATCAGTGCTATAAATTAATGCATAGGCACAAGTAGAATCAATCAAAGAGAACCCATACCTATCTGGCTATTTTATTTCATGGGTTGACCTCCTCACTTGCTGAGGCTAAGGTTCTTCTTCTTTAGAACTTTCAGAACCGCTTGAGCTCTCCTCAGTTTCAGGTACATTTTGAATTTTCAATTCCTCTTTCTCTGGTGTAGGAGGAATTAATGCTACATCCTTATTGTTTTTAGACTTTGTCTCTGACTGCAGATCCAAAGTGGAAGGTTTTAGCTCATGAAAGATTACACTTATGCTGTATACAACCTTCTCTGTATCAAGATTCCAAAGCTTGTATCCTTTTATGACAGCACTATAGCCAATAAAAATACATTTGATAGCCTTGTTCTCCAGTTTAGATCTCTTCACATCTGGCACATGAGCATATGCCTCACAGCCAAAAACACGAACATGTCTGAAAGAAGGTTTCTTACCAGACCATGCTTCCAAAGGTGTTTTCTCAACAAGAGTAGAATTTGGAGAATGATTAATTAGATAACATGCAGTAGATACAGCCTCAACCCAGAATTTCTCCTCCAAGCCAACACTACTGAGTATACTTCATGCTCTCTCCATTACTGTCCTATTCAACCTTTCTGCAACTCCATTCTGTTGTGGAGTATAAGGTGTAGTCTTGTGTCTTTTAATTCCATGGTCTTAACAGTATCTTTCAAATTCATCAGAACAAAATTCACTGACATTATCAGTACTTAAGCATTTTATTTTTCTTTTAGTCTGATTTTCTACAAGGTTCTTAAATTCCTTAAATCAACTGAACACTTCTGATTTACTTCTCAAAAAATAAAAAAAATGCTCTTCTTGAATAATCATCAATGAACGACACATAGTATCTTGATTTAGACAAAGAAGGAACATCTACTGGACCAAACACATCCAAATGAATATAATCTAGCAAACCAAAAGATTTATGAGGACTAGAATAAAATGAAACACGGTGCTGCTTTCCATGTATACAATGTTCACAAAATTCAAATTCAAGATTACAATCTTCAAGCCCCTCAACCAGGTTTTTATTCTTCAAGGTTTTTAAACCTTTTTGTCCTATGTAGCCTAACCTATGATGCCAAAGTATAGTCTTCTCTGCAAGAAGTTTTACTTCCATAGAGTTTACATAATTAGGGATATTTCCCTCTTTACCTCTAGGAGCAGCTTTCAAGACTTTCCAGAGACACTATTACATTGAATAGCCTGTGCATCCAGCTTGTACAGGGTACCAATTCGAGCACCTCTAGCCAGCACCATCGATCCTCTAGTCATCTTGCAGCCATTTCTAGAGAATGCAACTTGTACTCCAATGTCATTTAGCATACTTACAAAAATTAAGTTTCGAGCCAAACCTGGTATATGCATTACATCATTGATTCCCTTCACTCTACCATCAGGGAATTGTATTCTGACTCTTCCACGGCCAACAATCTCTAAAGTTGAATCACTCACCAAGTACACCTTTCCATCATTGTATTCTTCATACTTTGTGAACCATTCTATGTGAGATGTTATGTGGAAAGATGCTCTAAAATCAATCATCCAGACATCATCTAATGCCTGAGTAGCCAAGGCTACAATGAAGGCGTCACCATCACTATGAGAAGAACCATTATCGAAAGAGCCCTTCTTCTTCTTTTTCTCCTCTTTACAATCCTTTTGGACATGACTAGGTTGTCCACAGTTCCAACACTTCACCTTGGACTTCTTGCTAGGTGACTTTGATCTCCCCTCTAATTTCGATTTGGACTTCTTGTCCTTCTTCTTGCCTTTCTCTTTCGGTCTTCCTCTGATAGCAAGAGCTTCCTTTGCCATCTCAAAAGATTTCCTTCTCATCTCTTTTGACAGCAAAGATGCAACAACATCTTCCATCTTGAAACTGGATGTTGTACTCCCAATCGCCATCACCAGATGATCCCATGAGTCTGGCAAAGAACACAATAGAAGCATACAGCGATCCTCTTCTTCAATATTCACACCAACAGATGTCAATTGAGCAAGTAGCATATTAAATGCATTCAATTGATCAGCAACAAACCCTCCTTATTGCATTCTCAATGAGTACAACTTCTTCCTCAGGAACAGTTTATTCACTAAGGACTTCCCCTATTAAATAGATGCTAGTCTGTTCCACAAAGAAGAGGCAGTCTTTTCCTCATGCACATTCAGAAGAACTGACTCTGCCAAACAGAGCCTTATCAGCCCCTTAGATTTCCTATCTGCAAGGTCCCAATCTTCTTGCTTCATGCCTGAAGGTTTAGTTCTAGACACTGCAAGCCACAGATCACAATCAACTAGAAGATCCTCCATCTTGAGTTTCCACAACTCAAAGTTATTGCCATTGAACTTCTCTATTTCAAACTTTCCAGATGTACTAGCCATCTCAACCTGTAATCAAAAGTAACAATTTTCTACAAGACTCCCACTAAATAGAATTGACTCAAAAAACCCAACGTACCCACAAGGATAACACAACTGGCCAGGCTCTGATACCACTTGTAAGGAAAATTAGATGTGGAAACAATTCTCCTAACGTCAATACCTCAGGAAAGAATGTAGATATACTTTTAATTTTTTTAATTACAATTCAACTAAGATGCACTATGAAGTAAATAATAGAAATAGAGTATTTGACAATCACATAGGAACACCAGATATACGTGGGAAAACCCTTACGGGAGAAAAACCCACCACACCAAGAGAAATCACTTTGTATTATAGTAATGGAGATTACATACAAATGTTAGACTTATCTTTCTGGTGTCTGTTTATAGTAGCATTCACCATGAACAATCTTGTACATGAATCTTCAAGTTACAGTCATTACAGAACAGAATACATCTACTGATCATACAACAATCTATCGAATCAACCAATGAACCAACTAACAGATCACAATCAACAATCACAGAGTATCCCTCTTGTTCCATGTCTGCCGAGCTTCCTCACAGAATCGTCACAATGAACTGTCTCCCAACGGTTCCAATTCGGCTCCTCCTATTGGTCTACGAGACTCCACATAGGATGGTCAATCAGTCAATAGAATTAGCACTGTGTTGGCATCTCGGTGAGACACTAACAGTGTCTCACCGATGCCACATAACCTTCATATCGATATCGCCAAGAGTTACCATAGTCGCCAAGATGTTCTATCTAGCTTTCAATGTTATGCCGAAACACCAAGCAGTTGCCCAAACCTATCGCTTTCACCAGGAGATCATAGCGAGTCACCAAAGGTTATACCGAAGTCACAAGTCATATCGGGCTCCATTGAATAGTCGGCAAGACTTACATCTTTCGCTGAGAGAACATACCGAACTCCAAGACTTACCCCAAAGGCTTCAACGTAAAGCAATGTCGGTGAGACATGTTACTTTCACTAAGACATCACACCGAGCTCTAGGACTTACCCCAAAGTGTTCATCCATCGCCAAAAGTTATATCGAAGATCCCTTATCATCGACGAGACTTACATTCTTCGCTAGGACTTCTTCTCAAGATCATTAGGGTTACCCCGATAGCCATCGGCTATCGGCAAGACATCCTTCAGTTGCTAAGACATTTCTCTGAAACCCTTTGTGTTACACTAATGAACAACATTTGAACCTCCATCGGTGAGACCTTTGTACATCGGTAAGACTTCTTACCGATAGACTATAAGCTACGCCGAAGACCACAACAAGTAACATATTGTCGATGAGACTCTAACACTTCGTTGGGACTACTCACGGAGCCGCTATAAGTTATCCTGAAGCCCATGGTCATCATGAGTCACCCTAATTTACGATTGAATGGCCTGTCGGCCAAAGATCTCCCCGAGCGCTAAGAGGTCATACCGAACACTCCTTGTCACAGCGATAGCTCCACAGTGAAAGCATTCGGCAAGACAGAAACTCGGTCACAGTGACCTATACAAAACATGATGCTACCAATCTGCTAGTCAGCCAGACATGATAGATGTCATACCGAATTTTCTCCAATGGAGGTTTCAGCCTGTATTGATTGAGGCATACTTTTCCAACATTAAGATCTGTAGCTGGAATGTGAGGGGTTTGGAGTCTATGGATATGAAGTAAGTGGTTAGAGTGTTTTTAATAATAGACAACATCTGGACTTTGTATGCTTGCAAGAGCTAAAAGTAATTGGCTTTCAGGCTGGGATTATGCTAAACTTTATATGGAAGAATGCAAAAATCATCTGTACTGAGCACAAAAAGGGAAAGGGTAGTACTAATATCCTTGTTCATCCAAAATGTCATCAACATATTCATCAATGGGGATTCTCACCTTGTAATAGACCTATGTGGCTCTCATTATCCTTTGGCTCAAAACTTAATGGGATTTTCTCTCTTTATGCCTCTAATGACTACAAAGAAAGAGCGGACCTATGGAACTAGATGGCAAATAATCTCCCTAAAATTTCTTGGATCTGCACTGGGGTCTTCAACATGGTAGAAAATAGTACTGACAAAAAAGGTGGTAAATACCCTTTATAGAAAGGTGGTGAATTATACTTCTAGTCTAAAATGAAGATATCTCTCAAATTCTTTGTGACCCATTGGAGAAATGTAAGGAATCCTCCTACTCAATCTAGTTTACTTGGTGAAACAATCAATCCTTAAACAAGAGGATCTATTGTGGCTTGGATAGATTTTATGGTGATAAGAATCATTTCACCATTTTTGGAACTCCCGATGAAAATGATGTAGTTGTGATTCCTACATCTATGTTTCACGATTCTCCCATTGAGAATAATGTCACATTTTCCCCTGCTTGTCCTACCCCCTCTCAACAGAGACTCTCAACCTTCAAACTAAATTTCTCTATGCTTAATGACCCATATTGTCTTAGGGGAATTAATCCTATCATAAATTTGACCAAGCTCCTTAACAAAAGTATGGATCCTCTTCAAAGGTGGGATAATCTAATTGATTCTTAGAGGAAGATCTTTCAAATTGTGGGAAAAAAGAGGGCTAAAGATAGAAATATGATTGCAATCTGCTACATTAGAAACTGTTAATGCTTGAGTGTCAAGTCCAAGAGAACAAAACTAATCCTCAAGTGGAAGCTAGTCTTATAAGAACCACATCCCTTTTTTAAGGAAATTATAGAACTATTAATTTTAGGGCGAAAGGATTAGGGAAAAAATGAATTGTTTACAAGAAGGTGATAGGGGAACTAAGTATTTCTTCAATTTAATCAAGGATAAACAAGAGAAATAGCATAGACGCCCAATCCTAGATAATGGGAGTCTCTTTGAAGACCTTTCCTTCATGAAAACTACATTTTACTCCTTTTTCCATAAGTCATTTTCTTCTGAGAGAAATAATAAGAATAAAGAAGCTAGAGATTTTTTTCTTAAAATGATACCTAAGAAAATCGATGTTGTGGATGCCAAGATGCTAGAAAAAGACCTTTCCTTGCAAGAAATTGAATGCATGGTCATATCTTTAGCCAATGGAAAATCAACTAGTATGGATGGACTTACAGCTGAGTTCTATAAAAGTAACATTGATTGGTTTGGGGTAGAGTTATTAGAAATTTATAACTATGCTTTTAAGAAAAAATCCCTAGGGCCAAGTATTAATAAAGGGGTAATTAAATTGATTCCCAAGGAGGGTGATAGAACCCTCATTAAGAATTGGAGACCCATTACCATTTTGAATATCTCTTACAAGATCGTTGCTAAAACACTTCCTAGCAAATTAAATGAAATCCTTGGGAAAGTGGTTTCAGTCACCTAAATAGGCTTTATCAAGGGAAGGTATATTCTTGAGAATATTATAACTAGTTGGGAGGGGAACAACTAGGCCAAAAATTATAAACAACAAGTGGAAATGATCCTTCAATTACATAGATGGTTGTCGTTACACCAAAAGATCGACCTGTTAATGCTTGATACAACCACCAAAGTTAATGAATCCATGAGAGGTGGTTAAGCCATGTCACGAACCCAAGTACTCTATTGCACAACACAAGGAGACCAAGGGCACACACCTTCCAACAATCCCCCCTGCGCAAGTGAGGGATTCGAAATTGTAACCCAAGCTCTGATACCAATTGTTGCATAAACAGTTTCTATTGCACCAAAATATCAACCTATTAATGCCTAATACAACCACTAGAGTTAATGAATCCACAAGAGGTGGTTAAGCCATGTCACAAACCCAAGTGTTATGTTGCACAACACAAGGAGACCAATAGCGCATAGCTTGCAACACCTTCTAGATTTTGAAAAGGCATATGACGAGATTGAATGGCCTTTTGTGTTGGATATGTTGCAATCTTTTGGCTTCCCACCCTCTTTCTGTAAATGGATCAAGATTATATTTAATGATTCTTCTATAGTCATTGATGTTAATGGAAAGCTTATAGATGCAATTCCTCTTCAAAGATCAATTAGGAAAGGGTGCCCTATTGCTCTTGATTTGTTTGTTATTGTTGCTAATGCCTTGGATTATATTCTTAGGTCCGATTTGATGACTCCCCAATCATTGGAATTCAGTTACCCAACCAAGATTAGCTATTGAAGGCACAATTTGATGATGCCACTACTTTTTTCATTGAATTGATAGAAGCTAACTTTGATAACACCATGAAAATACTAGAATCTTTTTTGGATGCTTCTAGATCTAAGATTACCCCTATAAATCAAGTATTATTTGGTGGGATCATGACCCACCAAGTTGGCTTGTGAATAAGGGATGGGTGTGGTCCAACCCATATATTATAGTAAGATATTTAGGAATCCCCTTCTATATTATCCCTCACTAAAAAATATGTGGGAGTGGCTATTTCAAAAAATAAAAAAGAAACATCATAAACTGTGTCAAACCCAACTACTCTCTCTTGCTAGAAAACATCAAGCTGTGCAAAAGTTCATTGCTTCCCATGTTGTTTACCACTCCTCGACCAAGTTGTTTACTAATATTCATTTTAACAAGCTTTAAAATATTATGATGGAATTTTTGTGGTTTGACGGTGAGAGGGATTAAAAAAGGCATAATGTGAACTAGAAATGGTGTTGTCTCCTAAAAAGAAGGGTGGATTAGGTTTGAAAAACCTCCAGATCCAAGGGATTGTGCTTGCTTCAAAATAGATTTTTAAAGCCTTGGTAGGTGATGAACCATAGAAAGTTTTGGTAAGACATAACATTGCACTATCCAAACCAAAGAATGGTGTGCAGTGGCAAAATATTCATGTGCATGATATCCTGTTTGGTCAATTTGAGGTTAGGGTTTCTGACTCTAATGTCTTTACCTCCCTTTGGAAAGCTTTGTCTGAGGTTATACATTTGATATCTAGGGGAGAAGTTGTGAAATTTTCTTCCTGGTTTATTCCTAATAGATCTTTATGGTGGAATGTTGGTTTAAATGGGAAGCCATTGGCCCTCTCAGGGATGCTCTAGAAAAAAGTGGTTTTTTAGGGGGATTTGTGATTTTCAAGAATTACTGACTGATGAATGCTTGGGTTCTTGGGAGCATATGTGTGCTAAGTATAGGTTGTCTCCATCTTAGAAAAATACATACAATGATTAGAAATAGTTTGGGAAACTGGTGTCTTGGAACTTCAGTGGGAGAGTCTGATGGTTGTGATAGAATAAAATGGGTAGATGGTTCTAAGTTGTTGTCAGTTTCTATTAAGGATATCTACCCGATGCTTTTTCGCTTGAAAGAGGTCTATGACTGGTTGAACACTTCCTGGAATTTGATTTGGGTTGTTGTTAAATGGACCCAAAAAAATATCCATCTTTGGCATAATAATGTTGAACCAAAAAAATAAAATGTTTTCGTTGGATGTAGATTTTAAAAAACCTTCATGTTGATAAAGTCTTGCATGATTATAGTCTACCTACTAGAATTTGTGCTTGTTGTTTTATGCATAAAACTTTTGAGCATTTATTTTTTAATTATCAATATGCCACTACTATTTGGTCTTTGTTTCTTGACCTCCATGTGAATTGGAATGATGACCTTGGTTTTTCTTGGCATGAGATTCTTGTTGTTTATGTTGAAAATTTTGATGAAACCTTGAATAAATTATGGTTTTTTGTCAAATGAAGTTTTGTGGTTTCTTTGGAAAAAGAGGAATGAAGAGGTTTTTCAACGCAAAAGAAGGCATCTTATTGCTCATTTAATAGAGAAGTCACCTTCTTGAAAATTATGTTGTAGGTATCAGATGCCATGGAGATTCCCAAAGACCACTTCATGATCTTGTTGAAAGGTGTCATGTTGATTTACAAATCTGATATTACATTTGCACACTTCTTCCCTCAAGGGAGGAATAAATTGAATCAAGAAGAGTTGGAGCTACTAAACAAATATCTCTAGGAGAGGAAGATGAGAAAAAAGGACTTAAAAGAAGACCATCCCAAAAATATGGACATTGATACCCTTGATATAATGAACATGGACCCTAACCAGATTATGCCTCCTATTGGGGCCTATGATGTTGACAAAGCTAAATGTATTAACATTGCCATAAGAGAGTGGAAGTAAATCTAGTGTGTATGTTATCTATTTAGGACCTTGATTTGTAGCTTGTATTATATACTTTTTGTCATATTATGGTTTTTTAATCCTCTCTAAGACTTAAAGGGGCAATAGCTCCATCCGATGTAATATTTTTTTTGTAAACTATCTTTAATATAAAATATATATATATATAAAGATGTAAATAAATATCTTAAAAAACCAAATATAAAAATAAACTAATACAAAACTTTAAATTTATATATCATTATATATGTAAGAAATAAAGAGGTATTAATATATAAATAAATCTTTATGGATAAAAGTTGTAAAGACATATAAAAAATATAAATAAATATAATTTAAGCTAATTTATATTGAAATCTAGAGATAAATTAAAAAATCTAATATAAAACTTTAAATTTTATATTTTTATTAATGTTTTCTAGTTGAATTGATATGATAAGACTATATGATAGATTTATCATATATTGATTATTGAATTTCATTAATATAATTTTATTCTAAATATTTGTCAATAAAATAGTTAATTAATTAATGATCATAATATTTTTTATTAACCTATTTTTAGGATCTTGTGACATTAGATACACATAATAACCAAAAAAGAGGTATCATGTGAGAATACAAAATTTAGTAGAACCATACACACACTAAATAACTTTATTTTTTAATGAATATTTATATTGAACATTATAGTAATAATATTAAAATAGTACAATCTTAAAATAAAAAAGAGTGATAGAAAGATAAACCCACAAACTCAAACAAATCCAATCTTAAACAAAGATAAATAAAAACATAAGCCAAAACCCAGATAGGTATATTTATCCTCTCAAAGTATTCAATAACAATTTATTACCTATATGGTTGTTCTGTAACCCTTCCCAATTTACCTTAATCAAAACAAGTTATTAACTTTGTATAGCCAAATAACTTTAACCATGTCTATATACAAATTTGGAGGAATGAGTGAGTTACCACTATTCCATGCTACAAAGTTTTTGGGTACCAGTCTTGGAGCAGCCATTTGTTGTGCTTGATCTTATGTTGGTTTTTGTGTTGCTCTGCTTCTTGAAATTCTTTTCCATCTGATAGTCACCAACAAAGGTAAGAGTAATTCAGGATTACATGTTATCAATGATCTAGTAGCGAGTCTCCAACTTATAAACCTACTTCTTCACTAGCTTGAAGTCCCATCGAGTGTGCTAAAAAATACTATTTATCTCTAAAGTTGACACTTAGGAGATACAGTTTATGGGAAGTTCTACAAATGGGGAACTAGAATGTACTCTATAGAATGACCTTTGATATTTTAAAAGTTGGCGTTTTGTTTTGTTAATGAGGGGAGGAAAAAGGGAGAAGAAAATAAAGACAATACATAAAAAAAGATATTCTAAGGTGATGTGCAAATTTTTTGCAACATTTCAAACCTGATATAGCATAACAAAATCTCAATTAAATCAATTTATGTATAAATTTGAAAGAGTATTAAACATGGTCCAAAAATCTGCATACATTAAAGTAACTAAAATTATAAAAGTTGCATGGAATGAATTACCACCACAAACACTTTGATAAATATAGAGTATGAATTCAATTAAATAAACAAAGCTAAACACATAGAAAAGGAAAACATGGCACAATTCTTATGTATTCAATCCCCATTCTTCAAGAAAAATAGCATACTAACATGTGTGTGTTACAAAAAATAATATAAATTCCTTTTGATTTATGTATTAAGTGATTGAAAAACTAGAGAAGAACCCTCTAAACAATTCCACACAAGGATTAAATATTAAAATCCATCCCTAACAATATGGGAACCACTACAGCTAAAAAGATTCCCCACTCACAAGTTTGTCAGCCTCACCTCCATCTAAACTATTGAAATAGCCATATTGGGAAATCATGAGAAACCCCCAATGACAATGATGATGCCACATCTTCCTCCATCATCTGACCAACAACTGCCTACAAGCCTTCATAATTGAGTGTTGGTGATGAGCATTCATTCCTAAGACGCATGCAAGTAGGCCACTCATTGGTGTCTACCCTTTGTTCACAGTGGGCCCACCAAGAGTTTCGACCAACTATAGATCAAACACTATTGTGATGCTTAAAATTCCCTTCAGGTTACATCACTTTGACACATGCCTTGTAGGAGGGTGAACACTTGATGAAATGAAAACACCACTCATTCCTTTTAGTTGGCATGTGGAGCTGCCATGTGGTGTCTCAGTGCATCACAACCTGAGTATATTCCCTAGACTTGATTACAATTGTCTGGGCTTAACAAGTGGCTTTACCCTACGTGAAAGCTTGAACCCTTGAGTGCAAAACCATGTCAATAATAAAAAGAAGGTATTATTGCCAATAATGCCTCAAAAAGGAAAAACCCTTCAAAAAATAGGGGTTTGGTAGATGAAGTCTACATTATTCTTTGTGAATATTTGTGGACATTAAAAAAAATGAATTAAATTTAAAACTAAAAGATAAGGTTATAGATTATGAAGCCTCCCACCCACTCTCGACTACTTTTTAATTATTTATCATTCCTCCCCTCTTTTCTATAGACTAAATAAAGGTTTACAAAATTTAAAATCAAATAGAGATAACATTAGAATTTAAATAGAATAAGTTATGTGAAAATGGTTGGCCAAGCTTCTATTAAAAATGGCTTGCCTCAATTTTCTCCTCTAGAAATCTCATGACCCAAGAATTTCATTATAAATTTATTTACTTATTCACAACAATAGATTTCAAATATTTTTTATCCACTTTAATCAAATCTTCATTATTGTAGCATTAATTGTAATGTCTCAATTTAAAATGATAATGTTATTATTTTGACTAATTAAGATACAAATTGATTAATTTATATTAAAGACATTAGATTTCCATAATCCATATTGATAAAAGTGTTTTTTTTTATGGATTTAACTACATGTAATTTATTTGCATCAATAAATCTGTGATCCATTATTAAAATGAAAAAGAGTTGTAGGTGAGATATGTGGGTGATTGTAGACCAAGATAGACTAAAAAGAGATGGGGAAGGGGAGAGCTTGCACAGGTTCAATATTAAAATTTAAAATGAGAAAAAATGTCATATAAGAAATTAAATAACTTGGAGATAAGAGAAAATGCAATAAAAGTATGATATAAATATAAATAGAGAGAAAAAAATGTTTTTGATTTGGTAAGCAGCATTTACAAGGTGTTGTACCCTTTACACAGCGAGCCACAAGGGCCAAAAAAGATCAAGTCCAACAAAAATTAATAACCAAGCCAAAAAACACATACACAGCGGACCAACAACCGACAAACACACCATGCAGCAACAATAGATTAACTGGCATTCTCCCAATTCTGAGAGAGGAGATTGACAACATAATCCCCCACCCATTCAAGGCCTTCTCCAGCAATCTTCTTATTCATCTCATCCTTCATCACAACAAAGAGGGTGTTGGTAACCTAACTTGACAGTGAAATGGGTCAAGCCACTGAACTTCTTCTCCATCTTTCCCATCCTTTCCTGTAGCACATGAAGCTCCTCCCCTTTATCCACAGTTTTCTCAATATTAGCATGCTCCACATCTAGAGGATCTGAGGATTGGTCCAAGCTGATTTCTCCTTATGCAATTTGTTGAAATCTGAAAAGGTGTGGGGTCCTTTAACATACTCCTCGCCATCCCTAGACTCCTCCACATCCCTACAACCTTTGTTTTCAAACCACTCCTCATTTGTATCCATGTCATTAACCTACACTTTCTTGTTATTTTTAGCCAGCCTACCAGACCTCCTGATGATGGGGTTTTTGCCACCAGTCTCTACCATAGTAGTGACCATAGTGTCCCCCCTAGACTCCCTACCCACAACATTATTTCCTCTGTTGTTTGTGGTTGGAGGCTCCATCAAACCCTTCCCCTCATCCTTAACTTTCTTTTTAGAGGTAGGTTTGCTGACAGACTTGGCAGGGGCTGACTTAAGCTCATAGAGACCAGTCACAGCACTAGATTGGGCAATCCTCGCATTCCCCTTAAACTTCTTGGCAGTTGGTTTAGGCTTATGAGTTTTGGTGGTAACCGAAGGGGCTTTCTCATGGAACCTTTGGACTCATCCAGGGAGATATTAGCCAAAATAGGGGGTTCAATTTCCTCAACATGGATAGTAGAAATGGGTTTGGGCAGGCATAACACAAGATGGAAGTGGTAGAGCCTCAAAATAAGGCCTTGGTGGAGCGGCAAGGGAGGAGTATCCTCTAGGTTTTGGCCAACAACCTCAATGCAATTCTCAATAGAGCTTTCTAAGTCCTTAATTAAGAAAAAAGGAAAGCTTAACAAAATTTTGTGTCAGAGGTGATTCAAAAGAGGGAAGTGATAGAAATAGTAGGTTTTGTATCTACCTTCTAGGGTAATGTACTTCATGAGAATGAGACAAACCTGGTCCCAAGGCTATGGAAGAGCTTCTCTTTCAAACCCCAACTAGTTATAAACTGGTTTCTCATTACCCACAAAGAAGGCATTCAGGCTTTCATTGTCTTGGGCCTTCGTATGCTTTAGGCACTTCTTTCCACTACACAGCAGCCCTATCGCTCGTGCAATCACCTCCTTGTTCACTTCAAAGGAAATACCTCCCATGGTAACCCTTCTATCTTTCCATGAATTTGCAAACTATGCAGATAAACTAGGGTTGTGACCCACCAAACTTTCCATCAAAGGTCGGTGCTGCCATAATAGTGGTTTACAATTTCTGGGAGGAACTGATTTTTGTTGAAATCACATATGTTTAGAAAATATAATGATTTAATCCTTGAAAAGTTCCATTTAAATAATTCCAATTGAAGAGGCTTTGATCAAACTACCTTAAATCAAACCCCCTTGGATAGAACCCTGCTAGTTTTAAACCATACCTATAACAGAGTCTCATTTACACCTATCAAAATGCTAATAAAAAACCACTTTTGATTTACCTTTTAGGGGATCAAATGGATTCATTTAAAATTTATTTTTGCAAGTATGTAGTCCTTATTATAAGCTTCCCAAAAAGTATAATTTTAAATAAATTTAATTTGATTATTATATTTATTTTTTATTTCTCGTGAATGTAGGTTTTTCACCAAAAGTCAAGCTCTCTATTCTGCAAATGTGGAAAAATAGCATATTATTAAAATATATATATATATTAGTGCACCAAATATTGAAGTCCTTGATCCAACAAAGAAAAAAAAATTGAATTTTGATACATACAAAAAAAGTTACGCGTTATACGGTCGCGCTATGTCTGACTTATAATTGGTTTGAATTTGAAACTTGATTAAAGAAAAAATATTCAATAAAAAACTATTTAACCAAGTGGAAGCTCTAGATATCAGAGTTGTAAATCTAAATTTGAAAGAATTAGAATTTTATCAGGACTTCATGGAAAAAAAATTATGCATTATACGGTGAGCGTCACTTTTTAAAAATGTTGTTTTTTGAAAAACACTAGTTTTTGGGGGAGATGGAAAAAGAAGTCCAATCTGACTCCAAAAATTTTGAAAAAAATATATTTAGAATCTATAGACAAAATTTCACGAAACTCTAGTTTGCATCATCTTCAAATTCTTCATGGTTTAGCTACTATAGGTGCCCGAAAGTGAAAATTTAGTTAAAAATATATATTTTAGTGTCCAGTTTGGCCAAAAATTGTAAACCACTATTGTGGGATCACCCAGGCCCCAGCCTGCCTTTAACGCAAATGTACCACACCAACAGATCCTTATGAAATTCTCCACAATTGTCAGTCTTCGTTCTCACCCTATCCCCACCCATATTGCTACTCTGCACACAGAAAAACCAGAAAACTTGTGATAGAAAAAGGTTAGAGATGTTGGTTAAGTGATAGGTCCCCCACACACTTAATTTTTTAAGCCAAACAATGCAACCTTGGGAAATCAAAGCAATGTACAGAACACATGCTTGAGGAGTTAAATCCATAAAGGCAATCTTGGCAATCTCATTAATGAAAATCTCCAAACACTTGCGGCTAGGTAAGCAAGAAATGATGGAAATGGAAGGTTTATCTTCTACGTTGTTTTTGCACAAGTATTAATGTAAGATGGTTGCAGGGCCAAATTTAGATAAACCTAAGATCCTAGCCTTTAGAAAAGGAGGCAAATTAGCGAAAAATATTAGACCAATCAAAAGCTTCACCTCGTAATTATTTGTCACATCAAATTTGAAATCAAAAATCTTCAAGGATATACAAGAGCTTAGCGCAAACCCCAAAAAGAGATTACATAAGGCCCGACCCAGCTTGGCCTTAATCATAAAGTACTCTCCATAATTCCTCATAATGACCTTTTTAAAAATAAACTTTTCCCCATTATTCAAATTTTGCCACTTGTAAGACACCTCAACATTCACACCCATCCACATAGCCCATAAGACAAGAATGTGGACCCCCATAAGGCCCATAAAATTGCATAATTAGTTATTATCATGGATCAAATAAGGGCCTTGCTCCTTAAGGATTAAATCTTGAATACTTGGCCGTAGGTTCCCCAAATTACACCAACACTTAGATACTTTCCAATGGGTGCTAAGGTTAGCTAAAGCATCAACCACTTGATTACCCTCTTGATAAATGTGGGTAGCAATCTTCAAATTCAACTTAGACACAAATAAATTTATGCATAGTAAAATATCTTTAGTACTCCACCCTAGTAATCTTCCAAAGTTAACAGGATCGATGATAGACTTAGAATCTTCTTCTATATGTAGATTCTCAATCCCCAAGTAACAGTTAACTAGATGCCCTTTAGCAGCACTCTAGCTTCTGCAATCATTGAAGATTGGATACCAATCGCCCCAAGTAACTAGCCATGAAATTACCCTTGCAATATTTGATAACACCTGCTATTCTAGCTCTGCCCGAGTTGCCTTTGGCTGCCCCATCAAAATTAATTTTATACCAACCACGGTCCAGAGGTTTCTAGATAGTGTCCCATCTAGCCAGGGATCTAGAGTTGTCCTAGGAATTGGCTTCAAGGTTTTGATGCCAAGCTTTGTCCATAATAATTTCCCTCTTAGTTGGACCTTTATCTAGGATTTTCCATTTAAAAAGTGAAATGTTTTCTGTGATGAGCTAAGATCCTATACCAAACACCTCCTTTGGGCTCATCTCAATATTCCTAAAAATCCTATTGTTCCTCTCTTTCCACAAGCACCAGCAAATAATGGGGGGGACCTAGTTCCAAATCTCGTGAGGTAAGGGGTGAATGAAGGGTCTAGACCAGCTCAAGATAAAGGATTTAATGTCCTCACACATAGTCCACTAAATGCCTAAATGCTCTAAAGCCAACTCCCACACACCAACAGCAAACAGGCAGTGTAGTAGCAAGTGGTACACATATTATTCATTGCACTTGCATAACAAGCACCTATTGGGGATCTGGAATCCCCTTTTCCTCAAATTGTCTTGCGTAATAATCATGTTATGGAAGGCAGTCCACCAAAAGAAGTTTATTTTCAAGATCATGTGTTTGTTCCAAACCCACTTCCAAAGATCAAGGACCATACCCTTGTCCATCAGCAGATTGTAAGTCATTTTAACTAAAAGATCACCCTACTTGTCATGAGTCCAGAAGAATTCATCCTCCATGTTGGTTGACAGTAATCTAGTAAGGGAGAGCAGCTCCTACAAGGACTTGGCAAGGAGGCTCAGCTCAGGGGATAAAGGGCAGCAAAGAACCAGATCATTCCACTTCCTGGCCCTTGTAGGCCAAGGAGGTAATCTCTAATGTAAACACCAAAGAAACGGTGTGCTAGCCTCATTAGATTCCTAAAATTAGAGTGTTCCAGAGGGGTGTCAAGTAACCAAGGGTCCTCCCAGAATTTGATACTATTACCATTTCCAATCTTCCATTTCATCCTAGTCCTAAGCATCCCCTATAGACTACAAATGTTCTTCCAAGCCAAGGAACCTGAAGGATGATCATCAGAGAGACAGTTAATCAAAGGTCTATTTTGAAGATACTTAGTGTTCATAATCATGTACCAATCTTTCCTATTCCTTAGTTGGTCCCAGCCCACTTTGGCCATCAAGGCCTTATTGGTACTAGAGATATTCCTTATCCCAAGCCCACCATAATGTTTAGGTTGACAAAATTCAAGTCCCATTTAACCAGAGAAAATTTCTTCTTTTTCTCAATCCTCGACCATAGGAAATTCCTTTGTATTTTTTTAAACTTCTTAGTAATATACTTTGGGATCTTGAAAATGGAAAGATTCAGTAAATAGGAATACCTTGAAGAGCAGTAGAGAGGAGTTGCAGTTTGCCAGCATGACTAAGGATGGAACCTCTCCAGCCTGCCAACTTCCTTTGGATCCTTTCAAGGACCGAATTCTAGAAGTCAGGAGTGACTTCCTTGACAATAAGGGGTAAACCAAGATAAACCGAAGGAAGAGAGCCACTCATACAACCCAAAATAGCAATCACTCGAGCTTGCAGATTAGGAGTGTTGTTGAAGAAATAAATCATACTTTTATTATAGTTAATACACTACCTAGAGCATGCATCATAATTGTTGAGACAATTTTTCCATTTCCTGACTTCAATCACAAAGGTTAAATCCCAAATAGGAAGGTATCATCCACAAATTGTGGATAACAGTAGGTTCCAAAGAAGAGCCAGCCTTAATTTTCCTTAATAGACCCTTTCGACAGTAGAATAGAAAATTTTCTACTCAAGACATCCGCAATCATAATAAATAAATAGGGTGAAAGGGGATCCCCCTGTCTAATGCCTCTCCCTGCATTAAAGAAACTAAAAGGAGTCCCATTAACCAAAACAAATTACTTCACCATAGATATGCATTCCATTATGAGTTTGACCACAAATTGGTCAAACCCAAACTTAGCTAAGACTTTAGGGACAAAATCCCAAATTACTTTATCGTAAGCTTTTGAAATATCTAATTTAATGGTCATACTAGCATTATTGCATCTGTCCATGGGGATATGACAACCAGGCACAGATCCTTTTTGAGAGGGGCTGATTATTTTGTCTAGGAGGGGTTTGATACGGTTCACCAAGATTTTAGAGGGGATTTTATAAAAGGTATTGCAAAGGCTGATGGGTCTAAAATCAATCATAGACTGGGGATTAGCAATCTTGGGAATTAAGGCTACAAAAGGTGTGGTTCAGTTGTTTGAGAATCTTACCAAATTTGAAGAAATCATGAGTAGCTAAGACAAGGTCCCCATCAACAATCTCCCAAAAGATCTGAAAGAAGACCAGGGGAAAATATTTAATTAAACATATGAAAATGATTAAAAATGAAAAAGAGAAAGAAAATGAATAAGATAAAAAGAAAATAGAGAATAAAAATCATAGTAAATAATAAAGAAAAAGAAAAAATAGTAAATGAAGAAAAAGAAAATAGGATATAAGGAGATATATAAATATAGAAATTATATATAAATAGATTATAAAAAAGAAAGTGAAAGAATTAAATATGTAATTAAATAAAGAAGATATATAAAAATCTAAGATAATGATATATCAAGTAAAGTATATCATCAAAAAATAATAGAAAGATATAGTTTATTAAAAATCTAAAGATATAATTAAATAAGTTGATACAAACATTTTATTGTTTATTTATCTTTATATATAAAAGATATAAACAAATATAAAGTTATAAATAAATCTTTATATATATAAATATCAAAGTTAATTTAATTTAAAATCTAGAGATATAATTAAATAAACTAATATAAAAAATTTAAATTTTGTAATATCTATATATCTTTACAGATATGAGATATAAAGATATAAGTAAATATTTAAGTTAATTTATTTTAATATCTAATTCATATCTTTATATAAATATGATATAAAGAGGAGAAAATATATAAATAAATAATAAAATTAATTTATTTTAAATCTAGAGATAATTAGAAAAGCTAATACAAAAATTTAAAACTTATAATATTAATATATGTTTATATATAAGATTTAAAGATTTCTTTATATATAGGAGATATAAAAATATCATAAATTTTGTATTTACATATCTTTATATATATGATATAAATATATCTTTACATTTATATATCTTTATAAATATAAGGTATAAAGATATATAAAGATGTAAATAAATATCTTAAAAAATCAAAGATAAAAATAAATTAATACAAAACTTTAAATTTTATATTTAAATTTATATATCAATATATATGTAAGAAATAAAGAGGTATTAAGATATAAATAAATCTTTATGGATAAAAGTTGTAAGAATATATGACTAGCAATTGCATAATTTTTTATTATTTTTTTGTAAAGGTGGCAGAGCTACGAATTATATTAATAAGAAAAATATTACATAAAATGGTGAGTTGGCAGAGAGAAACAAAATGCAACTCAGAATTACAGTATGAGACAAGAAGGCCAAAACAAGAGAACAAATAGAACCAGCAAGGAGAGAAACTCAAAATCCTAGGGGATACATATAGAGAAGAAAGAAAGAAGGCTTGAAGCCGAATAGAAGGAACCCACGACAAACCAACAACAGCAAAACAACCATGTTAGACCATAACAATTCCCCATTGAGAATAATTTTATGAGAATTTTAAAGTTGAGTAGTTTGTTTTGTAGAAATTTGAAAATGTGTCATAAGTAGGAAAAAAATCACATTGTTATAATTAAGGTTTTTCCATAAGTTAGTTTATGTGTGGAAGGTTAAATTTGTAAAAGATGTATAACTTCATAAAATACAAATCAATGATTGTGTAGGCAAATTGGTTAAAATTGAACAATGTGTATAGGTTAGATTAGAGTTAGATGTTTGATTTTGAAAAAAACTTGTAATAGAGAATTCAAAAAAACTTACAAACTTCTTTGAAAAACAAAATACCTATTAATAGCTCAATACAAGAAAAAATAAAAAAACCAAGTAAAATTGAATAAATAAAAAAAACAACATACTAAAAACTAACTAATAGTAACTAATAATAGCCATTGTTTGTTAAAACAAAACAATTAAAAAAAAAAAAAAACTAAATAAAACAAAGAAACATATTTTACATTATATAAAATGTAGCATATAATAAATTTATAAAAACAAAGTTGTACCAAGTAAAATTTTTAAAAAAAAAAAAAAAACATGCAAATAGTAAAAAGGTAATAATAATAATGTAATTTGTATATGTAAAATATTATATAGAATAATAAATATCATTATATTATGTATAATTTAATTTATATTATATAAATTATATATTAAATATTAACTATATATTATATTATATTTTTATTTAATGTTTTTATTCTATATTATATTTATTTTATTTGTATTTAATAATTTTTAATATAAAATATAATATGTAATAAGTATAATCATAATAACATTTTAAATATAAATTTACATACATGCAAAATAGTTAAAAAAGGAAAAAAAAAGAAAAAAAAAGCAAGTAATATGCACAATAGTAAATGAATGGTAAGGATGAATCTAATCATCTGAAACCTTTTTTTTGAAAAAAAAACAAGTAATATGCAAAATAGTAAATAAATGGCAATGATGAATCTAATCATGTTGAAATCTTTTTTAAGCAGTTTGAACCATTGATCAACAAATTAGCTTGTGGACTTCATATAAGAACGTTTAGGTGTAAAAATAGAAATAAATATAAAGGTTATTTATATTAAAATCTAGAGATAAATTTATACGACTATATGATAGATTTATCATATATTGATTATTGAATTTCATAAATACAATGTTATTCTATATCAATAAAATAGTTAATTAACTAATGATCATACTATTTTCTATTAACCCATTTCTTAAGACCTTGTGACATGAAATACATCTTATAACCAAAAAAAAGCGTACCATGTGAGAATACAAAATTTAATAGAACCATACACACTAAATATCTCTATGTTTTAACTAATATTTCTATTAAACATCATAGTAATAATATTAAAACAGTAAAGTCCTTAAAAAAAAAGAGAGATAGTGATAGAAAGATAAACCACAAACTCTCACAAATCCAATCTTAAAGAAAGATAAATAAAAACACAAGACAAAACCCACAAAGATAGATTTATCGTCTCAAACTATTCAATAACAGTTGGTGCGAGTTTTCCACAGTCCATCAGATTAGTGCAAGTTTCTGACTTAAGCTGTGTATATTTTTAAATAAAAATATATACAATTTAAACCAAAAACTTATACTATTCAATAACAATTTATTAACTTTATGATTATTCTATAAAGGACCCTTCAAAATTTACCTTAATCAAAAAAACTTTATATGCCCAAATAACTTTAAACATAACCATGTCTACATACAAACATCCATTCCATCTTTAAAATTTCCTCAACTGTTTTGCCATAAAACTTCATATTTTCTTATTACTTGTAAATGATCTTCGTCCCAAAAACTGGCGAAATCAGGAAACTGTGTCACAAAACAATAAAACATAAGACAAAGTAGTACGTGAAGAAGTTGACACTAAATACCTATTATACACGTCCATGCAATATATCCATGCACACAATGCAACACTTTCTGAGTTAAATAGTTTCCTGTACCACAGATCGGTTACCATTTTAATCATTTGTCCTCACCACTCTCTGTCTTTGTGGGCCTCATCACGTGTAGAAGCCAGGAAAAAGTTGCATTCATTGACATGCTCAGATGGAATTGATTTCACAGCAAGGACAATAAAATTTATGTTATCCTCCCGACACTCACATATTTCTGATGATCAAAACGTACGCCTGACCACTCTCATCTGTCTCACTCTTCCTCCTTTATGCATTATCCTTCGCGTTTCTCTGAATGGCGATGCACCATTTACATCCAACAAACAAAAAGTAGATATCAGAACTCTAACTACCTCTGTGGTAAGAAATGCCATGCTTCTGGAAAGTTGAAATTCTGAGCTCCTGCCCAGGGAATGAAAGCCCCAACAACTTTGGCACTTGTTCCCATATCACCATTCTTATGCACGGACCCCAATAAATGAAGCCTATGCTTTGTCACAGTGGGGGTACAACTACAGAATACTTGTCAACCAATGTGGGGACTGCCCAGTGTTTAAACAAGTATTATAATTTGACGATTGAATTGGTACTCTAGTCTGTTGTTTGCAACAAGCTTTTCAGTCTGCGATAATTGATGTTGCTTCCTCTGTAAAAGTTGCAACGGCCTGGCCCCTGCCAAAGTCAAGAAGAGTGGTTGCTCGAGAGCGACTGGTTATGTTCCCCAAATTTAGCCAAAGACAAATCTCTGCAAGAAAGTGGATCTTTTTGCTGGTCCCAATTCTGTTGTCTTCGGCCAGAGCTGGGAGGAGTCATGGCTTATCATTCTTACACTTTAGAGGTTTAATTATTTTATTTTCACAAATTTTGTAATATGGGACAGCGGGTTAAGCTTGTGAGTACATTGGATCAGCGAGGCATAGTGTCTGTGATCACAATAGCTCAGTGGAACCTTGAACTATAGTGGTCACAACAACAGTGCCACCACTTAACCATGGCACTATGCGATGAACCCCTTTGTAATATACTTATATTATTGTTTAAAGGAATCACTTTATTTATGGGATTTAGTTTGTAGGTCTTACAAATATTGTAGTTTGTGGATATGTTATGTGTGGGGACCATTATGTATGTAAAGAGTCGATACGTTGAGTACAACATGTCAACTAACTAATTCTTTTTAAGATTGGTATGAAAAAAATATTTATATAAACGAGGCCAGTGCCCTTTCTTAATTAGTTTGTTACTTTTTGAAAGGTTGGAAAACACATTACAATAGTTCTTTTTGTTGATCCTAATTTCTTTTGGTGTATTAATGTGCCTAGTACTAAGGGGGGACCATGGCTTATCCCTCTCACTCTTTACAGGTTGTAATTACTTCCACTTCATAAAATTTGTAATGTTTAACAATGTTGTGTTTAAAAGCAACCATTCAATTCATGGCATCTACTTTGTCTTTAAAGATTGCACTTAATGTAAATTACTGAGACACTTTATTTGGGGTCCCACTCTCCATATAAAGAACCTGGATATTTAATAAGGGGACCACAATGTGTTGGCTAATTAAGTCATTTTCAAAGATTGGGATTATAGAGAGAAACACATTCTACATATTATTTAGTGCTAATGAATAAATGGCTTGAATTTAAGTGGACACAATACATTGAAAGGAAGCAACATACATAGAAACACTTCCAAAACTAATCTTAGAGGAGAATATCTTGCAAATTTTAGATATTTACAATTGTAGAAAAGAGAAACACATACAAAATATAAATAAAATCATACCAAAACACAGGTGTAGCAGTCCAATATATTATTTAGTAATCTAAACATGGTTCCATCAACTAGTGGCATTCATTCAAATATTGCTTCATCTACTTAGAGAGACCCATTCCAATGTGTAATAGCTAGAGTTTCACTTGGAAAAGGTAGTAGTGCCCAACATCTTTGTCAATGTAGACCTCATATATGTCATTTGCACTAATTACGACCCCAATACTAGGAAATTGAAAGATATAGAGTAGGAGATATGGTCTAAATACTCTAAATAGGGAATTGATAAGAGATGTTTTTTAATTTTGAACCCTATAGCCAATAAGAAAATTGATCTAGATGAATTGTGTTAGCAATATAAAAGGGATATGAGAATTTATAGGGTGAAGTGGTTTCCCTATCATAGACCAAGAAATGTGATCAGGTAAGTAATGCTTATTCATGTTGGAGAAGTTGAGCCTTTCAATGTTGATGCATTTGAATATTATTAAATATCTTTTTCTAAGTTTTAAGAGTTGATATTACAAGGTCCATATGGGATCTTCATTGTTAGAATGATGATTACTATACATTTGAATACTATTTTGTAACTAAGATCAAGGGCATATTGGGCCATAACAAGGGGAAGGCCCTCAGGGGCATTTACCAAGTTCTTAAGACCAAAGCATTTAACTCAAAAGGGATGAATTGATCATAATTGGGGTGACTATTTATACCACAATGATCATAAAATAATCAAGGTTTATGGCGTTGAGATAAAACCTCATATTCTTTCATTTTGGGTGTTAGAGAGTTGTTTTCCTTGAGGTCATCTAGTAACTAAAAGGTTCTAATAAAATTATTCTAAGGAAACATAGGAAGGGTTCCTTCTCCCCTCCAACTTTGAAATTTAAGGGATTTTTTAAAAATATATGTAAACTATACACACAAAGGATCTTAAATTACTAGTTCACATCATCTTCATATTCTTAATAGTTTAGTTGCTATAGGTGACAAGAGGTGAAAATTTGGTTAAAATATTGATTTAAATATGCCACTTTGACCAAAAATGGAACACACTATTGTGGGATCACCCTGTGATATTATCTTGGTCCCTCCATTTAAATTGTTATTTTTTAGTATTTTCATTATTTAGTTAGGCTTTTGAATCTAGCATAAGAATTTCTATTTCATAATTAATCTTTTAAATTCAACATGATCATTTCAATTCCTAGTTAATTATTTAAATTTAGTTTATTAGATTAGAGTGTATGCATATTTCCTTGCAAATAGTCTAGAATGACTCCTAGAGAAGAACCCCAAACTATCCTTTTGTAGACAACCTTTGGATACACTTGGATTGACAAAGATGATTATCTATTAAAGTACAATTTTCAACATCTCCTCCTATCGCATTAACTATTAGTACTTCCATAGAAATTTTTAACTAAGATCTTAATTTATGTTACAAAGTTATAAATACAAGTATTGTAAAACCATATAGTTATCTACCTTAATGTTACCCAAGACAAGCCTTAGCAATGGTCTTCAAACTAAAATAGATGGATTAATAACCATATTTAATAGGTTTGTGGGAAATTCAAATGCCAAAGAGTTTCAATCATGGACACTCAAATATATTTATATTGTTTTAGAAATCAATATCATAATTGATTTATCAACTTTCAATAGTAACAATCTACCAAATATATTATCTAAGGTATAATAAAACAATAAGTTTTATATGAATTCCCACTTGGTATATTTAATGGTGAGAAGAACCATATTTCCAAAATTAACTAGAGTTGGAGTGATTACTCCAAGACAAAAGAAGGTTTAAGAACATTAATGTTAGCTTGATCCCATAAAAATTTTAAAATATTTCAAAATGGTTAAACATGAATTTACCTTCCATTTGATTAGATTAATGGAGAATTAACTAAATAAATGAATGTCCCTTATAGCCACAATTATTAAAAAATGAGGGAAGTAGTATATTTTAGTCCCAAATTTTGCATACATTAGGGTAGGTGGATTAGTTGGAGGACCTAATAGATTGACCAAAAACATGTGCATAGAAAATTATATTATTGGAACTCATAAGACAACTTTGTGAACATCATAACAAATTATTAAGTAAGCCCAATCTAGGTGTATCCATTCCTATTAATGTTGGTGACTATTCTTATGCATCTATATTAATATATGTAATAAATTATGAGGCTAGCATATCCAAAGTGAATCTACACAGTCATGATAAGAGATTTAGATTTCACCCAAAGGGGCTAATGGATAAATACACAAGATCTCTATACAAAAATTAGCCTAGCTTCAATGAAATTTGGGTTCATTTAGATGATGAACAAGAAGTTAGAAAAGGAAAAGGTATAGATTTATAACATTTTAGATCAAAGCATTCGAGATTGGGAAAGTGTCCAAAAGAATTTATGATGATGGATATGTACTAGACCTAGTATATGAAAGGAGGAAAAATACATAGAAACACTTCAGGACTACACCAATCTAAAGAGGAGAGAATGTATAAATTTTTTAACTTCAACCACCGTAAATAGCTATAGTGAAGAAGATACACATATAAAGAAATATAATAAACATCACCACAGATAAATGCAACACATAATTTAACAAGATACACATGGGGAAAACTATTTCAAGAGAAAAAACCCATGCTCTAAAATCCTACTCAATGTATTGTAGTAAAAAATTTGGTTATGTACACTTACAAAACAAGTTTATATTAGGAGAAAAAAGTGTTGATTTCTAGATAAAATTCAGTAACACCACATTACCTACAATGAAAAATGATACCACTCCAATCCAAACACTTAAATAAATAAGAGTTTATAGTGCATAAACAACTACTTCTAAAATGGTATGCCTAGTATTGCCACATGTCACCTTCTTCATGACTGCATGCTTGTAACATTGAAGATATCACATGCAATGCCTTCCTTGGTAACTGCACATACAAAATTGAACCTACTCAAAGGAAACATCACATGCAAGGCATCCACTTAACATGCAATTTGTATGCATGCATGAAAACTCAAACATTGCATGAAATATTCCTACATGTACAACTCTACCTGTCTTGGAAATTTCCAAAATTGACTCCTCCATCATCATAGTAGCTTACCATAATAATTGACTACTTGACTACAGTTAACTATCATAAATGACATTAATTAACTAACACAAAATGGGAGCCCTATTTTCATGTGGATACCACATACCATCCATGCCACTTTTCATATGAGATTGACACCTAGGAAGTTAGTGAACTCTCACATAGTGACATCATTAAATGCACTTTACATAATAAAATAAATAGGAAATAATTTACATAATTTCAACATTAATAATTAAATAATCAATGCTAGGAAATCATAAGTTGAGACAACTTATTCCTAACATTCTACCACTTGTCAAACACCTTTTACGAGCTAATGAAAATAACATGATTTCAATTGATAGGGGCCATGAGGCCCATAGACTCTGAACACCATATAAAAAATGATGTGCTCATGGGTTTTTCAATGCATCTACAACATTCACCAAAGTGTCAAATTTCTCCAACTTCACCTTCCCATCCTCTACCATGTAATGAAAAAAATGGTATTGGACATCAATGTGCTTTGTCCTTGCATAGGTCATATCATTTGCTAAATATATAACACTTTGACAATCACAAAAGATAGTAATCAACCCTGCATAAATCTCAACATGTAAAAAGCCAAATGGCTTCCTTATGAGCATGAGTGGCTTTAATATACTATGCTTCTGTCATGAACAAAGTGACTACAACTTTCCACTTTCTCATCCAACTAATAACACCTCCAAACTTCATGAAAATATATCCACTAGTAGATCATTTCTTGTCAATATCACCTACCCAATTAGAATCCACAAACTGAAAAATATAATATGAATGTCAAGGTCCTGTAGGATAACCATAAAAATATAGGGAATACTTGAAATTACCCCACATGTATATTAACACCCTCCTAACTACATCCCAATGTACTTGTCCATGATAAGTCATAAACTAAATTAGGGATCCCATTGCTTGGGAAATGTTTGGTCTTGTACAAACCATATCATATATCAAAATACCAAAAACACTCGTATAAGGTACTATGATCATGCCATCCATCTCAGTAGAATATTTTGGGTAGTCTTCCATAGATAGCTTTATCCCTTGAATAACAAGAACAACTAACAGTCTACAAGCTACCATGTCAAACCTCCAACACTAAGTTCACATACTTATTATGGCTTAACCAAATATTTTTTAAGTTAAATTTTGTAGGTACACTCCCCCTTACAACCATTTCAATGGAGGATCCATTCCAATACTTAATGTAGCATAGACTTTATCGAGGAGATAACATAAAATTCTTGCAACAAGTACAAGTGGATATTGGTGACCACTAATTATTTCACCAAATGATTAGAATTACTCCCTAAAATAAATTATACGTCAAAGGTAGTGATGGAATTTATACTAAAAAATATTATTACTAGGTCTAGTGTGTCATCTAGGATAGTTATTAATTATGCAATGTGTTTTAGATCCCAAGATTTTGTTAACATGTGCTCACAATATGGGATCATGTTAACGAAGTCTTCCCCTTATCATCCATCATGAAAATCATTAGAAAAAATTTGGATGAAAATAAGAAAACATGGAATCATAAGTTAAAATTTCTTGTTTAGGAGGATAGGGTAACTTATAAGAAGGCTATATTGGGAAAAGTATATTTGAATTGGTATTTATGGTTTTGAGGCCAAATTTCCAATTAGCCTTGAGTTACTAGTCTACAAATTACTACACAAGATTAAAGGGGAAAAATAAAGTATCATTTCTCAAAGGATACATGTGTTGCATGAATTGGAGGAGACAAGGAGGGTTTCCCATGAGAGGAGTTTTCAAGGAAACAAAAATTGAAGTACCTCTTTAAAAAGAGGGCTATTAGAAAGTAATTTCAGCTTGGGATCTTGTCCTCATGTGGAATTTTAGGTCTAAAGACATGGGAAAACATGGAAAATTTGATTCCCTATGGCTTGGGCCTTACCAAATTGTTCAAGGGCAATATCAAGGAACGTTCTATCTTAGAAGCTTCAATGAAGATCTCATGGAGTTACCAATTCATGGTTAGCATCTCAAGCACTATTTCTACTAATCACATGATCCCTATTTGTCATGATGGGTTATGGATCAATATCATTCTTCATTATGTCTAAGTTTTGGTCTACTCTCAAATATCTAGATTATCTTTATGCCTATGGGAGGCACACACCCCCAACTAGAGCCAACTTGGTGCCCCAACCTATTGTTATTATTTTTCTCGAGTTGTAGGTCTAATGTTTTCCTCTATTGGCCCATTGGTTTAACCAATCTAAGATATTTTATATGGGCCTCTATGCTTTTTATTAGGAAAAGAAGGTTTTGAAGGGGCCCCAAAACCCTTTACAATGGAGAGAAGCTGCAAAAAAGACTAAAGCAATAATACCTGCAGCCCACAAAAGAAAAAAAGTTGACTAAAGATCAAACCAAAAAACCTGTCAGTAGCCCTACAAAAAACATCAGCAACAAGGCTAACCAAACAAAAACAACAACAAAGCTACAACATTTTATCAAGAACATTGATCGAGCCATATTTTCAGTAATGACCGGGCCTATGTTAATATTTTATAAAGAACATTAGTCGAGGCCATATATGGGCCTCTATGTTAATATGAATTTTTCTCTTATTTTCTCTCCCACCTTTTCGTTCATGGTAATCATACAATCTTGTGAAATAATAATTTGGATAATTCTTTTGTTGGAATTTTATGGAGGTTTCATAACCTTAGCTTGACATGATTTTCCAACTTTGCAAAGCATGAGGTAGCATTGACACTTATATATTGTTGTGTCATTGGCCAAGATAATTGACTATGTGATTAGGTGGGTCCAACCTCTTTAGATTAAAGGAGTTAAGGATAGTGCATCAAAGAGACACTATCACACTACATTTGAGAAGGTATGAGCCTAACATGTTTCCCTTGTACCACCAATCAAAATATATGAGTCAATGATTATGTGGGACTTACATGAAAATTTCATTTGGAAGATATTTGAGGTGGTTTCTAATAATGTTTCAAGCACTAACACCAAGCACAAATAAATCCTAATCATTCATTAAAGTGACAACATGCAAGGAGAAAATTTTGAGCAACCAAAGAGGAGGCTTGTTGCATGCATCAAGGATCTATTTCATGTTACAAATCATATCCTATGTCAATAGGTGGTCAATGTACCAAATAAATCAAGTGAAGGTGTGATGAGGAAGTAGGTGCCCCATGTCATCATAAATTCCATTTTAAAAGGGTTTTGAGTGTCAAACATAGTGGAACTCCATTTACTTACCCAACTATTGGTTGCATCTTCCACCTACTCTCTTGCCCCTCTTGGATGCCATTAATGTACATCTTCCATGGCTCACTCAATCACTTTCTTGACCTTTGTGATGCCATTAATGACCAAAAAGTGATGGTTGTTGAAGTAATATTGTTTCCCATACTTTATGGGCAAGTAAAAACATGATTGGGATTGATCTTAAAGTATAAAAAATGACTAAAATCTAGACATGGAAGTATGGCTACTACCTACAACTATAAAAGATTGTGGATTTTTTAGATTATGTAGGAAGTTCTACATGTTTCCCATTTTGGTCAACACATAGTAGGGGTATATATTCATTTTAGTGTCATTTTTAGAAGAAAAAAAAGGGGGAATGACATTAGACTAGAGAAGAGTGTAGAAGAGAGAAAAATATTATGCAATAGAACCATAGGGTACATAGTTTCTATGTCTAGGTATTGTAAGTTTGTTACTGTATTGATATGGGTTTGTCCTAAATTTGTAATAAGAACTTGTAACCTTTATAGATTGAATTATTAATGGTAGAATCAACCTTCATTGAGTATCTTCATATGTACATGGTGTGCATTTATAGATTTGTACATTGTTTAGTTGGTCAGCCATACATCTTTAAAATCCTTACAAATCTTTTGCAAGGTATGTTTTTATAATATTAAAGGAAATGTATGGGTATGTTCATGGATTATTAAGTAGAATGGATATATGTGTATCCCATCTTTCTTGTGCATTTTGAAAGGCATGGTCTTTTGTGGTGTCTTGATTAAGGTATCACCTTAGTTTCAATTATTGCATGTATTTTTTGAATTCAAAGACTATGTCACCCAACTAGATAAAGGAATCGGTCTATTATTGGATCCTTCTCCCCATCATCCTCTACATACTCAAAAATTCAATACAAAGATCCTTTTAATTTTATCTTTTATATTGTGTTCCAACTACCATGTTTGAATGCATGTAACATTGTGAGGGAATATTATAAAATGCATTCATTGAAATTGATGTGCAAAATCATGTTTTTTAATAAGGTGCTTAACCTTGAATTCCCCAAACTGGAATACAAGCGTGAAGTGACAACCAAAATATAAGGACACTATTTAACGAGTATGGTTTATGTTAGGGTGAGTGTCATACTTTCATGGTGATATCTATTATATAACACATTAGGGAAACCCCCTTTGTCCTTGCAAAGGTAAAAGTGAAGGAGGCCTTACTCACCTCAATATTGATCCTAAATTTCCCAACCTAAACATAGGTTTTGTGATACTCTTCTTGGTTTTGATACCCCTGACACTTAGGAGATTTTCGAGCCTTAGGGACTTGGGGTCCTCAACTTAGATCACCAAAAAAGTCAAAATGGGTTTCTCCACTTTTTGGTCCCCCATATTGGTGCACATTTCAAACTTTTATGTAAAGATTTAGGAGGTGAAATTCAATAGAATTGGTTGTATTCCTTGGTACTATTCAAAGGAAAGACAATTTCATTAGATACTAAATAAAGGCCAAATATATAGTGTTATGTGATTTGTGGTTTGAAATATCCTATGAGGAAATAAGTCATGGTACCTAAATGTTAATTTTATAAGAAGCTATAATTCTTTAAATCTCATAGATGTATTGTTCTATAAAGGTATGGACCTTAGAATTTGATGGTAGTTTCTCATCTTCTACCTCAAGTGTAAATATTGTATTGATTTCTCCAAATGATCATAAACATATTAAGGTCTATAAGTTAGAATTCAAAAATACCAATAGCACAACTAAACATGAAGCTTTATTTTTAAGTCCAAAGTAATACATACAAATGAAAATTGAGGGCACTTGGTGATATTGAACTTATTGAGAAACAAGCATAGAAATATTTTCAAGTTGAGATAAAGCACTATTGGAATGAAGTATGGGACTACGTATAATATTTAAATTATGCCTTTTTCATTAAGATTTTATTGAGAAGTAAGAACACTAAAGTTAATTGTTTAGTTTTATCAACCTCTCTTCTCATATCACATCTAGAGTTTGATCAAGATTAATTCAAGATTGAACTAATATACAAACCTAGCATACTAGATAATTCTAATCATTAGCAAGAATTTAATAATTATAAAAAAAAAATGTGTTTCTTAGAAAAGAACTAAAATTAATGAAATTATATTTTGAAGGTAGAGATTTGGCATTTAGAAATTTTGTCTAATATAAATGAAGATACTAATAATAAAAGGGTAAAGTTAGAATTGGAAAGAATGGTAAAGATAAAGCACAACAAGACTCCAAATATATTAGTCTCTTTGGAATATACTTTCAATAAACATGATAACTAAATAAATATCTCTATAGAATATAAATGAATAAATATTTGTTCACAACAGTGCCCCAAAATGCACATGTATTGGGAATGTTGCACACATGTGGAAAGAATCAACAATTAGTGACATTGTACAACTCCATTTAGACAAAAGAAAAGGTAATATAACCCAAAATTTATAAGTGATATCTTCATGGAAATAAATATAATACTCAAGGCTTGAAACATATATCATATTCATCACTTGACTTCTAGGAAAAAAATATTATCCTAGTGTGGAAGAAAAATGGGGAGATAGGGTATTGATTTTAGAAATATGAACCAATCCCCTTTTTAAAAGACAACTATCTTCTTTTCATCATGGTCCTTACTTCTTGTTTGGAAATGATTCATATACTTAATGGCTTCTTAGGTTATAAATAGGTCAATATAGCTCAATATTATCAACACAAGATATCTTTTACTACATCTTGGGGTGCCTTTGCTTATCGTAATATACCTTTTGGTATTATCAATGCTCTAGAGCAACCTTCTAAAGGGAAATGGATTTATCATCGGGAGATATTAAAGATAAGATCATTATGGTTTACTTAGGTGATATGATAGTATATTTGAGAGGATGCATATCGAATAAATAAATTGGGAGGAATATCTTGAGGTACCTTTTCTTACCATGGTATACCTTTTGGTCTTATCAATGTTAGTGCAACCTTCTAAAGGGAAATGGATTTATCATTTGGAGATATAAAACACAATATCATTATGGCTTACTTGGGTGATGTGATAATATTTTCAAGAGGAGGAATATTAAATAAATCATTTATAATTCATATTACAAATATTTCATGAACATGGTATCTCCCTTAATCCTAATAAGTTGCTTTTTTGCATTGCATTTAAGGGATTTTTTTGGGACACATAGTCTCTAAGGAGAGAATCAGATTTATCTATACATATTCAAATCTATTTAATTACTATTGTTTCCCACTAGTTATCCTAGAATATGCTCTTTCTTGGCCAAGTTAACTTCTTGATGAATTTTCTATCAAGCCATAGTTAAAATAATAAAAAATAAATAGTATTCAACTATAATGATTAAGGTAAACAATCCTTCAAATAAATTAAAATTCTTATTATATGCACCCATGTACAAGCACATCCAAATTTTCAATGGCACTGTTATATTTTATTATATACACGATAATAGTATATGTATTATTTTACTACAAATGAATAATAGAAATATTGAGTCACCTATTCCCTTCATGAGAATTCCTTTAAAGAAACATGAACTAAATTATTCAATTATACAAAAATTCTACATTTACAATTGTTAAATGGTTAATAAATTCAAGCTTTCTGTCATAAATTCTCATTATGTTATTCTTATTCTCAATATGAATATGATACTTTTTTAAATTAGTATGAAATCAATTCTAACAAAGAGGAACTTGTATAGCTAAAGTCCAAGTATACAATGTGATATAAATTCCCACAAAGCTTTATATAACGACACATTGTTGGGAATCTAATGAGAAAGGGAAAGAAACTAAAATAAATGAACTCAAGGAACTCCCATTAACTCTATGTATTAGAAAACAAATGAGTGGTAATTTGATATCACTTATTTCCTTTTCTATTGTGATTACCCTCCACATCTTATTATTTGGGGAGAAGTCATATTCAATAAAGACATTGATGACACGTCTTTTGAGATGTGTTGGCTGAGAGTCATATAGAGAACTTTTGAGATGTGTTGGCTAAGAGTCATATAGAGAATTATTTAAGGCCTTTCACAATGAGGCTGGTGGTGGACATTTTTCTTCTTTGTTATCAACTTTCAAATTTTTAAGAGCTAATCATTGTTGGTGATGTATTTTTAAAGATGCTCATGAATGGGTATCTAAATACAAAGCATGTCAACAATTTGTTGGAAAAGAAAACTTTACTACTCCACCATTTTATTCAATTTGTTATGATTATTTTTTAATGATATATTTAGTTTAGAATAAATTTAACTTTACATTAACATACATCAATTTAATGCAATGTGATATGGGATCTTATCAATTATATATACAAATAGTTTATTTAACATTTTTTAGAAATATATTATTATATATTATTTAAATTAGCATAAATATCTTTCAAATCCAACTTCCTATATAATATCAATATAAATAAATAAAGAATGGTTGACTTTATAATTTATTCTTAAAAATATAATTACTAATAGCACTTTTAATACTCCATAATTATTATGATAAATAAAGAATAATTGACTTTAAATTTAATATTATAATTAGTAAATAAAAAGATAAAAACGTGTACATACATAAAAATAAATATATGTGTGTGTATCTATGTACACATATACTATACACATCATATATATAATAATTAATAATAATCTTATATTATATTTTTTTTAAATATTATAAACTTGATTTACTTTAATTTAATAATATGTTTTAAATATTATGGGCGGGGACTCAAGGTCTTGAATCAATTGGCTAAAAGCATCTTTTGCAAGCAAGTGTTACTAGATCCAATCCCTCGTCCACATGGTATCAAAGGGTGTGTCACGCCAATATTGCCAATCAGATCCAATCCCCTCATCTGCATGGTATCAAAGGGCATGTCAGGCCAGCATCACCAATCATATCCAATCCCCTCATCTGCATGGTATCAAAGGGTGTTTGACGCCAGCATCACCAGTCATATCCAATCCTCTCATCTGCATGGTATCAAAGGCCAGTCACGCCAACATTGCCAATCAGACCCAATCCCCTCATCTGCATTGTATCAAAGGCATGTGACGCCAACATCACCAATCAGATCCAATCCCCTCATTTGCATGGTATCAAAGGCCTGTCACGCCAACATGCCAATCAGATCCAATCCCCTTGTCTGTATGATATCAAAGGACCTGTCACACCAGCATCACCAATCATCTTAAAAAATTACACTAAAGAGATTGTTAAATCAAAATATAACAAATCACATTATAATAAATTTTAAAATACAACCTACCATCAAATTCCAGGCCTGGAGTAGCGATCAACTTTCCAGCCAGCACAAATTCCCCCAGGAATTCCGTGGGCAGATAACGTACATTCTGACCTCCACTCTGCCTGAGGGGAAGCCTATTGCGTTGAACACTATCGCTAATTCCATATTGCTGTAACTGTCTGTGAGACTGCATTGCAAAGTTTTATGATACCTGTAAATTGTTCAGTACAAACCAGATCCCAAATTTTTTGCAGTGGTGCAACATAATGTTCAATGTTCAGTGGTACCCACTGGGGATTGTAATAAAAGACTGATAACAAGACAGTATTTTGTGTACGGGGATTCGTGGGATGCTGATTTTTTTCAGACAGGATAGAGAGTATGATAAGTAATATGAAAGCATATGCTTCTTCCTTTTGGTGTGGAGGACCGCATGCACTGTGGTCTGTTGGTGTAGAGTCTTTCAAGGTAGGCACCCATCAATGGCCACCGTGTCAGATTGAGTTGTTGACATAGCACACGATCTGTCGCTTTCCATTGCGGCATTTAGTTCAATTAGGATGATTGGGACTTGTATGGAATCTGACATTAATTTTGCCTCTGTTGTGCTCAGTGAATGAATGGATGTCTCATCACAATCAAATTGCTCTGTTGCTGCTGTAGATTCAGTCAATCTTCACAGCAGATCACACCACCTTGTTCATTTTGGATGGAGACAAACTCCAGTGCAATTCTATGAACATTTTAGGGTTCATGTGCTTATGCAGCCTTCTTTCTAGTATGAAGATATTTTAGGGTTCCTATGCCTATGCAGCCTTCTTTCTAGTATGAATGACTTCTTAGAATCCATCTTAATGTAAAATAATAAATTTCCATTGGCATTCGGGACTACAATACATAATCAACGTTACAGATCATATTTTATGACCTATTTTCTTTTCTCTAGTTCATTTCATCTTCATGATGAATCATAAAATATTACAATCTATTACAATCTATTTTCTTTTCTCTAGTTCATTTCATCTTGATAATGAATCATAGAATATGATCTGAAAAGTTGACGGAAAATATTTAAAAAATTCAATTCTAAAATAAACCAGTTAATTATTATTGTAATCTCACTCTTGGGATGAAGCAAACTTCCAACTAACCCTTCCCACTGTCAGCATGAATGGACTGCTAAACCCCACTGCTCATGTCGTTTTTGGTGTTTGTTTAAGTCTGTTAGCTTTCGTTTTCTGCTGTTCTCGTGCACGATCCATTCAGAAGGTCCCACAACCTAATTAAGGCGAGGGACGTTGAACTTCTGATCATCATCAGTACTAAACAAATGGTCTGTCCAAACTGCCTCAGATAAGGAATAATAAATTTTAAATGTCTTAATTAAATGGTAAAGGACGCTTGTTGTCTTGGCAAATTCGTCCACAGTCCTCATTGAAGATGCGTCCATTCTCGTAGCATGAGATATAACGTGCCTTCAAGAACAAAGAAAACTAAATAATAAAGCTTATATATAAGATAGTTATTTCTAACTGTATATAAGTATAATTTATTTGATTATTCAACAAATAAATTATATCTAAGTGAGGAAAGCAATGTGGGTAAGCAATGTGGGTAGGCAAAATGATTGAGGAAAATAATGGAGTAGATAAAGAAAAGTGCAGGAGGAGGGATAGCGCAAAGCAAGAAAAAAATATTATAAGGTTTAGTAATAGTTTTTATTTTATTTTATTTTGTTCATGGTAACATTTCAATTGAATGAATTGGATGTTTTTACAGGGAGCATAAATATTACTCAAAAGAATTAGATCAATGTAAGTAGAGAGAAGTGTTTTAGGAGAAAACTATATTATATTATTCTTATTGCAAAAGGCCTCTAAAATAGCACTAATCCCACTATTCATTCAAGTGACAAACAAAGTTCTTAATTTCAAGATCAAAGGATTAAAGCTAGAAGTAGAAAATCGAGATACAGTTACAAAAAAGGACCACACTATGAACATTTATCAACAAATGGCCAACCATAACAATGTAAAAAATAGATATAAGAGTTATGGCAAGTATTAGGTCTCAAATCCTTAAATTTTATCAAGGGTTCATTTTATTACAAGAAATTTCAAACATGAGAAGAAAGAAATGGGATTGTGAGAGAAGGGGCATAGATTATGGCTGAAAAGAAACAAATTTGTAATTTATTGGACAAAATCTCTTTTAAGAGTAGTAAGCATCAAATCTTACAGTAGAAATTATGTTCATAACTTTGAAGATATTCCCTTTGATAAATATAAGTTGACATATTTTTAGGCAAAGCACTTTCTAGATTCCAAGCTCCTTTTGGAAAGACAAGAGAAAACATGATTAGAGATGAGATATCTAGAGAAGGAAAGTAGTAATAAAATAAAGATAAAAGTATCTCTATCCATCAACAGTTCTTTTCAAATGATATATACCACTCAAGTGGAATGGTGGGAACTAGTAACCAACATGAATGAATAAAGAGATATAAGGCAACAAAGGAAAACTCTACTAAGGTGTCAAACCCTACTTATCAATTAGTCATATCATAATTTTGAGTAAAAGTGTCAGATTTAAAATGGGTTACCTTTTTTAAGGAAACTAGAAAGGGAAATAGAAAAAAAATATACAGAAAAGATGGAAGATAACTCTAGAAAGAGCAACAATGGAGATAACAAAAGGACTCAAATGTGTCACGTTTCATAGTTAGATTTACATCACAATCAATTTTATCTTTGACCAAGAAAAAATTAGAGTGATAACATTAGAATTGGAGAGACTACAAGATGTATAATAAGAAATTAATGTGCAAGGCTAAAGACTAAATGTTCTCATAATTTAGAAGGGCCCTCCATTGTCACAATGAATATCATCTTTTTTTATTTATTAAGGACCTAAACATTCCTAACAAATAAAAATTCATCAAAATCCAATTGCAAGATAGGATATGGGTAAGTGCTTGAGATAATGGGTCCACTTTTTGGCCCAAAAGTGAAAGTGTTTTGCCTAAAAATTAAAGTTTGTCACATACCTGGAGTAAAAATTTGAAGCACTTACATATAGAATCTTAAAAAATCCTAGCAATATGAAATGTAGGATTTTAAGTATAATATTCAAATACATAATTGTAGTGTAGAAAATTGTATACCTTTACAATTTCACACTATGTTTGGGTCCCTTAATTTATTGGACTTAATTAAGCTTCTAATTTGTCAAATTATGTGTTCCAAAGACTTATTTTTCTCATTTTTTGAAAGGAGAATTGACATTAAATAAATGCAATTGATAATTAAATCACCATGGAATATGTGTGCCTTGGACTTATAGGACATGACCCATTCACCCATGGGTAAATGGGTACCCTTTAAGTTCCAAGACCCATTTTAAAATATGTTTTTGTTAGTATTTTAATTATTCAAATTCCACTTGCAATTGTCAGCTTTTAGAATCTAATTTTTAAGAAATCAGATAAACACTTATAAATACATAATATTTTTATGATTTGAAACCTAAGACACATGATCAAGATATCCTATTGAGAAAATATTATTGTCAAGAGCATAATTGAGCATTCAAGAGCAGATTTATCAGTCATTTGTTGCAGCAATCAAGATCCTAATGTCATGTCCTAGCTAATGCGTGTTCATGTCATCTTGTGAAGGATAATATGCATTACTGATCTTAAAGCATCCAAGCATTTCAAGTATCCAAATCAATCAAGCAAAGCAATATCAAGTTCCTTTGGAGAGATGTGTTTGACTTTAGTCCTCTAAGGGAAGCCATTGAAGGGTGTTGAGTTGTAGCAAGTATTGTTCATTCATCATTTCCTTCCTTTTTCATTATCTTCCTATCAAGGTTTAATTACCAAGCTAGGGTTTGACCAAGGAAAACCCCCATACAAACAAAATAATTTTTCCTCTTCGTGTATGTGCAGATCACAAGCTGGTGAAAAATTGAAGCGATCTTGAAGGAGCAATTTTGCATCATTGCACAAGTTGTAATCATTGTTGTCAAGCCACGAAAACTAGGTTACAAAATTTATTTATGACTTTCCAACAGCAGGACCTATGTCAAATAGAAGCCAAGATCCAACATCTAAGGACTACCAAAAGTTGTTTTGGAAGCCCTAACTGAGACCCATTCGTTAAGGGCGAACCAGTCCCTTAGCAGCTCTCAAAAAAATATTTTGGTGATGGGTACATGGGTGAAGCCACACTAGTGATTTACAATTCCAGTGAGGAAGGAAAACTCACAAAAAATGACCCCATGCCAAAAAATGTGATTTTGGGGGTTCGTACGAACCTACTAGTTCGAGCAAACCCATTCCATAGTTTCCTGTCCAAAAACCAAATAAAAATTCATTATGTGAGGTGGTTCGCTCGAACCCCTAGGGTTCGTACAAACCCCTCTTAACACTCATTCTCCCCCGCAGACACAAAAAAAACCTAATTTTTTTCACTTCGAAGCTCAGTTTGAACATGAAAATGGAGAAGACTTCACAAACCCAATTGGAATCGGGTAGTCCTCGGAACGAGCTATCCAACGAATATAATTTTGATATGTTTGGGTTTTATTATGTATTTGTTTTTTTAGTTTTATTAAATATAGGTTTTTTGATGAAAAATGAAGGTCTTTGTTCTGCACAAGTGGAAAAATAGCAAATTATCAAAAAAAATTGAAAAATATGAGTGCACCAAATATTGAAGTCCTTGATCCAACAAAAAAAAAAATGAATATACAAAAAAAGTTATGCATTATACTTGCTATGTCTGAATTGTAATTGGTTTGACTTCAAACTTTATTAAAAAAAAATATTCAATTATAAAAACTATCTAACCAAGTGGAAGCACTAGATATCAGAGTTACAAATCTAAATTTGAAAGAATTAGAATTTTATCCTTCATGGAAAAAAAGTTATGTGTTATACGATGTGCATCACTTTTTAAAAATGTTGTTTTCTAAAAAAAAGTTAAATTTGTGGGAGATGGAAAAAGAAGTGCAATCTAATTCCAAAAATTTTGAAAAAAATATTTTTAGAATCTACAGACAAAATGTGACGAGACTCTAGTTTGCATCATCTTCAAATTCCTCATGGTTTAGTCGTTATAGGTGCCCGAATGTGAAGATTTAGTTTAAAAAAAAAAAAGCAGTGTCCAGTTTGGCCAAAAATTGTAAACCACTATTGTGGGATCACCCATATGCTATCAAACCCTTCTCATTTTTTCCTATAAATTTTCAGTTTCATTTTTGTATATTCGGGAATATGTATTTTATGTATTAGGTCTTGTTGTTCATTTAGCTTGAGAGCTTCAAATCATTTTGGTTAGTTTCAGATATTTCCTATTGTCCTAAGGACTGAGATCCAAGCCTGATTGACTCATCATTGAGGTTGAAATTCAACCTCTACACCTTGTGATCTCTTTCCTAATGAAATCTCTAGGGAAAGACACACACTGAGAAATTCTTCCTAAGTTTTATAAAACCACATATAAAGCTTTGAGGATCCCTTTCCACACATTTCAATAATCTATTCTGATACCTAAATGATACAACTTAATTTTGCATGGGATGTACAAAAATCACTTTTTAGGGCTATAATATGTTTGTCTACAACCATCATAATTTGACCTAAATAAATATATATATATATATATATATATATAATTCTTTTTGTGGAAATATGAATATTATAGTGATGTTTGATGAGGATTTTTTTATTATTTTTTCTATTTTTTTCATTAATTTTTATTAGTCCAAATTATTATTTTTGATAACCCCTCACGTACAACTAGCATAATTTGAGTTAACAAATTATAAAATAATTTTTTCATTGTCTAAAGAATCATATCTAGATTGATGACATTTAATTTTAAAAAAAATCTTTAAAAATTAAAATTATTTAAAAATACTAATACCTGACATTTCAAGTTTCTAGACTAGTTTCCTTATAAATTAATTAATAAATATAAAAACATGTTCAATCACAAATATATATATATATATTTGAAATCTACACATTATCATCTATAATGGTTTTTAATTTCATAAAAAAAAATATATAAAATATCATCAACCATATTACTAAAATCATTTTTTTCTCTTGCTATTAACATGGTCTTATACTTGTAGGTCCAAGGCTAAGGTTTTGGTTACCATGAATTTTTCAAGCCTAAAACCAAATGAAAAAGTTTGGGTTATGATTTCAAGCTTTTTGTAATGGGTGTCCACTTTAAAATGTGTACATGTTCTAAAAAACATGAACATGTACCCATTTTAAAGCAAGTACCCATTATGAAAATAAATTGGTACTCATTCCAAAACAAGTAGTTGTTTCTTAATTATCTCTTATTTTTCTATTTTTATTATAATGTACTATCACTGCATCTTTCCAACTTTCTATTTCATATACATTATATGGCTCGACAATGATGGTTTCTACTTTTTATTGTAGGTTTCTTGTACAATCTCCTGGAAAGCCATATTATATTCATTTTTTTAAAAGGACTCAATCATAGGAACCATCTTGAAGTGGAATCAAGTATAGGGGTTATTTTCAAGAGGAATCAAGTAAGAGAGTTTTTGTAAAGTATTCACATCTACTTGTATTTCATAATATATTGAACAAAGGATCTACATTTACTTATACTTCAGAAATTTCAAAGTGGTATCAATCTAAATATAGATTAAATATCATTTGTTATTTTTATCAAGTGGGTTTGGTAATTATGGGATCAAAAAAATGTCAACAATAAAAAGGAAACTCATGACACCTAAAGAAATTGAAGCAAATTGAGAGGAGGTAAAATGACAAAGAGATAGAAGAACAAATATTCAAGAAATAAAGAATATTAAAGCATCTGATTCAATGACTATTGAAGAGAACATTCAAGATACCAACATGCATAGGATGAACATGTATATGATGCAAATGTGGAAGAGTTCAACAATATGAAAAATGTGATTATAGAAACAAAACTAGGTAAGTCTTCAAACCCAACTTTTAATGATAATGAAATCAGTTATCTAAATTAAGTTGGATATACCAATAATGAACTTGATTTTACTACTAAAAACAATGAAACCGAAAATGAAAATGAAATCCTTTATATGAGTGAAATTTTAAAAAAATTGAAAAAAATGTCTTAGATAATCTTCTTGGTAAGATTTTTTGGAGACAAATTAGAACCCATGCAAATAGATTATATATTTTCTTACAAAAATTCTAAGATTTTAATGTCAACTCATATGAAATTAATCAAAATGTCAAAAATATGAAATGGAATGAAAAAGTTAGGCATTTTTTTAAAACCTAAAAAGAAAGATGAATCAATAAAATAAGTTATTTCTAGTGTTTCTAATGCTACTGATCCTATTGGAAAAGGAGTCAGTCCAAAGATAGGAATGTAGCACGATGATTTATAACAACTAATTTAGTTAATAAATCAGTTTTGAGTAAAAGAATGATAAGTAAGACAAGTGAATTTCTAAATATAAATCCTAAAACTTTGAGAAGAGTCATAAAAAGACTTGAGAAAGTATTAAAAATTATCCAATTAACCAATGTTGGACTTTTAGTGGTAGACTCCCAAGGCCTAACATGAAATTAAATATTCCAGAATCAAATTTTTAATTGATAAATATTGATATGATTATACAAGGGTATCATCTAATGTTACAGATGTTTTATATATAAAAAATTAGATGATTCATTGTTACAAAATATTACCATAAGTCAAAGACCATTTAAGAAATATAAACTTTGGTATGTGAAAATTAATAAACAACAAATCTTTTTTGTTGTAAAAATCATGTGCAATTCTATGATTATTATGATATTTTTCTATATACGTTGTGCTTTGGATACTAACCAAATTATGCAAGATTATGGTATTAGCATGCCATCTAAAACAATTAAAGAGTTTATAGAAATTTTATTTTGTAAAACACCTAATGGATAGTTATTTTATTCAAAAGAATGTATTTATGGACAATGAAAGAGATGTGGTAAGCTTAAGCTGTTAGGTGAATGCATGCATAAAATTATTTCAAATGATTTTGGACAATAATTAGTGGATGTGAAAAGATTCAACAATTTTGAATATTCTTTAAAGGATGGAAAATTTGCAAAGTGTTGTGAGTTAGTCATAGAAAAATTAGTGTGTATGCATTCATGTTAGAGAATTTAAGGATAAGATTATATCCAAATATATGAAAAACTCACAATATGCTCAATGGCTTGATGAACAATTTTGCATATGTAAAAACACATTTCCAATTGGAATTATACTATCAATGGTCGACTTTACATAAAACTATACTCTTTCTCCACAAGAGGAAATTCAATAATAGTATTATAATTTAGTATAGGTGTCCATATTTTTTCATATTGGATATAGACATGTAGATGATAGTACAAAAGATAATAGAATTTTTTTGAGGGAGTACCATTTCTATTTGAGTGATAACTGGTTACACTCCTCAAATTTTGTGCAAATATTATTTCAAATTATTTTATGAAAATTTAAAAGTAAGAGAAATCTAGATGGTATAACATCTCATATGGTCAAATAGTAGTACAGGTGTTAGTGTTGCAAGAAGAATGGGTAAGTACAGTCCAAAGATCTATGTACCCCAAGACTTCTTATGTAGTCAGTTTATACCCCTAAGGGCATAGTAAGAGAAATAAGCATTTGTGATAAGCTACAAAAATAAAAATAAACATCTACTATGTTAACAATAAAAGAACCATTCATTCATCCATTATATGTGCATAAGTAAACCCTTATATATCCTTATATTATATTATAACAGTATACAAAAAGGCAAGTCTTAGTCTCTACTCATATAATTTCACTTACATCTCTATGTATCCTCTACATTTGATTTACATTATATATGTACTTTCCCATTAAGGGACATGACTCTTAATTGTATATAATGTCTTATGTACTTTCTCCATGGACCCTTTGTGGTAGTCTATGGTAAGATATGATTTTTCCACTAACATGCTAACATCATCCCCGGGTGATCCCACAAAGCTTGTTTATAATTTCTGGGAGATTCTAAGTTTTGCTGAAATCACATATTTTTATAAAATATAATGATTTAAGCCTTAAAAAGTTCCATTTAAAGCATTTCAATTGAAGAGGGTTTGATAAAACTACCTTAGATCAAACCCCCTTTGATAGAACCCTGCTAGTTTTAAACCATACCTATAATTAGAGTCTCCTTTACACCTATCAAAATGCTAATAAAAAACAACTTTTAATTTTCCTTTTGTGGGATCAAATGAATTCATTTTAAAAAAAATATTTTTTGTAAGTATGTAGTCCTTATTATAAGCTTCCCAAAAAGTATAATTTTAAATAAATTTAATTTTATTATTATATTTATTTTTTATTTCTTGTGAATGTAGGTTTTTCACCAAAAATAAAGCTCTTTGTTCTACACATGTGGAAAAATAGAAGATTATCAAAAAAATTGAAAAATATGAGTGCACCAAATATTGAAGTCCTTGATCCAACAAAAAATGAATTTCAATACATACAAAAAAGTTTGTTATACAATCCATGTCTAATTGTAATTAGTTTGACTTCAAAACTTGATTAAGGAAAAAATATTCAATAAAACACTATGAAACCAATCGGAAGTACTAGGTATTGTAGTTACAAATCTAAATTAGAAAAAAATAGAATTTTATCCTTCATGGAAAAAAGTTATGTGTTATACGTCGATGAGTGTCACTCCTTAAAAATGGTGTTTACTAAAAAATCTAGTTTTTGAAGGATGGAAAAAGAAGTGCAATCTGATTCCAAAAATTTTGAAAAAAAAATTAGAATCTACAAACAAAATGTCACAAATCACTAGTTTGCATCATCTTCAAATTCCTCACAGTTTAGCCGCTATAGGTGCCTGAAACTGAAGATTTAGTTAGAAAAAATCAATTTAGTGTCTAGTTTGGCCAAAAATTGTAAACCAGTATTGTGGGATCACCCACCAGTCATGGGGAAACCACCACAAGTCACTTCGCAAAAGAGACCCCAACAAGTAAGGTGAAAAAGAATAGAAAAAAAAGATGAATACCTAAGGAGAGAATAGAGGAAAAAGTAAAAGAAGTAGAAGTAGAAGAAATTATAGAGGGTGAAGAATAGGTCTAACAACCTCTCAAAAGGATGAAAAGAGGGCAAAAAACCTCGACAACCAATTACCAAGAAACTCTAGAGCAACCACAACCACCAATTGATATTTTGGCGACTACCAACACCATCCTCCATTTTGGGAAACTATCACAAGTACTAGACATGTATGGAGACATGGATCCATAAAATAAGGGTAGGATAATACAATGCCTCCTCTAATATATGAATCAATCCAACAAAGGAATGGATGAAGAAATGAAGGATTTATTAAAGGAGATAGTCCTCGCAATTTGAGGAAAAAGGGCCAAGGCATTTGACAAAGAGGAGAGATAAGGGAGAAGGCCATCTCCATAGTCATTCATTATATCATTGAAGAACAAAAGTAGGCATTGGCTCCCACACAAGCACATGAACTCCACACAAAGAACAAAGTAGACAAACTCAAGGAGGAGGATCTGAAGGATGTAGACATGATTCAGAAAGAGATTGAGGAGGTGACCAAAAATATTTATGAATAAATGATCAACAATACTACAGAGAACACATAAGGGTCCCCTCCACTAGAGAAGAAGATGAAAAAGGTAAAGATACCACTAGGGATACATCTACTTCCACTCCCACAATCTCCACAATAAAAAATTTCCTGGCACAACAACAACAAATTCAAGCAGTACCATCACTGCAACTTCTATAAGTACCAATGGTGGGTTCACAAGTTTATTTGTCTAGTATTTCACCTTTACAAAAGATATAGTTAGGAGATATCCTACATGCTACCATAAGGGAAGAATTATTGAGCAAACATGTGAACAATGCAGAGTAATTATAGTATGTAGTAGACACACTACAAAGGGCCATTTTGCACCTACCTTGAGATACTTCACTTCCCCTACCCAACGACTCAAACAGTTGGTGGGAAACCTGCAAGGAGATTTTTCCTCCACTAAGGATAACATAAGGAAAGAATCCCAAGAGGAGGTGATAAAGAATAAAACTGATGAATACGGGAAGAAGTGCACTATTGTACATACAAAATTGGAGGAACATATCATGGGGCTAGGAAACACTATCATAGAGGCAGGAGTTATTTACTAGTTCTGCTTATAGTGGCCTACAAAAACAAAGGGAATAAAGGACCAAATGGCCCAACTATAGAATTAGATCTAACATGTAAGTAGAAAAAACCTGTAACCCTCTCCAAGACAGGGATGACACAATAAGGGCCCATACGAGAACTCTCCATAACTAGACATAGATATTTTTTATGCAAAGGAGGTGGCACCTTCATTTTTCCTTGGTGATGTGTTATGGAGCCTCCTTGACCTCCTTGCAATGGTGGTTTATGACTATGTTGTGGTATCAAAGAACTAAGCAAACCCCCCTTTTGACATTCCCCACTATTTGTACAGTTTATCTTTATTTTTCTTTAGCTTCTCCTAAATGCCTTTCTGATTCAACTCGCCATTACTTCTTTGTAGGTTCAAAAGCGTTCTTGTAGTGGGATCCTTATGTCAACTTAGTAGGGTAGCAGCATATGTGTCTACTCCCTATGTAGTGAGCTCATAAGGTAGCTATGGTACCCAAACTATGTGTGGCTCTACCGCCTCCATGTAAGTGTAGTCTTTATCCACCATGAAGGTTATTGTATTGGTATGTTGAGTGGTGGATTCGTGGGGAATTCTTTCTCTTTCTTACATCTGTTCTTGGACTTAGCTCTCAAAAACCCCTAATATGTGGTATTATAGGACTGAGCATCCAAAAATTGTTGGATGTGATACTTTATTTAGGCTACTACCATCTGGTTTTGTTACTAGATTTTTCCTTTGAAATTTGGTAATTCCTTGAGAAAGTAAAATAGCAAGCAATTTAAGAGAGTGCATACCAGAAATGGTACTTGGAGTTCTTAATTTTTTGGATGTTTTCCATCAACTGATCCTATGTATGACTTTGCAAAGATTTTTTTTTTCCCTCCACCACCATCTGGTAGGTTGTGTGAATTGTGGTGGCTATGGTTGATTCCTCCCTATTGGCATAGTATATTTTTTATGCAATCCCCATTGCAGGTAGCAGATTCCATCATTCGTAATCAAATTTTCACATTCATGCTATGACCATCAAGGTTTGCTTTGATTAGTTATTTTACCTCATCATTTTTAATGGCCTTCTTTATGGGGATGACACCTACCATGCTAATCCCTATTACTACATGAATTTCCTCATTTTTTTATCTAGTAAGGCTTTTCTAGGTACATGAATTCTTCATGCGCTCAGCTCAAAGCAATTCTCGCCCATGGATGTTCATAAAAAAATTCTAGGTATTTTTTCCAAATGTCCAACATTTTCTTTAAAATCTCTTTATACTCCTCTTTGTATGTACTCGCATCATTTTTGTAGAGTGTTTGATAGAGCTCCTCAAACTTGGTATGATCAATTTTTGCAATTTTTTTATGGATATAGTTTTGGATGTCATTGAGGTATACAACATTATTGGGTATCTATGAGAATTCCCCATCTTTATCTATCTCTAAGGCTTTGTATGGATACTTTTGATATTTGGGTTGAGGCTTCTCAAAGATATTGACTACAATTGGTGTGGCCATTTTTTCAGTGGAGGAAGTTTATAGAGTGCGGTCCAGAGCTTCAAGGGTGTGGAATGAACTCAGAATACAAAGTGTGTAAGAGACGAGTGATTGAGGTGATATGCAAGGTGTTATATAGGTAAGTGGGTGGGTGGTGTATTTAATTTTGTTTCTCATTACATGGTTTTTTCTAGCCATTTTATTCTTCTAAAGTGATGGGTTGCTTTTGGCACATTTAATTTCTACTTGTTTTTAGTTTCAAGATATAGTATAAATATACACTAGGATCTATTTTTATTTAGTTTATACTTTTAATCTACCGACAAGTGGTAATGTTTGAGGCATGTGTCATTCACATATCCTAGCATAAGGGTGTCATCTGTTTATCTAAGTTTCACTTCTCTTGATTCATTGATATCATGAATGTGGTATGATCCTAGCCATCTAACCTTCAATTTCCCTTATTTCTTAAACTTGTTATCATAGAGTAATACAATATCCCTTGTTTTGAATATTTTTAACCTCAAGTTCCTAACATGTTGTAGACACTCAAATAGTCCAATCACCTGATTCTGATTAATTAACATCACTTCCTCCTAAATCACCTTTGCACTAACCATTTAATTAAATAAATCTTATTATTTAGTTAAATTCATCAATTTTTGTACTATTAATCAAATAAGTAATTTATTAGATTAATTCACTAATTTTCATCTAATTTAATTAAATAAATCAAATTATTTAATTAAATCCCCTATGTCCTCTCATTTCTTTAAATATATCTAGTTATTTAACAAATGTCATCAAAACCCCTAATCCCACTTAGATTAATTAATTAACCTAATTACCCCCTAATCCCACTTAGATTAATTAATTCTAAATTAATTAAACTAATTACCCCTAATCCCACTTAGATTAATTAATTCTAAATTAATTAACCTAATTACCCCTAATCCCGCTTAGATTAATTAATTTTAAATTAATTAACCTAATTACCCCTAATCCCGCTTAGATTAATTAATTCTAAATTAATTTACCTAATTACCCCCTAATCTCCATTACCCATTTCCCTAGCTTTTAACCCCACCCTTGGTTAAGTCAACCCTTGGTCAACTAACCAAGTTGCACAAGAAAATCAATTCTTTTAAATAAGTAATTACCTTATTTATCCTCACAAAGGCATATTCTAGGGAATATTCCCTTAAAGCCCCTTTTGTTGACTTTCCCTCCCAAAGGCATTTCAACTTATTACAAGGTTTTCAATGCTTCTTCCAAGGGCATTTAAGCCTCTTACAAAGCCCCTTTTGTTGATTTTCCCTCCCAAAGGCAGTAACTTCTCGTGCATCCTCATTAACATGCCTTCAATTCTCTTACATCCCCCTCATGCCCCTTCACCTACAAGTCAACTAACCAAGTTGCATAAGAAAAACAATTCTTTTAAATAAGTATTTGTACCTTATTTATCCTCACAAAGGCATATTCTAAGGAATATTCCCTTAAAGCCCCTTTTGTTGACTTTCTCTCCCAAAGGCATTTAAACTTCTTACAAGGTTTTCAATGCTTCTTCCAAAGCCCTTAATGCCCCTTACAAAGGCATTAACTTCTCTTACATCCTCACTTACATGCCATCTTGTCCAGGCTTACACCTTCAACAACATTCTCTTACATTTCAACCATATTCATTTAATTCTCTTACATCCTCTTACACATCCACCTACATGCCTTAACTCTACACATTCTCCAAAATGTGCTCCACCTCCATCCATTAGCCTTGTGACAAGTGTCACAATTCTATTGGTCCTATGTTTAGTCACACATTCATCAAATTCACTCATTCTTCCACCCTTGAATCCTATAAGTAGAGGCTTTCTCTACACAATATGGATCTATCATCTCATGTGAAGTCATTATGCTCATTTCATCCATCAATCATCCAATTTCTATCACTATCTTTGAGGGAAATTGGCATTTATCAAATCCATTTTGATCCACAACTTCATGCTTTTTCTATCATTTAGCTTGAATCTACTATCATTTTGCATCAAAATCACCATTGTTCATCAGGATCTTGGAGCTTATCAAATTGGGATTGGGAAAGAGCCACTTTCCACATCAAAGTGACACCAATCCCCCTATGGGATGGGGTTTGAGTAGCTTATATTAGGATTTCATATTCATTTACTTGTTATTTCATGTTATTTGGATCATGTTTTCATCTTCTTAGCATGCTTAAGAATCTCATAGGGAATGCTTATTTTTCTTGTTTAAATGACTAATACTCTTGGGTTTGTCCATGTTTGAGTAGGTATAAGTTGGAATTCACACATGCCATGCCTTCTACCTTTGGTGCTCAAGTTGGTGGTTATATGTTGCACTTTTCAATGCACATCTAATTTATCCAAATCTTTTATTCATCGCACCGATGATTGGTCATCTTCCAAACAAAAGGTGATTGTCCTATGTATGTTGGGGATTATAAAGTTCATAGGGATTGTAGCATCAAATCCATAAACTAATTGGAATGGAGTAAATTTATTGGTCCTTTTATATGATGTGCAATATGCCCAAAGTACTGCAGGCACTTTTATATCCCAATCTATCCTATTTCCATCATGCATTTTGGTAAGGGCTTTCCCAGTTATCTTGTTCAATGCTTCACTTGCTCCATTAGCCTGTGGGTGATAGGGAGATCTTTTATTGTGTGTTATCATAAAGATTTGTAGTAATTATTTTATCATTTTCTTCACAAAATGTTTCCCTTGGTCTCTCACTAGACTAAGAGGAAATCCATATCTTGTAATTATATTCTTATATAAGAATCTTGTGGCAATATTTTTGGTACAATCCTTTCTAGGTTTTGCCTCTGCCCATTTTGTGACATATTCTACTCCAATTATAATGAACCTTGCTTTAGAATTTTTTTTAGTGAATCAATAGTTCCAATAAAGTCTATGGCCCATTTTTCAAATGGGTTATGTGTTAGTATTGATCTTAGTGCCATTTAGTATTGATCTTAGTGCCATTTCATATCTTGCACTAGGTTTCCCTACCCTTTGAAAAATATCACACCATTTTGTATACTCCTTAGCATCTTTATGAAGAGTTGGCCACCATAGTCCTACAAGTTGCACCCTCTAGTTGTAGTTTCATTGCAGTTATGTTCCCATTCTATTGCTTCATGTGCTTCTTTGAGGATTAGCATTCTTCAATGTTTATACACCACTCTTCTTAAAACATCATCCCTACCTACATGGTGTAACTCACCTTCAACCAAATTGTATGGTGTAGCCCTCCACATGAGTGATTGCTTTTCCTACGGTGAGATATCTTTAGGAAATTAACCTATAGAAAGTAAGATGACAATATCATGTAGCTCCTTTAGTGTTGCTTTAATGTGAAACAAATGTGTGCTAAGGATATCTCCTTGGGAATCTGGCTCTTCTCTAGTCCCAATTTGAGATAAATAGTCTAGCCCTTGGTTATTTTTCCCTAGTTTCACCATGATTTTAAAATCAAATTCATGAAACAGTGGCAACCATCTGCATATTCATCCATGTGTGACAAGTTTATTAAGTAAATACTTAATGGGTTCACGGTTAGTAAAGAAGGTGAATTGGGTGGATAGTAGTTAGTGTCTATATTTTTGTAGTGCATAGACCATAGCTAATGCTTCTCTCTCAGTGGTAGTCTAGTTCTTCTCTTCATTAGATAGTTTCCTACTGGAAAAGACAATGGGGTGGTCTTTTTTCTCTTTGAATTGGGCAAGCATTGCTCCTATGGTGATATCAAAAGCATCTACATGGACATGGAAAGGGTTATTCCAATCTTGGAATATTAGGATTGGTGCTTCTATGTTTTTTTGTTTCAAAGTGTCAAATTCTTTTTGATAATCCTCATTCCATTCAATGTTCCGACTAGTTTTCCTCTTCAATAGATCTTCTAATGGTGCAGCAATACAAGTATATCCCTTTATAAACTTTCTACTATACCTTGTATACCCTAAAAATGTCTTAACTTTTGGTGCATTCTTGGGTGGCGATAAATTTAGTATTAGGGAAACTTTCATAGGGTCCACCATTAATCCCTTTTTACATATTATAGTATCATAAATTACCACCCTTGACAATTTTACACTATGTATTTCTCCCCCCTAAGTGCATGGACCTAATTGTACACCTAATTTCCTAAATTATGCATTTTGTGGCCCATTTTAACATTTATTGATAAATTGTAAGCAGAAAACAAATGCATTTATTTAATACTTTGTCCTTGACACCTTAAGTCCCACAAAATAGGGTTGGGACACAATCACCTAGGGCAAGTTGGTCCCCCTATTTTTCCTCCAAAATTGAATATGTTGAAGGTGGAATTTTATTATTTAAATTTTAAATGTCAGATGTTGGCTATCGGGATTTAATTTACAGGAAATTATAACAATTGCATATAAATACCTAGTTATTGCATCATTTGAAGATCATATAGCATTAACAGGAAATATCTAGCAATTATTGGAGATTAAGATCATTATCAAGCAAGTCAAGTGCAGCATTTCAAAGGTTTATAGCAGCAATTCAATATCTAAGCATCATGTCAAAGTGTATGTGAGTTTGTTCATGTTTATGTTATCATATTATTTGTGAGATCTAACCCTTGTAGGTCTTCAAGCAAATCAAGCCTTGAGGAGATGTGCATAACTTCAATCCTTCAAGGAAGCCATTTTTGACTGGTGAATTGCAAGTTACTATTGATTCATCATTCATTCATCATTTATCTATCTTTGATTGGCATTTCCATTGTGGAAGTGGAAGTTACACTATCATAGGGTTTGACTAAGGGAAGACCCTATGTGGCACAACCCTTCCTCTCTCTTTGAATGTGTAGGTTTTAGATTTGAAGAAGATTGGGAGAATTTTGAAGATCAATTATTCATTGTTGCATTCAAACCCTACATCATGACAATAAAAGGAAACTCAATTACAACAATATCTGAAAGTGATTCAACATTGTGACAAGAAGAAAATGAAGGCTTTGATCTGGCACCAAAGGGTTGTAAAAATAGATTTGAAGTTGCTCAACTAGGACATAGTCACCCTAGGTGACTTGGTCCTCAATTTTCAACCCCAAATTCATATCACAGGTGCACAGTACTCTACTTAGTCAATTTTTGTAGTCTAAATTTGTCTTTGGCTTTTTGCATTTGTTGTATTTGTATTAGAATAGGTATTTACATCATTAGCCTATTCATTCCATTGCATTTCATCCTTAAGTCAATTTTAGATTTGGTCAAGGGTAGGTTGACTCATCTTTCAAGTTGTAAGTCAGTCTTATACCTTGTCCAAATCCATCAAACCCCCACTACCTCAATTCTAAATGAAACACATGTGAAAAAGTGTGAAACCATAGAGTGCAATCCCTAAGGTCTCCCCTTTTCCTTCATTTCATTTTGGTGTTCACCCGACGTGTCAATATTATATACCTTTTGAAAATTTGAGGCAATTCATCCTAGATCTAGGTTCAAAATTACATTGTGTTGCATTGTTCATTTAGGCATTCATTTTTGCATCATAAAAAGCATAAAAATTCAAAAAAAATCATATAATATTGTATTATAGGTTGCAATAGGATTAACTTCAATCATCTTAGGTCTGATTTACATTTAAGTTGTATTTCAAAATCTCCACTAGGTCATTTAAATTTGAAAACAAATATGAAATTGTTCATTTCACTCATTTAGGCATCTTACAAATAGCTCAAAAAGTGAAAAATTACATTGTTTTATTTTAAAATTGCTTTAACATCATCATTTTCAGATTTTGGCATATTAGGATTAGTCAATTCTTACATCTTAGATTTGAAAATTATATTTAAAATTATCATTTATTGCTTGAACATTTTGCAAATTGTTGCATTCTAGCACTTTGAATTATATAATCATAAATTGGTGAAAATTCTAGAAAAATATTCACTATCAAAATTGTCTACATACAGGCCTGAGAACCTTAAATAGTATTGAACATAGCTAAACTTTGAATTTTTCAAAAATCCCAACCAGACACAATCACCTAGGTGACCTAGCCCAAGCTATTTGTGCTCAGATTTCTATGAAAAACCCTCTCAGGATCCTCTATCAAAATATGATATTTTTTTTTAGTTCACTATTGTATATCAGTCTAAACCTCCTTGCAAAGATAACATTGCATAATGGCTAAGTGTTTTGGGAATATGTTGAATTTTTTAAAATCCTTGGTTGATGTTTCAAGTTGTGTGGTTGGCAATGACCCTAATTCAAATGATGAAAATCATGATCCTTCATCTCCCAACGCATGTCTTCTTAACAAAGATATCTTGAGGCAAGAACAAGACATCATGAATGAATTCATAAACAATACTTTTCCCAAACCTGAGAAAAATGTGGTCCTTTACCCTTCAATAGAATGGACTAATCACCCATATCAACAATTAGCACCACCTACTATACCACCAATTGAAATGTTTTCCACATCACATAGGCAAAGTGACTTGCAATTCATACCTAAACCAATGTGCATGGAAGTACCTATCAGTAATAATCACAAGGAAAACATATTACCCAATCTCCAATCATATGAGAACAAAGTTACAAACACACGTGTTAGCTTGGAGCAATGTTATGGCCAAGGCTTTAGGATCTTGACAAAGCAAGGATGTGACATAGAGAATGAACATGAAATCCATTCCCTTTTGGAAAAAACACCATCTAAAGACACAAAAGGAATAGGTTACCAAGGTCCTCCACATTTACATCAAACATTTTCTCCACCAACCAAGCCACGCAAAGTCGATGGCCCTATTAAGAAAGGTACATTATCTACCCCACATCCTCTATTTGAGATCAATCGTACTTTAGCTACACTTATAAACTTGGGATACATTACATTACCACCTATACGTGAACAAAGAGATACTAAATGAAAGAATAAAATTACATCCTACTGTACATATCATAGAATATTTGGACACACTACCAAGATGAGAGTGGTGCTCTAAAGAAGAATTTGGAAGAATTTGATCCTTACAATTATAAAATTGATTGAATGATAGATTAACATGTATGCACTTTTCTCCTTGCCATGTGGTAGTTGTAGTATCATAGCATACTCACTATCATGCATGGGGGTATAAACTAGGCTTTATGCAATCATATTTCATCTTACAAGGAGTAACATATCATCATCTATTTTTGGGCTCATCTTTGTCACCACACTTGGGGGGCAAGGTGTTAGGTAGCCTTGTGTTAGGTGCATTCCTTATAGCAAGGGATCCCTTTCTATCTCCTTAAAATATTAGTGTAGGAAGTACACTAACATTTTAAGGGGAGCATATAGTCCCCTACTCATTGTTGGCATAATAAATGGTCCCTTTTTAGTGATGATAGCATGTACATCTCCTAGAAAGTGTGACCATGTCAATGGAAGTGTGGCCTTCTCAATCTATGTTGTGTCTCCTCTAGGGTGATATTGGGCTTGATATCCTCCAAGTGTGTGACTTCTCTTGGCATAGGATGTTCCCTTTGGTGGTAATGTTATAGATAGTATTCCCTAAAGTGTGATCTTTTGTTCCACAACTTGTCCTCTCTTAGTGATGATTTCAGTTGTGATATTCCCTAAGGTGTGACCCTTCAGGTATTGAGCAATGTCCCTTCATCATTTGGAAAACACCTTTGGTGGTGGTGTTATTTATAACACCCCTGAAGGTTTAGCTTTGTCATTTATGCACCTTCTTAGGTGAGTTTATGTGTCTTCTTAGGTGAGTTTTTTATTTATGTTCCTTCTTAAGTGATTTTGTCATTTATGCACCTTCCTAGGAAAATTTATGCACCTTCTTAGGAAATCTTTTCATTTATGTGCCTTCTTAGGCAAGTTTATGCACCTTCTTAGGCAATTTTGTGCACCTTCGTAGGTGAGGCTTTCGTAAGATAGTTCATGGATACAACATAATGCAACTTGTTGGGTCATGGACTTGAGCACCCCTTTTAATATGGTCATCGAGCATAATGCAACTTGCTTGATAGTAGAGCTATGTGTTTCATGAGTGTCTAGCATAATGTAGCTTGCTAGCCTTGTGGAACCCTATTACTAGCATAATGCAACTTGCTATCCAATAGATCCATGTTGGATATTGTGTTGTTTCATATCATTTTTCTCTTTGAAGTCATAATTGTAAGAAAATTTTGGCGTGGTATAAATATTTCCCCACTTATCAAAATTTCACAAATTTTCTTATGATTTCTATCAAAATTTCATAAGGAATTTTTTTTCTTGTAATTTGAAGATTTGTATTTCTCATTTTTTTAAAATTATAAAAAATCACCATACATTATAAACAGTCGATTTGTCACCCAATCTTCACACAAGTTGTAATTATCTTGCACATTGTTCTAGGGGGCTATAATTAGCACTAATCATTCTTTAGGGGGGAGCTCTTTGAATCAAGGGGGGAAAATCTTGGTGTTTTTTTCTTTTGAGTTTGTTGGTTCATGTGATCGTGTCTCTCACACTAAATCCCTTCTATTTGATTATTCTTTGTAATCCTCCTAATAAATAGAAAATAAAGTGTGGATATTATGGAATGAAAAGGCATACAATAGAATATTTTCTTCAACATCAAAGTGTTGAAATAAAGCAACTTCTTCTCAATCATGGGATTGCCTTACCTGATCATTTTGTAGACACTGAAAATTGTCCTTCGCCTATGAACCCACCTTTTCATATCAATTCCTCCTTCTACTTGCATAATTAAATAATTTTAATTATTTAATTATCTTTTAAGGTCATATTCCTCTATTAATTAAATTGATTCTTAATTATTTAATTAATTCATTTTTTCCTTTATTATTCCCTTGATTAATTAAATTAAAAATATATATTTAATTACGTCACTAATTAGCCCCTTCCTTTCTATAATTCAATAAATGCTTATTTATTTAATTATTGTCATTTTTCTACTATAATTAAATAATTATTTTAATTATTTAATTATTCATTATCCTCTTCTTCTATAATTAATTATTTACTAATTTGTCATTTTCATCCACTTTTGAATTAAATTATTATTTAATTTAAAATCAACATGTCACATGTGTCTTTTATAATTAAATAATGCTTTTATTATTTAATTATTCACCTTCCCTCCCAAATTAAATAATTTTCTCCAACAACCTCTTTTTTTGTGCCAACCTCATTATCCATGCCATTCTTTTCTTCTCTTGTCTCATTCATTTTCCACCCTTGATTGAATTATCTTATAATTCAATCTTGGCCATTAATCCTTATCATTGCCCTAATTTTTCCCTAACCCTATTTCATACTACAACTTTCAATATTGGCCATTGAGTAAGACATCTTATTGACATCCAATCTCAACCATCAATCCAAATCAAACCTTTTCTATAAATCAACCCTCTCATAAGCCATTTGTGGGGTCGGTTCTTCAAGTATCCTTATGTTGTCTAAATCATTCTTGAATCATTCATCAATTTCTATCTATTATCATTCATCTATCATCTCTATCTTAATGTTATGCTATTGAATTGAGCAACCAACATATCAAATCAATCGACCAATTCATTTGTCATTGCATCTATTTGAGGTATTGCAGATTTGGATTAGGTAATGTATGTTTTGATTGGAGGTAAAAAATGGGTTTTGAAGGGGCCTGGAATCCTTTACAAAATAAAGTAGTTGATAGAAAAATAAAATAACATAACGCAGCAATTAGCCCAATGACAGAGAACCAACAGCCAAAAAGAAGGCAGACATCCAACACCACTACATATTGTTCAGAATCTCAACAGCCTCCATTTCACTGGCAGCCATCTTCTACACATTATCCACAGTATCAGACACCTCTAAACCAGAGGCCCCGCCCTGAGCTTTCATTTTGTTTCTAGTTCTGGCGCCCAGCCCTCTAGTTTTTACCTCACCACTCAAAACACTACCTTTAACACCACCCTTTTCACCAGCACATTCCACATCCAGCAACTTACCCACAGCAATAGTATCATCAGCCAACACAGTATCCTTTCTCTTTTTCGTAGTAATCACAGGGGAGATCACCTTGGAAAAGTTAGAAATAGCCAAAACCTTAGGGACATCTCCACTCTTCATCACAACATTCCACATTTTATCAATTTTATCCTCAAGGGATAAGATTCTCCCTTCCAAGTTCTATTTCAAATTTATGGTTTCCTCTGCCACAGTATTATCCATAGTATTAAGAGAGTCCATCAGATCATCAATTTGGCTTTGGACAAAGGGATCCTCAACCTTACTAGAAATACCTCTAATTCTAGCATTAGTCTTGTTAATCTCATGGAAGAACCACTTAAAAAATTTAAACAACACATTAGCACTATCACAAGCTGAACCCAGCACATCAACATCCTCTCTGTCAAAGCTCTCAATCCCTTTCCCCACAACATCCTCATCAGAAGGACTAACATGAACCTTATCAACAAAAATATCCTTACCTTTGCCAATAGAGACAGGAGTCTTCATCTTTCGAATGGAGCAGGCGATTTCCTCTGCAACAGCCTTCCTTTTCATCAGCCTATCCACATCCACTTTGCTAGTTCCCATAGTATGTCCTCCACCCATAGCCCTTTACTTCCCCTACTTCTGCATCCCAATGTCAGCACCTGGAGAAGCCTCACCAAAGATACCTCCAGCCAGGGAAAGAGGTAAACCCTTCTCCAAGAGTTGGCCAATAGTTCTCAACACCCTTCTCTGTTGGCTCCCATCCTCAATCTCCAGCAGTTGTCTAGTTGCTGGGGGAGGAGAGGAAGCTTCCCCATAAAGTTCATTTTTTTCCTTAACCCCCTTAGAATGAACATTTGTTGCCACCTCATCACTGCATGTCGTATAGCCCTCTTTGTCATCCGGCTTCCTTTTCCTAGTCTTACCCAGAACAGGGGAATTGGGGCCCTCCTCAAAAGAGGCATACGAATCTGGGACATAATCAACATCATCATCCCTATCAGACTTAGACTCTTTGTTCAAAATAGGCATCCTCTTAGATTTTTTACAAACCCTTTCCTCTTTCGACACTGTCTCATAACCTTCCCAGGGTTTAGCAATATCTTCCTTCAGGGACACAAGAGGTTTTTGAACCTCATGAACTTTGACATGTTCATAAATTAGGATAATTAACCCCACATGCAGGACAAGGTTTATGGGGTTTTTCATATGATCCTTAATCCCCGAGTCAAGCGACATCAACAAGTAGTATGGAAAGGAAATCCATTTCTTATTCTTGAAATGGTTAAGCAAAAGGAAATGGTAAGTGTTAATCATCGTATACCTGCCTTCCAAGGTGACATACCTTATAATCTCTTCAACAACATCATGCCACAATTCTTTTAAGGATCTCCTCTAATAACCACCACTCTTCGTCGTCTTCAAATCAGCAACCTCATTCCCTTTAAAGAAAATAAACATCGCAACCTACGATTCTTTTTTGTCTCTAAACACCTTCATACCATGCATAGCCAAGCCAGTAATTTGAGCTATGAATTATTCATCAACCACGACTTCCTTTCCACCCAAATTTAGAGTTCTCTCATTCCACCCTTGAGCAACCAAATCAGTGACCTGGGGGTTGTTACCATGCAGTTTCTCCATATACGGAGTTAAGCCACCCTTCTCTAAAATCTCCCACACCTCCTTCTTCTACTTAGCATAAATGCAGGACTTAGGCTCACCACGGTTTTTGTCCCCACCCATCACAAAAGACTTAACAAATAGAGGCCAAGCACAACACATAAACCTCGGGAGAATAAGACAGATACCACCCAGAGCAGAATTATAAAATAGAAGACTCTGGAAGCTAAGACGAATATCACCCAGAATCCGTACGAAACCAGCAGAAGGATAGATATGAAATGATGAACTTGAACTCCGGTCCATGTGAGAGTTGTTCCCCATACTTAAAACTTGAGAATCCCCATTCATAATATTAGGCCACTTGATCAAGGACATGCACAACTCAATACAAAATAAGATCAAAAGAAACTTGAGATTAGCATTCATTGTTAAGAATAGTTGTTGCCTCAAAAGGAATAGGATCATTTAAATCCCACTCCTTTCTTTCTCTAACACCAAAGTTAGCAAAGAAATCAGCTAACATATTTCCCTCTCTCAATATGTGGGAGATATAACAAGTATCAAAGGAATTGATAATTTCAATAGAATCCCTAACCAAGGCCTCAATAGTCCAAGACAGAGGTGAAGCACTCTTCAAATTATTTATAATGTTTAGAGAGTCACCCTCCAACTAGACCTTCCTATACCCTTTGCTTTGAGCCATTTTTAGTCCATGATAGGCTACAACCGCCTCCGCATAGTGGTTTGTCTGGATTTCCAAAGGGAGTGCCACAGCTAAGATGAGCCTACCATTAGAATTTCTAATCACTCCCCCACATCCTGCAGGTCCCGATTTCCTTTTGTGGCACCATCAAAATTTATCTTAACCCAACCATCTGGTGGCACCTTCCAAGCAACATCTTCTCTTGAAGATTTCCCTTTAGAGACCAGAAGAGAAATATCACAAGCAACTTCCACTTTTGAGCAATAGAGATATCATAGGTATAGAGGATAATCTTTTGTCCAGCATAAAAGGAGATCCCAGAAAGAAAGTTTTCCTTAATACCCGCACAAATCTTATGAGCCATAGATAAAGTCGGAAGAGTAGAATTTCTAAAAATTATGTTGTTGTGCTCCAGCCAAACCCCAAAAATCATATGAGGCAAAGTGAGAGACCACAAAATTTGCAGAGTCGAATTAGATGAGGGGCCAACCCATTGATACCATAAATCTTTGACAGAACCAAGAAACACCCAGCTAAGATTCCAAAGCGAGAGCACATGATTCCAGATCACACCAACATATCTACACCCAATCAACAAATGACAAGTATTTTATGCTTCCTCTTTACAAAGAAAGCATCTATTGGGCATAACAAAACCTCTTTTAATCAGATTATCAAAAGTTAATTTTTTTTTAGGAAGAATATCCAAAAGAAAATGTTGACCTTAGGAATCAATCTAGAGGACCAAACAGAGGCCCAAAAAGGAGGTGGGCCAATAAAGGATTCATTGAAATGAAAAGTCGAAGCAATAGAGAAGTTACCTGCAAAGGAAGGCTTCCAAACAAACCTGTCAAGAGAAGGGATAGAAGGAATATGAACCAAAGAAATATCCTTCTAAATAATTTCCAGACCAGGGTCCACCTCATGCAACTTCCTCCAACAACCATCGTCAATATAATCTGGAACAAAATTTCCAAACTATCGTACACAGAGGTCCATAAAGGGTTGAGCCCATGGCTCATCCTTTAGAGGCCCATTGCCATACCAATTATCATCCTAGAACAGAATACTCCTCCCATTACCCATCTGCCAAAAGAGACCCTTAGCCACGAGCCTTCAAGCCTTCAACATACAATTCTACAGCACAGAACCATACGGAGGATTAAACTCATGAGATAAGAAACCTCTAATCCCATCAACTCCATGTAAGTATTTGCTCCAAGCAATTTTCGCCCACTCACTTTTGGCTAGCAAGAGATTCCACAACTGTTTACCAAAAAGGGCCATGTTAAACGTTTTAATTTTGCAAGTTCCCAGCCCACCAGCCTTTTTAGGCCGACAAACATCATCCCAAGCAACCAAATGAGTTCTTTTTTTATCTTCAACACCTATCCAAAGGAAGTTTTTTTTAATTCCTTCCAAGATATCCACAAATTTCCTCGGCATGTGAAAGAGACTAAGGGCATAGACCGGAATATTCTGAAAGGTGGATTTAATCAACTGAACTTTTCCAGCTTGGCTCAACAAAGCCCCCTTCCACCCAGCCAACTTGGAATTAAATTTGTCAATCAACCCTCTCCATAAGGAATCTGGAGCCTTAGAGCATAAGGGGAGCCCCAGGTAAGAAGCAGGAAGTTCACCAATTTGACACTGCAGAATTCTAGCTATCCTATTTTGTCTTTGAATCAGAGTGTTAAAAAAGAAAATCACACTCTTCTGTAGGCTAACCTTCTACCCAAAAGTAGCCTCATACATTTGCAAAATCCATTTGATATCCTTAGCTTCCTTAATAGACACCTGCCCAAGCAAAAGAGAATCATCCGCAAGTTGTTGATGAGAACAAACAAGGTTAGCAGAAGAAGGGGCTAACCCAGTCATAAGACCAAAATTAACAAATCTTTGGATAAGATGACCCAAGGACTCAACCATAATAATAAACAAGAAGGGAGAAATAGGATCCCCTTGCCGCAAACCCCTAGAGCAATCAAAGAGAGGAGAAGGAGACCCATTAATGAGCACAGAGAACCGAGGAGTCAAAGTAAGTTGATGAACAAGAGCCACCATTTTCTCCCCAAAACCAAAGGAGAGAAGAATCTTAGACAAAAAACCCCAATCCAATCTATTGTAAGATTTAAGTAAATCAAGCTTGAGAATAAACCCAACCTGTTTATTGACAGTAAGAGAGTGAATATTCTCATGAACAGTGAGAATAGAGTCTAAAATTTTCCTACCAGCCACAAATCTGTTCTGCTAAGGAGAAATGATGAGAGGCAAAAAAATTTGCAACCTCAATGCCAAAACCTTGGAGAAAATCTTATAAATCGAGTTGCAAAGACTAATAGGATGGAACTCCTCAAAAGAAGCAGCACTAGGATTTTTGGGAATCAAAACAATAAAGGAGTTCAACTCCTTTAAAAGGGAACTCGATCTGAAAAACTCCTTAGTAGTCGCAACATCTTTCACAATAATTTCCCAAAAAGACTGAAAAAAGAACATGGGAAAGCCATCAGGGCCCAAATCCTTATTACCTTCAAAGGAGAAAATAGCACACCAAATTTCATCCACCGAAGGAATACAGACTAACTACCTGTTGAGCTCATCATCCACCAACTAGGGAATATCCTTCAGAATATCCTCTTGACAGGCCAAATCAAGCTCCCCCTCCACTGAAAGTAGCTGAAAGAAATAGGAAGCAGCAACAAGCTGCAAATCAACATCCTTCTCCAGAGCTTGATTATTATAGTTAATTAGATTAATCCTATTAGAAGCCATGTGTTTCAGTGTAGAGATATGAAAAAATTTAGTATTACGATCACCACTTTTCAACCACATGATCCTTGAACGCTGCTTCCAAAATTCTTCTTCCTTCGCAACTATATTATGCAACTTGGAAAGTAGAACATTTTCCTTCAGCATCAAATCTTGATCATACCCAGATGATTGAATGACTTGCTAAATAGAGTGAAGCTCCCTAGAAACCCCATCTTTCTCCATAAAAATATGACCAAAAGAGGTACGGTTCTATTTTCTTACATTATGCTTAACATTAGCCAACTTTTTAGCAACTCTATACATAGTCGACCCCTCCACATTAATATTTCACCAGTCCTTAACAAAATTACCCAGGTCAAGGTGACAAGTCCACATTTTCTCAAATCTAAAAGAAAAGTTCTTGCCACCCAACAAATCCACAGACAGAGCCAAGGGAAAGTGATCTGATCCCAATTTGGTAAGAGTTGAGAGGGAGCAGGAATAGTGGACTAACCACTCAGGGGTTAAAAGAGCACGATCTAGCTTAACCTGGATAAGGGCATTACCCACACGCCTATTCGACCAGGTAAAGGAAGCCCCTTTTAGATCCAAATCAAGAAGAGTCAATTCATTAATGAACTGCATTAGGTCGTATTTGCTATCATCCACATTCTGCAAACCACCCATCTTATCAGCATCATGCAAAGGAGTATTGAAATCTCCAATGACCAACCAATTACCAATGTTATGACAAACTTTAAAAGAAGCAAGATTCTCCCAAATCCTTTTTCTGGCACTCTTACAATTAGGAGCATAAATATTAGGCAAAGTCCAAGAGAACTTATCATGAAGGTGGAAAAAAGAGGTAGCCACATGATTACTGTCATTAAGCACCTCCACACCTCTAATCACCCTAAGATTCCAAAAAGTCACAATCCCACCAGAAGCACCAACCACCTCAAAATAGTGCATCCCACAATCCTTGAAAAGCTTCAGTTTCAACCTAGAAATTTTATCCAAACCCATTTTAGTTTCTTGAATTAAAATGATATCAGGGCGATGATCTCTTACTAGATTAGCCAAGAGATCATGCTTATGAGGGTGATTCAAACCCCTCATATTCCAGGAGATAATCTTCATGGGAGTTTATAGGAAGTGCTCTTAGAGCACATATCCAACAGAGTTCTTTGCGTTCCATCAGCTATATCCATCTGACTCTCCTTCTCCCTAGCAACATTAGTTGGAGGTCATCCTCTACCACGTGGCTTAAACTCAGTCTGACCTCTACCTATTCCTTGTCACAACTCCTAGCAAGGGAGATTGTTTCTTCCTATTACGCCCACAGACCTAAGTGTAAGGCAGATTGTCCACTTCCTCTGACTCCACAAACTCCATAACATCAGGCCTCAACTCCAACCCCTCTATTTTTGACACCACACTTTGAGGAATCCCCCCCAGGAGGAGATCTAGATTCAACAATCACAGAAGAATGATTTTCCTCCAACATCACATACCTTTCCTTAGTAAACATAGGGGACAAGCAATCCTTTTCAACCTCCTGATTCATTTCCCCCTGAGCAGGTAGACATTCAGAAGAATCCACCTTATCAACCTCATCCAGGTGTGTTTCCTCATGAACCTCCGAGGAGGGCACACCTTCAGGCTCCACCTCCTGAGTAGGAGGTATAACAAACTCCACGTCCTGAGCAGGAGGCTTCTCTTTCTCTCTCCATTGTTTTGTCATCTACTTAGGTACTTTGAGAGGGCATTTTTTAGCCCAATGGCCAACTTTTTTACAATGGAAACAAGCAAAGGGATTCAACTTGAATTCAACCATTGGCTCCCACACCCCAAGTTTAGATTTAATCTTAATCATAGAAGGCAAATCAGCTAATTGCTCCACATTCACACAAAATATAGCATAAACCAACCGCTTCCTAGAAGCTGTCATTTGGTCTATCGACAAAAAACAGCCAAACGTACTGGAAATCCCCTTAAACACCTCCTCATCCCAAAATTCCAATGGGAGGCCAAGCAATCTAACCCAAACCGGAGCAGCAGAGAAAGAGCATGAGTTCGGATTAAAGCTTGACTCCCACTTCTTCAGCATCAAGGAAGATTTTCCAAGGAACCACGGGCCACCCGTCAATGCCATCACCATATCATCTTCATAGTTGAAGGAAAAAGAGAAGAAACCTTTGGCCATAGCAGCCACATCAACTTGTCCTTTAGCTTTCCAGTGATTTAAAGTAAACTTGCGCACCAGCTCAATATGAGGCCGAGGACCAACAAATTTACCCAACAGAGCCATGTCCATATTAGACATTCTTTTCTCAACAATACAGTCTAGAACAGAAACAGAGTACTCTCCAATCTTTTTATTAGCAACAAAAGGCACCAGAGGGGAAGTACTTTTTCCTTTAGGCTTAGATCCAAACAGATTTGACCATTCGAAAGAAGAGCTTGACAAGAAAGCATTCTTAGTCTTGTCAAACCCAAGACCCTCCACCAAAGGAGTCTCATCACACCCATCCGAAGACAGGCCATTCCCTGACTTATCAGAACTAGGTACCACTTTTTCAGAGCCAGGCACCTGGGAATGTGTCAAACACACACTCTTCGAAGCCCCTTTCCCATCAGAAAAAACATTAGCCACAAAAGGGGACCCACTCAGCTTACCTACAGCAAGGGCCCCGCCTGACATCACCCTCTCATCAGTAAATTGTCTGCCATTACCGCCTAAAGCATCATCCTGATCTCCTGCCTTTTCAGAATTTGAAAAACCACCACCACCATCACCACCACCCGAGGAGCTTCCCATCTTTCTTACTTTCCTTTTGTTGTTTTCATTGTCTTTGTTAATACATATAATTAGGTAATGCATGTTATTGTTTTATCACTTTTATTTATCCAAATTTTTCGTATACATTTTGGTGAACTTGACGTGAACCCTCTAACTAATTTTTTGGCTCAATATTTTGACAAATTTTGAGAAATTTTGGAGTTGGATCCTTTTGTTGCAAGTTTTGTTAGCTTTTTGTTGCAGGTTTTGCATCATTTTGGGACAAAACCCTAGTTTTCAAATATTCAACCATATCTCTCAAACAACTACGTATTTTCTCACAAAACAATTTCAGCAAGTTGGGGACAATATCAAGAACTTTCAGTCCAAAAATCAATTTTTTGGAGCTGTTTTTAACTTTTATAATTTTATTGTTATTTTTTATAAAAAAATCAATTTTGAGAGAAAATTAAAGAATTTTTCAGACATTTTTATATTTCTAGAAATCTCTCTGAATTCTAATAGGGGTCTATTCTTTATGTTTTTAATTTGGATGAAAAATAATTAGACCAAAAATAGATCTTTGAAAATTAGGGTTTTACAAAGATTTACTTATATCTCATAAATGGTTACATATCTTTTCACAAAACTTTTTCTACAGATTTGAGATGATGTCAAGCGCATTGAATCCAAAAATCGGAATTTTTGAACCTGTTTTGAATTTTTTATAATTTTTTAATGATTTTTCATAAAAAATTAATGTTAAGTGCAAAACAGCAAATTTTTTGAATTTCTTTACATTTTTGGAAAGCTTTGAAATTTCAGTAGTGGTCTATTCTTTTTGTTTTTATTTTTATGCAAAAAAAAATTCTAAAAAATCAGATTTGTCTTGACTAGCTAACCCTCTAATATTAGTGATCAATTATCTTGTTAGGGTTTTGGATTTGTTGTTGGTTTTGTGAATGTGTAGAAAAAATAAACACTTCAAAGGAAAAATTGGATCAAGTGGACAAAAATTTGGAGCTAAAGAAATTATAGGTGCACACATTACATCTTTCATCTCTAATCATTGCTTGTCAACACACTTCAATTTGGGGCTTAAAATGAACATCTTGTTTGCTATCACATCATTGAAATTGGGCTTAAAAGAACCATTTTCTTCCATCACACCTTTTGGCCTTGGGTTAAAAATAACAAATGTTTCCATTATTTTCTTACACACATTTCATTTTTAAAGGGAAATTAACAACTGCGAGTGTGAATCAAGTGTGTGTGTGTCCTCCAAAACACCTCACTTGGTTCACTTTTGTCATACCCTTCTTAGGAAGCCTACTTGGAGCACACACCCCTCCAAGGGACGACCTCAATCAAGGTGTGAATCCAAAGACATGCCTCTTTGGGAGTTGAAATCTTGTCACTCTTGGCTAAGCCCCAAAGAACTTTATACCTTTGGGAAGTGAAGGTGAAGGGTGGGTTACCCCTTTCTCCCGTTGTGTGGCATGATTTTTCTTTCAAATCATCCTTAGTCAACCTTATGCATCCTAGCTTAAGACCTAATTTTCCATACCCACTTGAATAACATTAGGATTATTGTTGTGTATTCAAGTGTTTGCTTAATCATAATATTTAATCTTGAAAGACAAATTTATCATTGTGTTTGGTGTGTGTGTTCATGCATTTACATGTGAAATCTTGTGTTTGATATTGCCCAATTCAAACTTCCAATAAACAATTTCCACATCATCCAAATCATCCAATCTTGTCATTCCACATCATATCCTAATCATCATCATCTCTTTAATCCAATCAACATCATTTTACACCATGCTAGCATTAGAAGACCTAGTACCCCAATTCCAAAACCTCCTCCAATCACTTTATCAAGCACCACAACCCTTAGACCAACAAATTATACATGGGATCCAAGGCCTCATCCAATGATTTCAACTTCAAACAAACCAATCGCCTCAAATGAAACAACTCATAGCACAATCCAAATACCTCATGGCCACTTGTCAAATCCAACAAGCACAACATCCAATCCAATCACCACATCAACAAATTTCACCTCAATCCTATGTGTCACCTATATCATCATATCAACCTCATCCATCCACATATCATGTTGCCCCTTCATCACCTTATCCCACCTCTTCTAATGTCAACCCTTATCCATACCAATCCACCTCCCAACAACCATTATCCTATGCAACTCCTCCATCATTATCACAACAACAAATCATACCACAACAAGTCCAAACACTATTACAACCTCAACACATTCAACCACAATCCTATGTGTCACCTTCATCATCATGCCAACCAAACCCACCTACCTATCATGTCAATGCCACATCAACATATCCACCCATATCACAACAAGAACATAGGAGCCCAAGTCCACCTTGGCAACAAAATCAAGAGCCTTTCAATTCTCATGTTCCATTTGACAAGGGGAACACCAATCTAGTTGATGCACCCTATAACTTTATCATACCACCATCCAATCAAATGCATATCCCTAAGCCACCATTTCCTAGTCCTAATCCTAAGCCTATAACACCATCCACTATCATTTTCCATACACATATTATCCATCTACCCATACACTTGCAAAGGATGTGATCCAATGGCTACTAACACGGAATTGACCATCCCCATGTCAAGCATCCCCATGTCCTTTGATTAATGCCTACCCTTTGAATGCCATGCCTATTCCTCCAACCCCATCATGTAGTCCCCCCTTGATCCTATTCAAGTGTCTTCCCCATTGATCCTAAGTCAACCTCCATCATGTCTCCATGTTGTTAACCATCTAGAACATGTTGAGCCCATTCAAGAGTCACCCCCTTCCACTTCCATTCAAGCAATCCAAGAGTTATGTCAAGAGCATTATCCTAAGCATGAGGAAACATTAACCTCTCATTCTAATCAAGATCTAGGCCCATCTAATGATCCCACTCATAACATACTCGGTCCTATTTATGATCAAGGTCCTATTTATGATCAAGCTCCCCTCTATGGTTTTAGCTATGATCAAGAAGGCCATGATGATCCTCTTAGCCAACTTTATGCATTCCATGGTCAAGAGTGTATCACTTCACCTATCCATGAGAAATAAACCTTCATTGCTCCTATCCACCCCCTACCTAGCCCTATCCATGATCCATCAACACCCACTTCCCTTGATGAGACATATGCCTCCCAAGCACACATAGAAGATCAAAAAAATACCTTGGATCTAAGTGAACACAATGCTAATCAAGATACTAATGATCCTCCATCACCCACTATCGACCCCATTGCAAGTCCTCCATCATATCCTATTGGTCTTTACACCCTCATTCATGAATGTTCCTCCTTAGAACAACAACAACCATTATCTTCCATTGCTTCATTTTCTCCATCCAATAAGGAACTCGTGTCTAGTGTTCCACCTACACCTAGTCCCATTGTCCATTGCATACTCCAAAACATGAACCACCAAGGTAAAGGTCTAGACCTTCATGAACAAGGTATTTTGGAGCCCATCCATGTCAAATTCCCTCCACACTCTTATGGCCTTGGATATACACCCCATGGACACCAATCTCAAGATTTTGGTACTTCCTACATGCCTCCTAAGTCCACTTTCCATCATAAATCCTATAATAAGCCTAAAAAATATGTTGCCATCCTTCCTCCATCATCCTACAAATGTCAAAAGTATGTGACCATACACCTTCCACCATCCACTTTTCCACCATTACTTCCAACTCCTAATATCCCTCCATCCACTTAACCACCATTACTCCCAACACCTAATATCCCTACCATTCAATTCTAGACATCAAGGTCTTGGTTATTCTTTAGTCAAAGAATCAAATGATGTTAGTGGTACCTCCTTGATATTGGGGGAGACTTTATTGGATACAAACATCAAAATGGAGGCCATGAGTAGTCCTTGTCACAAGGTTGTTACCAACACTCCTCCCATCCACACCATAAACTGTTATTCCAACATGAATAAACCTTTTATTTGGAACCAACAAAAATAAAATTATTACAAATCCAAAGTTCAAAATCAAATGTCAAAGGCCATTAAATCAAAAAAAAATCCAAGTGGATAAATGAAGTTAAAATGGATCCCAAAGAAAAATGGATCAAGCAAAGAAAATATTCCAAATCCAAAAGTCAATCAAAAAAAGAGGACTCCCACATATATTAAAAGTCCACCTCCATCAAAATGGTCATCAAGCAAGGCATATAAAAGTGTTGGTTTCAAACACTATCCCAATCAAAGTTCCAAAATCCATCATCCACCATCCCAAGTTCAGAGAATAAAAATTCCTACATCCAAAACACTAAATAGTCCATCCACACCTACCATCATCCATCACAATCCTACATCTCGCCTAAAGTCTAAAAATATCACATCACAAATCCATTGCATCTTGGTAGCAACTCTTTATCATAAGAACTCCCATGGTACTCTATCACGATGTGTGTATTCCAATAAGGCCAACTCTAGTATCAGAAAGGATCACAATGACATCGATTAGTTGTATGCAAGTGCTATGATCCTGACAAGACAACTGCTCCATAAAGGTCACTATTGGCATATCATGACACCAGTCTCTACATCAGCACCATTAAGGATTCAGAACAATCAGTGATCATCCAGAACATCAAGCCGATATAAAAGATCAAAATAATTGTCACCCTGATGAAAATCTGGCAAATAGGCATCTTGTGTGACATCCTCAAAAAAAAAGGAAAAATAAAAAGAAAAAAATAGTAAAGAGAAAATTTTCTTCCAATAGTGAAAACCATTTTTATGGCACTTTGGATAAGTACCATGATGAAACCTGGCAAACAGGCGTCATGTGTAAGAAATTATCTATGTGGACCATTACACTTGGGGTCAAGTTGTCTCATCTCCCATGTCTTTCTCATGGTGTTTCAATCTATCCTTCCAATCCTTATGTCTCCTATCATTTGAAAAAATCAACCCATTATCTTTCCATACCTATTGCTAGACTTGGTTTCCCTTGTCATTGGTTTAAGGATTCTAATATGTTTTATCCAAGTTCCCTGCATAATCCCATCTTGTCCTAAGGCTAGTCATTCCAAATGTAACAAGCCTAGTCCATACAATCTTGCTATGCATCTTAGCGCATCATCCAAAACATTCCTTGGCTTTGTTCCTAGCCTTGCTACTGACCTCAATCCTTTAGTCACATCATTGTCATCCTCATGTTGTTTCAGGATGTGTCCTTCCCATATCAAACAACATTGTCATCATCATCACCTATCAATTGGTTTTCAACTTGACTAGGGGCAAGATCGTGTTTGTCCTTAGGTCCTTGTGCATGCCTGCTTGGTTGATTGTGGGTATCTTTCACATGCATTTTCCATGATCCTTATTGTTATCATCCATAACAAAGTCTCATTCATCCATAATAAAGCTTTGTCATCTTTCTCATGGCCTGAGGATAATTGATATTTAACATCCTTCACTTTCATGATCATCCTTTTCATCCATTCATCCCCTCGCACATAATAGGTTGGTCCTACACCTAACTAGGGGAAATTCCTTAACTCATGTATTCATGGGAAATAACACATGGTATCAGCCTTTTAAAACATCAAAATCCAAAAAAATCAGAAAACATCAAAATCCCAAAAATAGAGTATGAGTTTGAGTCTGAGTCTGAGTCAGTTTATGTTAGAGTGGTCGAACTACGTGCCTCTATGCATTTGCTACATAGGCAAGGCTCATCTTAAAGCAGCCCCTGATGCATTAGGTCAGTCCTTTTAGGTTGTCCAAATAAAATCATGACTCATTCTTTTTTCGAATAAGACAATCAAGAGAATTGCTATGTAGGCAAGGGCATCTGTCGATGAGCCCCCAAGGCCCCCTAGGTCAAGTCCCTTAGGGTTTTTCGGGTCTAGTCAAGTCCTTGGTATGAAAATAATCATCATTCAAACCAAATCACAAAACAACAAACAAACATAACCAAAAAAATCTTTCATCAATCAAACATCTTATTATCAATCAATCAAATTGGTCATTCAATTGAAATGGGGCATTAGGTCATTTGTCTCATTCGGTCTTATATCAGGATGTGTCCTTCTTGAGGTTAGACTTTGTCAATTTGGTCATTCACCTTAAGCAGGATATGTCTTTCCTGTAGTTAGGTTTCTTGTCAACACTTATCACTTGATCAACCTTATCAGATGTGTCCCTTGCCCCAAAATAGGATGTGTCCTTCCTATAGTTGGGTATTGTCACATCGCTTGGTCATGTTCATCAATATTTTTCAAACAATCAATCAATCTTGTCAACCTTGTCAATCAATTTTTCCTTAATCAGGATGTGTCCTTCCTGAAACCAGGCATTATCATTATCAATCAATTTTTTTAGCTTTAACAATCAATCTTTATCAAATCAATCAATCTTTTCAATCTTCTCTATCAATTTTTCCTTACTCAGAATGTGTCCTTCTTGAAACTAGGTACAATTAATCAAATCAATTTGTCAACTTTTGTCAACTTGTCAAACAATCTTTGTCAACCTATCGATCAAATCAATTTGTCAACCTCTTTCAACTTATCAATAAATTATTTTCAACCTATCAATCAACTCGGTCATATTGGTTAACCTAATCGATCAATCAAACAATCTCATGATTATCACTGGAAAACACTTGGAAAACACTTTATTGGTCTGGAATTGTCTTATATTTTTGATTGATTTTGTGTCATGTTACTAGTCTCCTCGAGGATGTCCTATCAATGGATTTAGAGGGACAATGATGGATCATGGCCTCTTTTCTTTGTTTGTTGTATGTGGTTTGTCTTGGAAAAAAGACTGGGACAATTGGATCCTTAGTATGAGTCAGGGCATTCCTTGTCTTTTTGACTACTTGTCTTTCCCAAATGGTCACCTTGCACACCTTGGTCTATGTCATACCATGGTGTTTGTGGACCATTTGTGACATTTTGACACCCAATGATGATAAATATAAAAATGTAAGCATGAAATTTGGTTCCCTTATCATTTCTTGTCTAACTTTCCATCTTCATCCTCCTTTATCTTTCACGCTAACATTCATCCCCTTCCATGCTAACATTTCTTCTATCCTTCATCCTCTAGTCTTTTCATCCATTTCAGAGAGCACATTCATGTTTTTTGAACCCGCTTGTCCTCTCGAGGGGGCATACCATAAACCTCTTGGTCATCTTTCCTCACCCTGCTTTCACTAGGGCATATTTCAGAATTAAATTTCTTTGACACAACACAATGAACTGCATTATGTCAAAGAGGGGAAAAATGTAGACACTGAAGAATGTCCTAAGTCTACAAGCGCCATTTTTCTTGGTCATCGTCCTTCAATAATTGAATAATTTTAATTATTCAATTATGTTCAATCATATTCCTCTATTGAATAAATAATTTTTAATTATTTAATTAATTCACCTTTCTCATTTCTTTTCTATCTTGATCAATTAAAATTAGTTATTCGCATCACTAATTCCCCCCATTCTTCAATAGTTAAATAAATTATATTATTTATTTAATTACTCCTTTATCACCTTTCATCCATAGTTAAATAATTACCATTAATTATTTATCTATTCATGGTCTTTTAATTCTTCTATAGTTAAATAATTATCAAAATTATTTAAATATCCCTTGTAATCTTCCCCTATTAAATAATTAATCAAATTATTTATTTAATGTCTAATTTCTATCTACCCATTTAATTAAATTAATGAATTTAATTAAATGCTCCTCTTTTTATTTTCTCCAAATAAATAATTTGAATAAATTATTTATTTTCCACTTGTCCCTTTCCTCCATTTTCCTCCATTTTCCTCCATTTTCGAATAAATAATTTAAAATAAATTATTTATACACCACCTGGTCAAAGATGCCCTGTCATTAACCCTTGTCATAGCCTTCATTGTTGGCATAGCCATCAAGCGTCATAGCCACCAAGCGTCATACCTGTCATGATTCCTCCAAGAATAGTATATTCTTGGTGCATCAATTATGGACCATTGATCTTTGAATCCTTCTAGAGAATTAATCTCAACCATCCATTTTGCAACCTCCCTATCATGCATCCTCCACCATTGATCTTGGAATCCTTCTAGAGGATTAATCTCAACCGTCCATTTGAAAGGTTGTCTATAAAAGCAACCTTCCTCCATTTTCACCTTAACGACTAATCTTCTCCAACTTTCTTGCTTACTATTTGTAGGTTTTGCACAAGTAATCCAACAAATCTGAGGGAAAAGTTGCATAAGAAGAAGAAGGAGACCAAGGGAAGTGAATCAACCAATATGGGGAGTAATTTATTTTATGCTTTGCATTTCTATCTCTCTCCATTATTTTGTATTCTCTTGTTGATGAGGTCTTATTAGTCTAGAGGTGTTAGCTGTCACTATTCTAGGCTAGAAATTAAGAAACCCCATCTCACACATCCAACAGTGAAAACCTCTCCAAGGCACCCAAGGATGAGGGATTCAATCACCCCCTTAGTGCAATGCATCCAAGAAAGTCAGCAATGCTAGCAGAAAAGGCCACTCCAGTCAATGTGGGAACAAAAGAATCACCTAAGATCACTTTCTATGTCGAATCCTTGTTGGATGAAGAATAGAAGAACCTAGCAGCATTCCTCAAAGAGCGAAGAGCTAACTTTGCATGGTCATACATAAATATGCCAGGCCTTGATCCTAAAGTAGTTGTGCATCACTTAGCAGCTTATCCTGAAGCCAAGCTACTCAAACAAAAATTAAGATGCACCCTGAGATAGTACTCTTGGTCAAACTAGAGTTGCAAAAGCTTCTTGACATTGGATTCATCTGATCAATAGATTATCCTGAGTGGGTTTCAAACCTGGTACCAGTCTCAAAACCCACTGGGGGCATCAGAATATGCACTGATTTCAGAGACCTAAACAAAGCATACCCAAAGGATGATTTCCCTCTTCTGAATATTGACCTCATTGTAGACCTGACCGCTGGGTATGAAATGCTATCACTTACGGATGGTTTTTCAGGCTACAACCAAATCATAATCGCCAAGGAGGATCAACACAAAAATGTGTTCACTTATCCATGGGGAACCTATTGCTAGAATGTGATGCCATTTGGGTTAAACAATGCAAGAGCAACCTATCAAAGGGAAATGACCCTCATCTTCCATGACATGATCCAGAAAATAGTTGAAGATTATGTGGATGATATTTTGGAAAAATCAAAGAAAAGAAGTGATCACATACAAGTCTTAGGACCCATCTTTGATAGGCTTGAAGAATACAAGGTACGACTAAATCCAAAAAAGTGTGTCTTTGGGGTCACATCAGGGAAACTCCTTGGCTTCATCGTCTCACAAAGAGGGACAGAAATTGATCCAGCAAAGGTAAAAGCCATCCTAGACATGGAACCACCACAAACACTGAAGCAAATGAGAGGATTACAAGGAAAACTGCAATCCATTAGAAGGTTCATAGCATAGCTATTAGATAAAATCCACCCCTTTTCACATCTTCTCCATAAAGGGATAACCTACAAATGGGATGAAAAATATGATAAAGCTTTCCAACATATCAAAGATTACCTACTAACACCTCCAGTGCTCATGCCACCAATACCAAACAAACCCTTAATCCTATTGTAGACACTAAAAAATGTCACAATCGATATCATACACTCAAAATAGGTTTACTAACATCATTTCCTCTTCAAACCCATATTCTTTTCACTTGATTAATTAGATTATCCTAGCTATTTAATTAATTGCATCATTTTCATCCATTAACCTAATTAATTCAATTCAGGTTAATTCATCCATTTTCACGCTAACATTTCATCCTATTAAATTAAATAAATCAAAGCATTTAATTTAATTCCCTAAGTCATCTTATTTAATTAACCCTAAGTTATTTAATTAAATATCATTTCATCTCTCCTCCCCATTTATTAAATCATTTAATTTAATAAATATCACTTTATTCCTCCAAAATCCCCTAATTGCATGATTAAACCTTGTTTAATTAGCAATTAAACTAATTTTCCTCTAAAAGGAATATTCCTTATCTCCCTTTTTGCACAATTAAAGTTTTCTTTTAATTTGCAAAATGCCTTTTTCCTCACCCAAAGGAATATTCTTATTCCTCCATCATTTGAAAAAGGGATATTTTCACTTGGCTTCTTGAGCAAGTTTTAACCTCTAACCTTTTGAACAAGTCACCTTTGACCTGTGTGTGCAAGTCAAAAGTGTCTTTGTTTGAGGCAAGTGTGAACCCTTTATTAAATCTCATCATGCATTCTCATCCGTTGATGAGAATCCATGATCTATGCCTCTCATCTCCTTCATCTTGAACCATTGATTAATCTTTTCAATCTCAACCCTCCATTTCTTATTTGCTTTCCTATAAATAGGACACTATTTGGAGACAACTGGATCCATATTTCAATTGCAAAGTCATGCTATTGAATTCACTTGCATCCACACTCATATTTCACTCACTTTTAGCTTGTTTTAGTTAGTTTTAATTGCATAATAGCTTAGAGCATCCATTAATGGCTTCTATGCATCCTTCTTAGCTTGTTTATAAATTAGGATTTTCATCTTTTGGCTTAGAATTAGCTTAGATTAGCTTAGCAATAGCATAATTAGTTTATTTTTAGCATAAAATCATGGTAACTTAGCTTGCATCATGTTCATTTTTAGCATAACCTAGGTTTTCATACATCAATCACAATGGTTTCATTGATTCTCTTCCATATAATCGACTGAAACAGACTCACTAATCACGAGATTGGGAAAGGGTCGTCGTTTCACATCAACATGACACCAATTCCAAATTAGGATAAGTTTCAAATGGGTTAGAGTAGGAATTTAACTATTTTTGTGTAGTTTGTAACTTTCAATTTCAATTAAATGCTTAGTTTAATCTTTCCAATTTGAATGATCTTGTTTGGTAGATGCAGGTTTATTTGGGTAAATTATGCTTCAATTCATCATGGATTAAGCGTAATCAACCCAAACTAATGATCCTCATCTCACACCTGTATATCTCAGTGACACCAGCAGCACTAGGAGCTCTTTTGGCACAGCATGATGAAAACAAAAAGGAAAGGGTCATTTACTACATCAGTAGAACCTTGGTGGGATACAAAATGAATTATTCACCTATTGAGAAAGCATGCCTAGTAGTAGTTTTTGCTTCACAAAATTTTAGGCACTACATGTTGTCACATCAAATTAAGTTCATTGCAAAAATCAATCCATTAAAATACCTGTTATCCAAAGCAACTCTCATGGGACGAATGGCCAAATGGGTTATGATCTTAATAGAATTTGATATAAAGTATGTGGAGTGCAAGGCAATCAAAGGACAAGTGATCACAGACCAACTAGCAGAAGCATCCTATCTATGTTGAGAACCCTCTGATATCTAAGTTCCCTGATGAATCAATGTTCCTTATCAATCTCACAGCTCAGTGGAAGATGTACTTTGATGGATCATTCACCCAACATGGATCCAGAGCAAGCATTCTTTTCATCACCATCAAGGTGATTTCATGACAAAGTCCTAACGGCTATCGTTCCCTTGTACTAACAACATTGTTGAGTATGAAGCCCTAATCACAGGTCTAAGGATAGCAGTTCAGTGGCAGATACAAGAGATGAAAGTCTATGGAGACTCACAACTGGTTATCAACCAAGTCAATGATGACTATCAAACTAAGGATGACAAGCTCACTCCTTACAAGAAGATGGTGGAAAATCTCAAGGACCTTTTTATAGACATAACTTTTGAGTAGATTCCTCGCATAAATAACAAAGCAACAAACACCATGGAAATGATTGGATCACTACTAGACATGTCAAACAATGTCCTCCAATGTGAATTATTGGTAGAATAACTTCTCGTACCAACTTTTGAAATCCTTGAATCTGAATTTGTGTGTGTCATTGTTGGTCCTGGATCCCTGTGGTACCATGACATATTCACTTACCTAAGCAAAGGAACCCTCCCTTTTGATATCACCTCGAACCTTTAAAAGACCTTTGTTAAAAGGGCATCCCAATTTGTGATCCTAGGTGATACCCTTTACCATTGAAGCATCGAAGGGGCATTACTACGATGTCTTAACCAAGAGGAAGCCTTAACTACTTTAACTGAAGTACACGATGGCATATGTGGGTCCCATTCTAGCGATATGACATTAGCTAAGAAACTGTTGGGGATGGGGTATTATTGGCCAACAATGGAAAAGGAAGCCCATCAGTATGTGCAAAAGTGTGTCCAATGTCAACAGCATGGAGATCTAATTCATGCCCCAACTCAAGAGTTGTAACCCATGATCACACCATGGCCTTTTTTTCAATGGGGACTTGACCTCGTAGGAAAAATCACCCCAACCTCATCCAATGGCCACAAGTTTATCATAACCGCCATTGAGTACTTTACTAAATGGGTTGAATCCATTCCTATGACATATATAATAGGGAAGCAAATTGTCAAATTGATCCTAAACTACCTAATCTGCCATTATGGTGTTCCACAAACTCTCATCTCAGACAATAGAACACCCTTTAAGAATCATAATGTGAAAGAGCTATGCCAAAGATTCAATATCCAACACCTATTCTCTACCCCATATTATCCCCAAGGCAATGGCCAGACTGAGGCTACAAATAAAACTATCTTGAAAATATTAAAGAAAACGGTTAATGAAGTCATTCGTGACTAGCATTTGCAGCTAAATCCTGCTCTCTAGGCTTATCGAACCAGTATCCACACACCTACAAGTGCAACCCCTTTCTCCCTAGTCTATGGATCAGAAGTTATCCTACCTATTAAGGTTGAGCTCCCATCATAATTGCGAGTGTCACTACAGAACCTAATCACCGAGGAAAAATATAAAGTATCTTGACTAAATGAACTATAATTCCTAGACGAGTGTCGTCTTGATGCTCTTAATCACTTGCAAGTATATCAAAACTAACTGAAAAAGAGCTATAACAAGAGGATCAAATTTTGGTCGTTCCAGGTAGGGGATCTTTTCTTGAAGCAGAATCGGAATAACCTTCCAAATCAAGACAACAAAGGGAAGTTTGAACCTAATTGGTTGGGCCCTTTCATCATCATAGCAAACTACGAATCAAGAGCATACCAATTGTCAATGCCTGAAGGTGAACACTTATAGGAACCAACTAACAGCTTGCATCTCAAAAAAATTTATGCCTAGTCTTGAAGGGTGTAAATCCAAAAAAAAAATCAAAAAATGATCAAAATCAAAAAAAAAAGAGAAAAAGGATTAAAAAAAGTAAAGAAAAAATCTTCCTCTAGTGAAAACCACTTCGGTGGCGCTTTGGGAAAGTACCTTGGTGAAAACCTGGGAAACAGGCACCTTGCGTAAATAAAGCACCTCCATCTATTCTTTGGCTCTCTTGTCCTACCATTCTTTGCATCACCCTCCATCCATTGCATCACTTATCCTATTCATCCATCGCCTAATCGTGTCCTTATCACAGCTTGATGTTGTGAAGTATCATAAACCCTTTAGCACTACTTGGCATATTCCAAAGGTTAGTTTGTCCTGCCTTTATTGAAGTAGTCTAACATGTCACACTGGGGGCATTTGGTTATGGATCATAATTGGGTTCTTGTATATCTTTTAGTTTAACTAAAAGTAGTCACTTTTTATCTATCATGCAACTCAAGTCATTAGTCATGCATTCCAAGTCAACTGAAGTCAACTACCATTCAACTGAAACTAACTACATGCAACTGAAGATAACTAAACCATAACTAAACTAAACTGAACTGAACTGAACTAAATTGAACTGAACTGATATTGAACTGAACTTCATGCATGTAAACATCAATCCCTAACTTCTAGGATCTTTACATGAATTACATAAGCGTTATCTTTTTCTCCAAATAGTTAACTAAACTCAAGGTGAGTTCCACCTTCCATGTGGGTGCCCCATGTGCTCCTATTTTGTAGGAACTCTTCATGGGCATCCCCACATGTTCCTATCATTTAGAATTAATTACAAATGTCAATTAACATGATTATTTTATTAAATATTAATCTCTTTCTAATCCTAGTGTTGGGGAACACTTTCCAAGGACTTAGGAGATGCATGAAATAAATAATGTTTAGGATTGCAATTAAATGGAATCCTATTTCCAACATTCTCCCACTTTACATTATACATTGCAATTATTCTAAACAAGGAATAATAATTATAATTCAAGTACAAGACTCAAGGCCAATGGCCTTCCTACACCAACTAATCAATCCATGCCAACTTCAAATGCAACTTGCATAATCATGAAGCTCCAAGCAAATGATTAAAACCAAGAGAACTTATATTTAGGAACTGGTTTCATAAGATAATATGCAACATTAATTAAAGTGTCAACTTTCTCAATTAATACCTTCCCACTCTCAACCATTTCTTGCACAAAGTGATACTGAACATCAACATGCTTAGTACGAGCATGATACATAGGATTTTTGGCTAAACACATAGCACTTTGACTATCACATTCAAGTTTTACTTACTTGCAATTAAAACCAATACCTTTCCCAAGTCTTTGTATCCAAACTGCCTCTTTGGAGGCATGTGAAACTACCGAGTGTGTTGAACTCATGTTCAACCAAGGTGTAGGCTTCTTGGTCTTTACTGTTGAAAATAGCTTTCCTTACAAGTAACCATTCCAACATATATATCTTACCATAAGAGAACTCAAGCCTCACCTATTTCTCCAAGTATCCATGAGGACCTGTAACCAACCAATCCATGCCAAAATCCAAATGCAACATAGCACTATCATGAAGTAATTAAGCAAATGATTAATGTACCCAATACATAAGAGAACTACAAAAGATCAATGTCAAAGCTCCAATCTTGAACATAAACATGACATCCATGATCTAACCATCTTCTCCTAGGAGACCACATGCACCATAACATACATCCTAGTCTCAAGAGAACATGTAATATTCCAAACTCTAATCTAGAATCAAGAGTAAACCATGACATAATAGCAACCACTCTAAACCAAGAAAAAACAATATCCCCAATCACATGAAGATAACCTTACCAATGATGCATCCATGTCACTACCAAAAAATCCACTGAACCGTGGTATTGAGTCACACATGGCATCGTGAATACCATCCTCTCCATGAATATCACTTTGTAACATCAAGCAAAGAGTTATCACAAACAATATTAGCTAAAATAACCAATGCATCATTCCTGTCATCTGAGGATTCCTCTGTAGAAGAATTAGAACTCTTTCTTATTCTTACAATCCTTATTCACATGTCCCAGTTTACCACAGTTCCAATACTTTACCTTACTATGTCCTTCTGCCTTACCCTCCCCTTCCTTTAATCCCTTAGGTTCCTTTTTCTCAGGCCTACCTTTTACAAACAAGGCATCTTACATTTCCGTTTTAGACTTCCTCCTCATCTCCTCTAATAGGAGAGTAGGAATTATATTGTCCATCTTCAGATCTACACCACTACCACTGATAGCAACAATTAGATTTTCCCAAGATTCTGGTAAGGAACAAAGTAACAAAATGCATTTATCTTCATCTTCTAGATTTACATCTACATATGCTAATTGACTTAGAATCAAATTAAAATCATTCAAATTATTTGCAACAGAATCACCATCTTTCATCTTTAAAGAATACAACTGTCTTTTCAAATACAACTTATTAGTAAGACTTTTAGTTTGATATATATCACCTATTCTCTTCCAAAACTTAAATATGCAGTAGTTTCTTCTGAAACAATCAAGAGAACAACATCAACAAACTTATGGCCCCTCTTTCCTTATTATCAAGCTTAGCCCAATCCTCATCTGACATCATTTTAGGTGACTTTGTCTCATTACCAACTGCTAACCACTGATCTCTCTCTTCAAGGAGATCCTCCATTTTTATTTTCCACATCTCATAATTAGATCCATTGAACCTTTCAATATCTAAACGAGAATTAAAACTCATTGTAAAAAACTTATTTTCCAAAATCAACAATAACAAAAAATAGTAAAAGCTCCCACAACAGCCAAAAAACCTTCAATATTTTAAGAGAAAGGCATCCCAATACTCTACCCAATCTCAACTCTGATACCAAATGTTGAAAATTGAGGTGTTTATGTAGATTAATACTTTGTAAAACTTTATGATTACTGATCTAAATATGTATTCTTTGTTACAGATTCTTTGTGGATGTTTATCTGGTTAGATTCATTTTATCATTTATTGAATGAAGACAGAAGGTTGTAGAAGAATTAGACAGGATATTAGAAGATACACATCATATACCATGGAGAAACCCTTTCGGGAAAAAACTCCACCAAGAATTAATGTATTATTTAATCTCATAATAAGATTACAATAATTTCAATCCTTTCTTGAGATGCTTCTTTTTCCTTCAACAAATCTTCTTCACAACCTGCAATAAAAACTGATACAAACTCTCTTCAACTTGCTTGAGATAAATAGGCAATAATCAACCTTGTAAACTCCAAAGAGTTACAATTACAAAGCTCAAAGCTTATCACCAAAAACCTATGCCTATCTCTTGCAAGTAGAGTTCAACCATGAAGAACAATCTCAAATCGACTCCTTCATCCATTTGGGCATCCCAAATTGAAGTCATAACTCAACCTTTATTCTGAAGATATCTTCAAAGCTTATCCTCAAAGTTGGCGCCCAAGAATGGGCCCACTTAACTCAGCCTTCTAAAATATCTTAGCATGCAAAAGTGTTAACTCCAAGAAGCCAACTTGAGCACCCAAGGTGGGTCCAAGTCAATCTTTGCTAACTGAAACATATCTCTACACAATTCATGCAAGAATGATCATCCCCTGTTAACTTAAAGTAGTCACTTGTTATCTGTCATGCAACTCAAGTCATTAGTCATGCATTCCAAGTCAACTGAAACTAACTACATGCAACTGAAGATAGTTGAACCATAACTAAACTAAACTGAACTGAACTGAACTGATACTGAACTTCATGCATGTAAACATCAATCCCTAACTTCTAGTATCTTTACATGCATTACAAAAGTGTTATATTTTTCTCCAAACAATTAACTAAACTCAAGGTGAGTTCCACCTTCCATGTGGGTGCCCCATGTGCTCCTATTTTGTAGGAGCTCTTCATGGGCATCCCCGCATGTTCCTATCATTTAGAATTAATTACAAATGTCAATTAGCATGATTATTTCATTCAATATTAATCTCTTTCTAATCCTAGTGTTGGGGAACACTTTCTAAGGACTTAGGAGATACATGAAATAAATAATGTTTAGGATTGCAATTAAATGGAATCCTATTTCCAACATAAAGGATATGTGATGTTAAAATTGAAAAATGGAAATATTTGGTTATTGTGGGATGTAAGGCACATTCCTCAACTCAAGAGGAATTTGATTTATGTAGGAAAACTAGATGCTCAAGGATGTAGTTCATCACTTTTGAGTCAAAAACTTAGAAGGTAACCAAAGCAGCCTTGGTAATTGCAAGAGGAAGAAAATAGGGCACTTTGTATGTGCTAGAGAGTTGTGACATGAAGTGGGGGCTGTGATAATAGTTGTGGATAGTGGGACAAAGCTTTAGCACAAGAGGCTCGAGCATATGAGCAAGAAGGGCCTTGAAATTTTTTCTCAAAAGAGATCAATTACCTAGGTTGGAATCTGTTGATTTAGAGCTATGTGAGAATTGTATTTTTAGAAAGCAAAGGAGGATCAACTTCTCTACTCAAGGACATGACACGAAGGCAAGGTCATTGGAGTTCGTGCACTCTAATTTTTTTGGTCCCACAAAGGTAACTTCTATTGGTGGGTCATATTATTTTGTTAATTTTCTTGATGATTGCACTAGAAAAGTTTGGGTGTATATGCTAAAAAATAAATCTAATGTATTTGGCGTCTTCAAGCATTTTAAATCATTAGTTGAAAATTAGACCGAACACAAAATTAAACATTTTAAAATGGATAACAGTGGGGAATTTTTTTCTTTGGGTTTTGATAAATTTTGTGTTGATAATGGTATACAATGGATTAATATTGTCCCCTTCACTCCTCAAGAAAATGGTATAGCTAAGAGGTTGAATCGAACAAACTTGGAGAGAGCTCGCAACATGCTTTCTAATGCAAGTTTGGGTAGAGATAGTTGATATGGTGGTATACCTTATTAACCGAGGTCAATATTATCAATTGGATTTTGCGATTCCAAAGGAGAAGTGGTTGGGAAGGATAATTTCATATGATCACTTGCAGGTGTTCAGTTGTAAGGCCTTTGTTCACATCCCACCAAAAAAATAAACAAAGCTAGAAATAAATTCTAAAAAGTGTATCTTTATTGGATTGGAGAGGCAACATATGGTTATCAGTTGTGGGATCCCTTTACAAAATAGGTCACTTGTAGTGGGGATGTAATTTTTAATGAGAAAATAATACCAGGTCTGCTAGAACAGGGGAAATCAATGGAGTTTTTTTCCTATAGAACACATCTCAAGTGGGAGTGATATGTTAAATCACTAGCACCAAGTTTATTCTTAGAAATCTCATCACTCACAGGATCTATCTTCTTGTATGTCACAACATATATATGAACAACCAATTTTAGATAAAGACATGGTGCAAAATATGCCACCTAACCATTCACAAAATTTGTAGCCTAATGTGATTTCTTTACCACATATTCAGTCATCCTTGCAACCAAATAAAAATAATAATAATGTTGCACAAGATATTTCATAGGTGCAATTTCCTCAATTAAGGAGGTCTACTAGGGAGCTTAGAGCACCATCAAAGTTTGGTGATTTTGTTCATGATTTATTAATCTCTGATCAAGTTGAACTTACAACATTTGAACAAGCTTGTAATGATAGAGATTGCAAAAAATGGATGGAGGCTATGAGTGAAGAGATGGATTCACTGATGACAAATCAAACTTGGGATTTGGTTCCTCTTCCACCCAATCGAAGAGCATTAAAAAATAGGTGGGTGTACAAATTGAAAGAAGGAGGCAAAAAGAGATACCGGGAAAGATTGGTGGTGAAGGGGTATGACCAACAAAAGGGTGTTGACTTCAATGAATTTTTTTCATCTATTGTGAAAATGAGTACCATCCGGGAAATTTTGGGTTTAACAGTCATAGATGACCTTGAGTTGGAGCAACTCGATGTTAAGATAACATTTCTACATGATGACTTGGAAGAAGAATTGTATATGTAGCAACAAGAAGGTTTTGAAAAATGACATGAAAATTTTGTGTGTAAATTGAAAAGAAGCTTCTATGGGTTGAAACAAGCCCCAAGACAATGGTACCTTAAGTTTGACTCTTTCATCGCTAAGCAATAGTTTACCAGGAGTGAATCTAATCCATGTGTACTAAAAATTTTTGGAGAACAGTGAGTTTGCTTTATTACTATTGTATGTTGATGATATGTTAGTAATCAACACTAGTATGAATGTTGTTAGTAATATCAAACATAATTTTGCTAACAATTTTTTTATGAAGGATTTGGGGGAAGCAAAGAGGATTCTTGGTATGACAATAATCAGGGATATGCAAAAAGGAGAAATCAAATTGTCACAAGAAAAATACATTGATAAGGTCTTGGACAGGTTTAATATGAAGGGTGCAAAGGTTGTAAGCACACCTTTTGCTAGTCATTTCCAACTATCCTCTAGGATGTGTCCCAAGACACAAGAAGAAAAAGAGTACATGAAATGAATTCCTTAGTCATCTGTTGTTGGGAGCCTCATGTATGTGAGGTTATGCACACAAATGGACATTTCTCATACATGAGCAATCCATGTAAGGCTCATTGGGATGGAGTACGGTGGATTATAAGATATCTCAAGGGCACTTCTAATTATGAGATATCTCATGGAATTTTATGATAATATTCTCCTAAGTGAATGTATTAATTTTTTATTATGTACAAGCCCCTCCATGATTCCACAAAAATAGAACTCATAGCAAATTATTTAAAATAAATCAAAATAATTTTAAATTTTTATTGTAACTTACTAGGCCTAGATCTTAGCTTTTAGCAAGAACCTCTACAAAATTTGTTGATTGGTAGCCTTGAGAGTGATTTTTTTGGAAACTCTAATTTCACAATAACTTCATCAAATCTACTATAGATGGCCTGAAATATATATTGTAGTATCTTTAATATGTCCTTGATCAACCCTCCAAAAACTATTTTAAAAAGTTGATTTGCAACCTTGAGAAAGAACCTTTAAAAGTTGATCAAATCTAATTTCAAAATAAATCCCCAAAATATGCTCCAAATAACCTAAAATGTATATTGTAGTAGCTTAAATATGGACTTGAAAAACTCTTAAAAAATTAGGAAAAAGTCACTAATATAAGAGAGATATGTACTTCACAATTTTGACCTCTTAAGTCAAAAAAATTCCCTAATTCTTGGCCTCTAAGTGTCAAGATAATTCTCTAATACCACTTGTAATGAAATAACTTGCACAAGAGAAGAATATAATAGGAAATATTCAAAAAATACTTGAAAGGAAGTTGGGTGAGCGGAAACAACTTCCTACACTAATCTAAGTAGGGAAGAGTTACAAAATTTCATTTTAACACCTTTAAACAATTACAACGAGAGAAGCACATAGAGAATAAATGAATAGAACAGTACAACACATATAACAGTGACACCAAATATATGTGGGGAAAACCCTTTCAGGTAAAAAACCCCACCCTCCAAAAGCACAATACTATTGTATTACTTCAAAATGAATTACAATACAACCCCAAGTACAAAGCCTTCTTCTACAAGTGCTTCAAAATGAACACGTATTCTAGAGTGATGTCGATAGCACTTTGTTACTTGCAAACAAACTGTGCATTCTACAATGCAAGGCACTCAATATATAGAGTGATACAAGCTTCAAGAAGCATCTAGAAGGAGAGGGGCATCCAAATCCACATGGCACAATATGCCACACCAGAGACATGCATTTGGACACATGTAACATATCCCCTTACACCCCTTACAATTGTCAAACATGCAAATATTCCTTCCTAAAGCCTGGGTGCCTAGAATATACTAAAAATAGCTATATGATAGATTCCTTACACATCTTACAGCTATCATAGAATCTATCATAGCTGACAACACTTATAGCTATAAGAGAATTTGTCATAATTGACCAAGAATACCTGATTCTCTTACAACCTGTCATAACCCAACTTGGGTGCCAACTTTCTCCATGCATGGAGATGCCTTATGACATGTCATAGAATCTTTCATAGGTCAAATATTCCAAATTGGGATGCCTATGTCCACTTGGGATGATTATGTGTCATCCAGTCACCTCCAATGGGGATGCCACACAACCGGTGGGTCCCAATTTGTGACATGACACCATAGGCAATTAAATAATACAAATCAATACAATAATACATCAAATTAAATCAATATTAGGACTCTAAGGTTGAGACACCTTAATCCCAATAGTACTTAATAATAATTGAGAACAATAATCCACTTTGAGGGGTAAACCTCATAAAAATTGTAAGAAGAACACAATTTACAATATGATGATAATATTTTAACCACTAGCTCCTATGTATATACCCTACTTATGCCTTGATTATCACCCAATCCAACTTAGATTCCTAAATACAATATATATGATAACTTAATTACCTAAATAAGAATATAACAATGATCATTAAGGTAGCCACAAACTAACTACTCATAACCTTATGTACACTTTACACACCTAAAATTCTACCTTCAATCAACAATGCATATTAATTCTATGATTTGTTTCAATTTTCTTTTGCAAATCCAAGTGTAAGCCAATAAGATTGTACATTAGAGGTTGTTTATTCACATGTATTATTGGATGACTAAGGCATAGACCCTTACATAATTTTTCAAGTCTAAACAACCTTCCCTCGTCATAGAGGAAAATCCCCTCATCAAATATATCAGCATGGGCATAGCCATAGTTATTGAATCCTTTTCATGACTCTTATGTTTCTCCTTTGCCACAACACAAATATTGAGATATTCCTATCACTCTTGTCACCTTATACTATACTTCACAACCTCATGGTTGAGGTGATGTTGGTAGACAATTGGTTTTAGGTTTTTTTCTTGTATTAAATGATAATCCTTCTTGAGATTATAATAGAAAAATCAAACCAATGAGGATGATACTAACATGATCTAGGACTCGTTGGTTCTCCAACCTACTACCAATAACTTCTAAGAAGTTGTGAAATTGTATACTTAAATTTTCTTAGGAGGATGGCCAACAAACAAGAGAATAAACTATTCCCTCTTGCACTTTAGGCTCTACAAAACCTAGGTGGATCTCTATTAACACGCTAGATTATATATGGATACAATAGGCTTATCATAGTGTACAACATATATGACATTCATATAAATTAGGCAAGGATTTATTGGATATCTCGTAGCAACTAATATTCCTTGTACCTTTGATACCTACGTATGAATAAAATACAATTATATAAAAAAATTCCTCTTCTATGAACTTATCATTCTTTATATGTAAGTGGGCTAGGAGGAATTTCGCAAACTAGCTAGTGCCTATTCAAATAAAACAGTCATAAAATAATTCTACCAATTTACCTTAACTGCAACTCTTCTAGTTATTTAAAAAATAAAACATTGTCTTATAGTGATTATTATTGCCTTACAATAACATGAACCTACAATGTAATCCAAATACAAAGTTCTACTTAATAATCACTTTCCTAATACTACAAATCCCACTTGCTTCCTACAAAGATTTCTCACTATCTTTGAAGATGTACTAACTAGAATAGAAAATCCTACAACTAATGCATAGGCAAATATTTTCAACCCTCCAAGGGTTGAAGATATATGTCTCTTTAAGAATAAATAATACAAAAAAGGAGACAACAATGTAATTTAGACCATGATTCATAAAAATGAACTAGAATTTTGTATCATTATAAATACATAATTAATATTTAATATGTTGTATTTCTACAAAAATGATACTATATATAGTACAAAGTGTTTTCCCTCTTTTTTCCCCCTTTATAAATGAAAAATCTATCCCATATATAGAAAGACTATAAAAACAACCTCCCTAGATGTATTCCATGTTTCAATCATAGGTAATAAGATGAAACACTAGAAAAACTACCTAGAATTAGATATATCAAATTCACCCAGGTAAAACGTGATTCTATTTTGGTCTTTATAATTTTCTATTAGAGAAAATCAAAATTTTCTCTCACACCAATAACCACCAAAGCTTATCATGTAAGCCAAGAAAAATATTAAGAAATCCATTAGAATAGTAGCTAGGAGGTTGCTTGAGAAACATGAAGACTTGGAAACTCAACCATTGCATTAATGAAGGTATGGGTTTCTTCTACTTCCCCACTACTAACAAAGCAATAAAATATGTGCCTTGGGATTGAATACCTACTTCTAGGTAGGAAAAAACCAATCCAGTAATTACAAGATCAAATTGGGTCATTAATGACACTCCAAAATAAGTGAAAAAGTTGGCAAGAACAAACTATGAAAACACAAGAGTTGGGACTTGAATTAAACTTAGAACCAAATCACACCTTCACAAAGTTCACGAACTCATGAACTTTGTGACTTTTAGAACTTACTCCATTTTCTTTTCTTTTCTTTTGAACACGTTGCAATTTTGGAAAACTCAAAAATCTATGTCATATTTTTGCAAATTTCACAAACTTGCAAACATTACAACATGAAAAAATTAATCACTTTTTTCATGTTTATTTCTTTCTTTGTTCTCATCATCGCACTTTTTGTGACTTGGCAAACCACATCGTATTTTGCAAAGATCATTAAATTACAAACTTTGTTATATCATGAACCATGTGACTTTGTGAACCTTCAAACTTCTTTTTTCACTTTTGTTGTCCACTTTGTTGCACCTTTTGCAACTTGGAAAACCACATTGCATTTTAGAAAAGTTCACAAAATTGCAAACTTTGTGACATTACAAACCATGTGAGTCTTTGAACCTCCAAACTTCTTTCACTTTCCTTGTTCTCAGTGTAGCACTTTTTACGACTTGGCAAACCACATCGCATTTTCATAAAGTTCACAAAATAACAACCTTTATGACATCACGAACCTTTGGTATTACACCCCATTGTGTGTTTACCTATTTACTATTACTATGTTAGGGTAAATTATTGCATGTGTGAATGAATTTGGAATTTTGATTGGAAATATATATGGTTGCACTTTGTTTATTTGAATCATTAGAAAATTATGAATGTATGTTTATTTCATTTGATGTTATATAATGAAATGGATATATGTAATGGATGGTTATTGAATTTGATATTCTAACTATGAAATGTGTAATGCAAATGCTTGTTTTGATGAATAGATGACTACTATGAAAATGTGTTAAGTTGGATGCATATTCAGATTCAATCCTCCGGAAGTAAGGGGAATTATCACTCAAGAGAAGAACTTGGTCATGTGACTTGTAATGAAGCCTAACTGAGCTTACACACACTCACTTATAGAACGGTTGAGTCAAGTCATAATTTGGGGAATTGGTAAGTCATCCTTTAGTATGTTGTGTTTGCGTTAGGAAGGATTGTGATTTTTGTTAAGAGCATTCTTGGTTTGTGTTAAGTGCTTGGTGTATGTGAGTTCTTCTTTGTATTGCTATATTTGATCGATGAGATATATATACATAAAATGTATTTATATGTATACATGTGCATGCCGACAATAACCCATACACGTGAGATAATACGTAGGTAGACGTACCTATGCACGCTCATGGATGAATTGCTCATAGGCATGGGGATATTGAATAGACAATAATACATGTATGCATATATGTATATATACATCACATGCATATATACCTATAGATAAGATAGCAATTATATGTGATTGATTGTATAATCAAATTTATATATATATGAGATATATGCATATATACATATATATACACATGTTGATATACACATATGTGTTGACAAATAAGAATGTCCATACAAGTATGTCGATATATGTATATGTACGCATAATGAATATAGATATATATACATACGATAATGTATATGAAATGTTAACTTGATCTCATTTATTCAAATAACAAATGGATTATTTAGACAAACTTATTGTCAAAGAATATATATAGATATATAATATTTAATGCTAGGGTGTTGTCATAGTAGTGGTTTACAATTCCTGAGAGGAACGAATTTTAGCTGAAATCACATATTTTTAGAAAATATAATGATTTAAGCCTTAAAAATATCCATTTTAAGGATTCCAATTGAAGAGGGTTTGATCAAATCACCTTAGATCAAACCCCCTTGGATAGAACCTCGCTAGTTTTAAACCATACCTATAAATGCGTCTCCTTTACACCTATCAAAATGCTGATAAAAAATCACTTTTGATTTAGATTTTGGGGGATCAAATGAATTCATTTAAAATTTATTTCAAATGATTATGGTATTCCTCAGAACAAGCTATCCAATGAATATAATTTTAATATGTTTTGGTTTTGTTGTATTTGTTTTTTAAGTTTTATTAAACATAGGTTTTTCATCGAAAATGAATTTCTTTGTTCTTCACATGTGGAAAAATAGAAGATTATCAAAAAAATTGAAAAATATGAGTGCACCAGATATTGAAAGTCCTTGATCCAACAAAAAAATAAAATAAAATTTTGACATATACAAAAAATTTACGCGTATACGGTCGTTGTGTTTGAATTGTAATTCGTTTGACTTTGAAACTTGATTAAGGAAAAAATATTCAATAAAAATATCTAACCAAGTGGAAGCACTAGATATCAGAGTTAAAAATCTAAATTTGAAAGAATTAGAATTTTATCCTTCATGGAAAAAAAGTTATGTGTTATACAGTGTGCGTCATTTTTTAAAAATGTTGTTTTCTGAAAAAAATCAATTTTCATGGGAGATGGAAAAAGAAGTGCAATTTGATTCCAAAAAATTTGAAACAAATATTTTTAGAATCTACAGACAAAATTTGATGAGACTCTAGTTTGCACCATCTTCAAATTCCTCACAATTTAGCCACTATAGGTGCCTGAATGTGAAGATTTAGTTAAAAATAATAATTTAAGTGTCCAGTTTGGCCAAAAATTGTAAATCACTATTATGGGATCACCGGCTATTAACAATGGCTATATATATGTACACACACACACATGCACACACATATATATATGTTATGGCTGATTTAATGAATATATGATATGGCCAATATAATGTAGATATAGTGCTGCATATTATAGTGCAATATTAAATGATTAAAATGCATATATTACCATTGATAAATGTGATGGAAATGCATAAGCTAATATCTATTGCACATAGCTTATATTTAATGAATAAAGCATAATATTAAAGCGCTATGCACTATACAAAGCAACGTGTAGAGTTAATGACTAAATCAATGCTATTAAAAGGGAAGTCAACTCATTTGTTAAGTGTCAAATGCTTTGGAAATGACCAAGTCTGCTAAGTAAAACGTGGCCAATAAGAGTATTGACTTATTCTACTGTGAAACATCAAGCTAAATGATAGGGAATATGGTGAAATGTTAGCACCATATTATAAACTCAATGATTCAATAGAAGTCTCTTAAACCTGTAAGTCAATTTCCAGATTAGAACATGTGCAAATATGAATCAGTCAACATGTTGTTGGCAAGCAAAGAGTTGACCTGTTATTCTGTTTGGATGAGTATTGAGATAAGAATTTTCCACCTTTTTTATTATCAAGCTGAGTCGATTGAATTGAGCTAGAAGAAGTGTCGATTCGTTGGCCTTGTTTCTAGCTTGTAGATGTTGGTTTTTGGGTATAAATAGAGGCACTCTTACCTCATTTGAATACACTTTTACTATGGCTAATCACGCTTCTCCATTCTACTTCTTTTTATTTGTGAGATTTTTATTTTGTTGAGAGGTAATTGTGAGGAAATATTAGTGAAAGGAATTGAGAGGGATTTGTTGCTAAGATGATTTTAAGAGGGGAGAAAGCTTAAGAACTAGTGAGTCAATTGGATTAAAGCAATTAACAAGCATGAGATTCTATTCTCTTTATGTTTATCTATTTAGTGAAAGATTGAATATCTTGTATGATTTGTTTGGAATTGCATTTGATTGCTTCAAATAGAGTAATGATCCATTTCTTATTGGAAAGGAAAAGAGTCTTGTTGATATGATTTCCTTATGAGTGTTGTACATACTCCATATTAAGGAGAGATTGTTTGTCATCAATAGTATTATATACTAGGATTGATGAAATGAGAATAGCATGTTAAGTTGCTTATGCAAAGTTGATTTGTAGACTTAGAAAGCTTTAATGTTATACCTAGGATTAAAATATCCATTGAAGTGGATAACTTATGCTTATGCTTTATTGGTACATATATCATTGTGTTTTAGGATATGGAAATAGGTTGTTTCTAAGGTTAAGGATTACCTATGCATATAATATAATGGCCTAAAGTCAAATCAAGCTAGGGTAGTGTATGTGAATAGGATGACTGTCACTCAAAGTACTGAGTGAGAATACTTTGGCCAAAGTAGTGTGATTGCCTTTGGCTACACTGTCAGTTCACCATGTTCCTTTTATGCATGCTAGTTCAGGATTGTAGTGGATACAAGTTATAGTTATGTAGGGCACAACACTAAGCTCAGAATGGTTGTAGTTATGAGGTTACTCCACCAATCTTTTTGTCGAAGGGTAGGGCCATTTTTCCATATGTGGCAGATGCGTAGGGGACTGCATTTGAGTCCGTGGTTGGCGGAAAAGCACTTGAGTGATGCTTCTCCTCCAAAACTGGCAATCAAGATTTGAAAGGAGAATCTTGGACCATCTATATCTATTGCTTTGAAGCTTGATTGAGCTATGTATGTATTTTGTATACAATCTTTGAAAAATTTGTAATATGTGGAATATTATATTGGAATGAAATCAATGCTTGGAATTTGTTATGTCATTTATGCTCATTTGTTCTCTTTTGGAAAATAAATTTTTTATAGCAATGGTAATGAAACATAGTTTATTTACTTGAAAGTGAAAACTTAGGAAATTTACTTGTGTGAACAATTGGCATGTTACATTTGGACTTCTTCTTTCATTTTCCTTGTTCACTTTGTCAAACTTTTTATGACATCTCAAAGCTTGTTGAATCTTCACAAACTTTGTGACCTTTTGAACTTTGACATTTTCCTTTGCTAAGGTTTCACAAGGGTTTCAAACTTTTTGAACCCAACTTAGTCAAACCCTTAGAAAATTAATTGTGGGCCCCCAAACTTCAAAATTTTGGGGTTTTCTATAACATCAACTTATGCTAGGAATATGGGGGTGGCAAAAGGTAACAATCAAGAAAATTTTGACTAAGGATATACCCACTTAAACTCTCTCAAATTAGTTATAAATGGTGAATGGAACAATGCAACTACAACAAAGCAAGAGTAAACTTAAGATCTTTTACAATTTGAGACATGTAAAACAAGGCTCCAACAAGACCCACCTCTAATAATCATGACTTACTAATAAGATGGAATAATCTTATTAGATTATGATTTGTCAACTATAAAATTTTGTTATTCTTAATACTTAATTCTTTTACTATATCTATAATTAATCTATATTCAATAACTTAATACTATCATTATTCACCTTTCCTAAAGCGCAATTCCATTCTCATCTTTATATTTGAAAAATATGATATACAACATATCTTTTATAAAATAATACATAATCTTTGTCTTTCTTTTATGTTTTGCATTGGATCCTTAACTTCTTTTCACCCCACAATGCCCATATAAAAGAGAATGTTGTAAAGGTTGGGTAGCTTTCTTCTTGTTTGATGCCTTGTAAATGAGTTTTATATAATTCTCTCTAAATCATACTTGCCCCTTAAGCTTTGCATCTAACTTTTAACTGTATAAGCAAAGGAACTTTTTTCCTTTCTATCTTTTACCGGGGAACCGTCCTCCATCTGTCTCATCTTTGACGGCGTGACCAACGAAACTTTATGAATTTGATGTTACATATAATAATAAGGTAAAGACCACAAAGTCGCCCAATTTTGGCTGCCCCACACGAAAAGGGGCCCCTTAAATTTTGTCCTGGAAACACTTGTTCTTTTAAGAAAAAGTACCTTACATTCCGCCGGGGGAAGGGAGAGACCGCCAGTAACGGTCAACATCATTGGTTAAAAGCCACTAAAATATAGAAAGCTTAAATGTAATTATTATTATACCTATTTGTCCTAAGGAATGTTTTTTGTTTCTTACCATTTTTGCTTCTAACTTATCTACCTACCATCTTCTTAGCTCCTTATATTTGTTTAGGGTTTTCACTGCATTTTTGGTTCCAAGTTGGGGGAACATGATTAACGGGATTCGATCCTCAGTCCGTGCTGCCAAAAAGTTTCTTTTTTACCTTAAAATTGATCTCATTGAGTTAACTTTTGGGGGTTAATTTTACCCATTCTTTTTTGTTTGTGGGATTCCATGAGTACGTTGAATGAATGATGAGGGGGTTCTTCGAGAATGATGAATGAATCATTAACTCGTTCTTGGAATTTCTTTGCCTAAGTTTTATCTATACTAAGTATAAGTAGATAGAAGTTCAAGTTCTATCTAAATTAAATTGACTTTACTTAGTATAAGTTTTATGTAGTTTTTCTTTTATAAATTAGTAGATAGAAGTTAAGTTTTATTTATACAAATATTTGTATCTTTTAAAGATGTAAGGGACGCGCCAATATGGTTTGATGCAGAGCTAAAATTGTTGTGAGCCGTGAGATAGGTTCGACGACAAATTGTGGATTGGCAAGTCCAGTTATAAAAAAAGTCTATTGACTAACTACGCATAAGTAAATAGAATTTATAAGTTGTATTTATACAAGGTATAATTAGTATAAGTTTTATTTTATTTTATTTTAAATTAGTGTTTATATTGTTTACAAATAACATTATTATGTGTATTCATCAAAAAAGGTGGGTGGAAGAAATCAGATCTTGAAGTCCAAACAAGGATAAAGCTCAAGATAAAATATAATAATAGATCGCAAGCATTGAAACGTTCATTTATAGTAAAATGAGTAGTTATGAAGGTTGTAGGAATAAATTATATGGATTAAATATATATTAAAATACAAATACTTTTTTATAAAGATGACAATGATCATATGTAAAGCAAGTTGATTGCAATAATTATATAGACTTTATCATAATTATATTGACTTGGTGACAATCTCTTTCTTGGTTTTGTCATTGCCTTCTAGTTGTATTTACTTCACGATATTTATTATCATTTTCATGTTCGAAATGGTATTTTATAAGGCTTGAATTGTGTTGTTTTTATGGTATGGCTCTATCATGGAGAATGTATTCATAGGGATATGTATAATAGTTTTTAATGGGACTTCAATTTTAGTCATTATGATGATGCTTTAAATAAACTTTTAATAAGTTTAGTTTAGATTAATTAAATGAAATGCTTACACAAAAGCATAAATTAACTTAGATTAATTAAATGGTAGCTACTGGAGTGATAATATTAGAATATTAAATTTTAAACTAGAAAATTAAATGCAAAGGGATAAAGATACTTAGTTATGGGATGATGTAGAAGATAATTGTGATGATGTAGAAATCTAAATAATCCTACTATAGAAAATAAGCAAGATGGGTGTGCACATTGTCTGCAATTTAGTGTTGATTTGTCATCCTCTCTAGGTTGAATCCGTAGTTATGGATTGCTCTTGCTAAGCATCGATATGTCATAGCCTATGGATATTAACTTATTGATTTCACACTGCTCCTCTCTAGTTCATAGGAATTTCCACTTCTTGTTGCTCGTCAAAGATTGGTGGTATTTAAAAATACCTTAAGGAGGTTGTTGAATCACTAGGGGCAAGTTCTCCAATATCAACCACCTAGAGAGACCAAATTTATAGGAATGTTAAAGATCAACATACACTAAGAAAGCAAGCAAATGTCCTAATTGATGGTTCTAAAGTAAATTTTGATAATTTTATTGTACCAATTTCATTTTTCCTCTAGTAAATGCTTCATGTATAGAAATGATTATTCATGAATGCTTAGTGATTCTAGGATGTGAATCAAAGTCCAAATTAATAATTTTAGATAATGTTGCATAAGAATAATCACACAAAACATGTACCAAGTTGGCTCATGACAAGAATAAAAGTTTGGATGAGATCAAAATTTGAATTTTTTTTTGAATTTTGGAGGTCAAATATGTGCATGTGGGATTGATAACACTTGTGAGATTGACTTTAGATAAGGGAATGGTAATATTTATGTGTGGAATGAATGTCCAAGCATGGAGAATGCAATAAATGTAAGGGTTATGAAATATGAAAAAATAGATGAGATAAGACCAAATTCATGAGCATGTGTGTGAAAGGGGATGGATGAAGCATCAATGAATAATCCCAACTTTGCATAAGATTACTCCATTTTTTAATATGTAATCCCATTAAGACAATATATAAAAAAGACCCAAAACTATATGGGAATTGGCATGATATGCAAATTTTAGCATTACATTTTGACCCCACTTTGAAGTGCATGTGAATCTTAAAATGATGTTATCTCGAAGTATATGAGTTTTGACAAACATCAAGAAAGAAAATTCTCAAACATAGAAAGGATATTGGGTCCATGTAAAGTAATGAATACTTTAAATCCATGTATTCATAATTTGGTAAGTATTCTCCATGAAAACCTACAAACTAAAGTGAAGATGTGCAATGCATAGCTTTTGTAACATACTACCTCTCAAAAATTGAAAGTGCAAAAATAGAGAAGCAAATCAAAAATATCATGGAAGAAGGGAAGATCCAACCTAACACTCTCCTTGTGGTTCTCTAGCCTTTATCATTCCCAAAAAGGAGAAGGGTGAAAGGAGAATGGTCATTAACTACAAATATTAGTGTAAAGAACAAATATTATTTGTCAAGGATTGATGACCTTCTAGATCATTTTTTTACAAAGATGGATCTCACTTTAGAATATCATCTAGTAAGAATGGATCCTACTGATTGTTGGAAAAATCCTTCAAAACTAAATATAGGCTTTATCAATGGTTAGTGATAATTTTCAAGGATTGAGTAATGCTCCTTATGTAACTCATTCATGATATTTTCAAAGCTCGCCTAGGAAAGTTGATAATTTTGTATTTAGATGATATTATTGTGCTCAAGAAATGTTTCATTCAACATTGTGTATTTAGATGATATTATCGTGCTCAAGAAATCTTTAGAAGATGGCATTCAACATGTTCACGGTAATTTAGATCTTCTACAACACTAACTTCAAGCTAAAATGAAGAAATCCTTGTTTGGCCAACACATTGTCAAATATCTAGGTTTTGTTATTAAAATGGAGTGCATGTAGACCCCGATAAATTGAAAGCACACAAAGATTGGCTTCTCCATCATTGTGCTACAAGTCTAAAGAGTTTCTTAGGGGCATGAATTACTACAAAAAATTATTTATAAATTTTCCTAAATTACTCAACCACTTCACCAATTGTCCAACCAAAATAATTTTTCATGGTCTAGAATAACAAATCAGGCATTCCAACAATGTAAGGAGGCTCTTTGCTTAGATCTAGTACTTATTCTTCTAGATATTTAACAACCCTTTAAGTTGAAATATAAGCTTCCAACTATACAATAGGAGTTGTTCTTAGACAAGGAGGACATCTAATAGCCTGTCATTCTAAGTGCCTCTCAATAGCCAAACTCAATTATAGCACCTATGATAAGGAGTTATATGCCTTGATCCAAGTCTTAAAATAATAGTGATACTAATTTCATGGTAAGGAAACAATTCTTCATATAAATCACCACCTCTTATGTTTTTGAATTCAAAATATAAAATTCAAGAACACCATCATTTGAAATGGGCCTCATATATTCAATAATTTCACTTAGTCATTGAATATAAAAATGGGAGTACCCATATTTTTTTATTTGTTGAGCCGCCCTCCAACCAAAGCATTACATATTCTAGATATTACATTTGTTGCATATGAGGATTGGAAATGTTTGTGTTCTTTTGATAAAACAACATTAGCATGTTTTACTTTTAATTACTAAGGGTGTTTTTTATCTAAAAATATAATTAACAATAACATTCCAATTTTATTTCAATAAATGAACATAGAGTCAAGATTAAACTAGCACACAAAATGGAATGTGTAAAGAAGAGAAAAAGGAATAAGAAGCATGTATGATTCTACTATCATATGACATACTAAAAGAAGGGTGGAAGTAGATTGTATAGTTGAATCAAAATTAGTTTTTATGCCATGTTAGACACTACACTGTGCACATATATGTTTGCTTCTATGCAGTTCAATCTACTTCCATGCATCAATGTCTACACTAGCACATTAGTCACAATATCTTGAACTCGCCTTATCATATCCGTTGTAAATTTTTGATGTAAACCTATATGCTTATTATTATCATTTGCTCCTACTCCAATGCTTGCAAGTGTCTATGAATTGAAAACCTTGTGCTTAAGGCACATTTAGTAACCTATCAAAGTTAGATCCCTAGGTTGACTCAACAAAAGAACAATGGATTAGGTTTATAGCTATGTGTGGTCCTAGGCATAGGTGTAAGTCATTGTAACAATGGAGGTATGTGGTGTATGTAGTAATGAAGGAATCCCTAGGAAGTTAAAATTAGGTTCTAGATGTCTAAGAAGTGTGTACATAAATGGGTGTGTGAAGTGTGCTAGATACTTTATTTTTTAATTCAATTCACCTTTATAAACAATTTTGTACTTTTAATTGTTATAAATGAATTTATTTTTAAAATTAAAAAAAAAAGATAGAAATTTGAAAAAAAATGATTGCAATTCCAAAACACATGAAACTCTAAAATATATAATCTTATCTAAATAGTATTAAGACAACACACTAATATCTTACATAATGAAAAAACTAAAAAACCAATACTTAATATATTATAAAAATAATTTTGAATAAAAATAACAATTTAAAGGTTTATACCTAAAAGCATGAAAATGATCATAAATATATTTATTGTGAGCAAAGTCAATACTAAAACAAATGCAAAACTAAAAGAAAATAATAATTACTAAATGTACATCTTATTAATACAACTTATTTAATAATATTTAATAATACACGCCTTAATAACATTGCTTATAAGTATTCCTTATTTTTTAAGAGAGAGATAAAGACTTAGTAATTGATTACATTCATGTCCAATTAGAATATTTCCCATCCAATTAACCCTAGTTAGGGTTAAGATGCTCTATTTAATAAATCTTTCAAAAAAATAAAATTTGACCTTATCTACCCATCGTGTAAAGTGGGCTCATCTCTCATTATCTAGTGACTTCTTCAACATTATTACTTGGGATTAACATGTTCAATAATAATTCTGAATTTATTCAATGAAGACCATTGAGATGGGGAAATGGTCTAATCTAAGGCACGTTGCGTATGTGGAAAAGGTCTACACAAATATAATGGAGATACGACCATGGTGAGGAATATAAGGTTTCTTTACGTTGAAAATCATATATATCTTTTTAAAACTAATTTATATTGAAAATTGAATAGAATCTTTTGAATTGAAATTTCAATAGTTTATTATTAAATGATATGTTTTATATTATATTATGTTTATACATAGATTATTTCCACTTAATAAATAATTATTTTATTGAACAATAATAAATTTATATAATCAATTTTTTAGTAAAATATAATAAATTTTTTTATCACATTTTTAAAAATCTTTTTATTTGATAAATTTAGAAGTTTTCAATTCAATTCATAAATATTTAATGAAATTGAAAGTGATAATTAGATTCTATAAATATTTTTATATATAAAAGATTAAAAAAAAAAAAAACAATATCAAATTTATATAACCAATTTCCTAACATAAATATAATAATCATGTTTTATGGAAGCCTTCTTAAAATCAATTTTTCTTTTGGTAAACTTAAAGACTTTTTAGTCTTTATTTTAGAATTTTTCATTCAACCCCATTCATAAATGTGATGGAAAGTGATAATTAGGTTTCATGAGCATTAAAAACTTATAATTACTTTTAATGGCAACACACTTTTGAATTAAAAATTATCGCTCCAAATTTACATTTTTTATTATATATTGTTTAGTGTTTAAATTACAAATAGTTATGATTAAAAATAATAAATAGAAATCTCTATTTATTTAGCAACTTAATTATTTTAAAAATTAAAATATATATATAAAAGTCAAATATTTTTATAATTCATTGTTTTTAATTTTAAGTAGTATAGGAAAATAATAAATGTTTTGACGGCATGGAGATTGTAACTTGAAATTTGTATATTTATGTCAATTTCTATTTACCTTTGGATTTATGTTAAGAGGGTGTCTTAATAGGTTATATAATGACATTTAATACATTTATGTGTTAAGTTTGGCTCTTTTTCTAATTCTTGTCCTCCATTAACTTTTGTTTTCACACATTCTGGCACATTTGACTTTATTTTATCTTGTTTACACCAATTCAAAAATATTCACATTATTATTATTCCTAATTCTCATATACATGATCCCTATAATATAACTTAAAATTCAAATGACTAACCCTCACCCTTTCCTCATAGTCATTAAGAGTTGACTTGATATATATTTGTGCAATGATTTAGTATGTCTTGGTATTTAAATATATTTGTTTGAGCATTTAATCCACATTTAATAGATGTATCCTATTATCATTTAATATCTAAGAGAGCTAAATGTGTATTTCTATAGAAATATTTTGACTCCAAATATTAAAAGAATAATACTTGCATTAAAATTCACATCCTAGATCACTTTGCATGTTTTCTTTTTGTCTACTAATATTTATCAAGCTCATAAAGTTATCATTTTAAGGGGGTTGATTGAGGAGAATATGAACCTCATAGTTTGACAATCTCCCAAAAATATTTATAAATATCACAATCCTTAAACATTAACATTTAATAATAATTGTAATGAATTAGATTACAAAAGTATATGCCAAATCATTGCCACACATGAAGGATTAAATCCATACTATAAAAATTAGTGTAGAACCACAAGATCAACCTAAAAGATTATATTGGGGTGGGGGGTCTAACTCGATTGGCTAAATCATCCTAAAGAGGTCATGAGGCCAATATCCCCCCGTCCCCATGGTATTGGAGGGCGTGTTGTGCCAACTTGACCAAATGAAAAAATGTTTACCAGAGCAATTTATAGGGGGACTACCCTATGCCTATAGTCTAAAAAAATACAAACCTAAAAAATTAGATCCACACTTCAAAATCATCAATTTTCTATATTATGATAAATTAACTTTACAAATATTTAATATTTATAATGTATCTTTAAATAAAAAATAAATGTATTTTTTAATAAATTATTTATTATTTTAATATTTATGCAACTCTCTCTATATATATAAACATCCAAAAATATTTATTTTTATTTTACAAAGAAAAAAAGTTTAGATGGAGCGTTCATTATATAATAAAACAAATATATTTATATCAATATTTATAAAATGTAATAAATTTATTTTTTATAATTTTTTTAAAATTTTAATTTTATATTTAATTATTTATAATTATATAAAAAATATATTTTTTAAAATTTTTATTTTGACTTTTATTTTATTTTGAATATATACTTTTAATGATTAAATTACATTGAAGTGACATAAGATAATTTCTTAGATCAATAGTTGAAGCTGTCTAAAAAATAACTTTACATTTTTCTCCCTTTTACTATTTTACATGTTTTTGTTAAAAAATAACTTTTTCTTGGTATAATTTTACTTTTTTATTTATATTTAAAATATTATTATGATTATACTTATTACATATTATATTTTATATTAAAAATTATTAAATGTAAATATAATATAATATATAATAAAAAATATTAAATACAAATATAATATAATATATAATTAATATTTAATATATAATTTATATAATATAAATTAAATTATACATTATATATGATACTTATTATTTATATAATATTTTATATATACAAATTACATTATTATTATTCATTTTTTACTATTTTGCATGTTATTTATTATATAACTTTATTTTTTTAAAATTTATTATATGTATAATGTAAATTTGTATTTAAAATGTTATTATGATTATACTTATTACTTATTAAATTAAATTATAAATAATATAATTAATGATACTTATTATTGTATATAATATTTTATATATTGTATATAAGTATTTTTTTAATATGATTATAATTATAATTAATATTATAAATATAAAATAATAAAATTAAGGATAAAATATAATAGTAAAATAGATTTCATAATATGAATTTTATATAAAGTACATATATAATCAAATAATAAATATATAAGAAAAAACTAAAACAAACTAATAATAGCCTTTTTCACATCTAATAAAACTTATTAAAACAAAAACAATAAAAAATATATAAAGTACATATATAATCAAATAATAAATATATAGTAAAAAACTAAAACAAACTAATAATAGCTTTTTTTTTACATCTAATAAAACTTATTAAAACATGAAACAATAAAAAAGCCAAGTAAAACTCAAGAAATGAAGAAAAGAGAAACAACATACTAAAAAATAACTAATAATAACTAATAATAGACATTTTTTTTTACATCTAATAAAACTCATTAAAACAAAACAATTAAAAAAAATAAAACCTAAATATAAAATATAATAGTAATTAACTAATAATAACTAATAATAGTCATTGTTTCTTACATCTAATAAAACTTATTAAAACAAAACAATTAAAAAAAAAACTTAATAAAACAAAGAAACATATTGTAGTGAGGTGAAATAGTAGATTAGGGTAAAGTGCCAACTTATCCATAAAAAATCTAAATATAAATATAATAGTAAATATAATAATAATATAAATTTTCTATCAAGTACATATATAATCAAATAATAAATTATATCTTATATTTGCTTTATTACAACTCATGACGCACTTCGATTATGTTTCCCATTGTTGAACATTTACAAATCAACTCTACCAAAGGTGAGAATGAGTTTAATGTAATTTACAGCTTCAACATATTGATTTTAACTTGTTGTCTTTCAAATAATAAACAAGTCTATTGTTCAATATAGATACACTGAGTTTGAAGTGATCATGTGACAATGCTGCAAAAAAAAGTAATTTATAACTATAGTATTGTGTTTAAACAATAAACTATATTTACAACATTGTATATATATCCAAAATGTATGTCTATAGACATTTACATTTTTATATCAAATGAATTGAAGTACACTGTCATTTATTTAATCATATGCTCTTCATTAATACAATGAGTTTTTTTCAAAATCAAGCATCTAACTCTAATCTAACCTATGACACATTGTTCAATTTTAACCAATTTGCTTACACAATCATTGATTTGTATTTTATGAAGTTATACATCTTTTACAAATTTAACCTTCCACACATAAACTAACTTATGGAAAAGCATTAATTATAACAATGTGAATTTTTTCCTACTTATGACACATTTTCAAATTTCTACAAAACAAACTACTCAACTTTAAAATTCTCATAAAATTATTCAACGTACCCATTGCACATAAAATGTGTGATTGCTAGTAATACAATTTGACTTAAACATAAGATTAATCTTTCATTTATCTCTCTTAGTTTCTAATAGTTTTAACTAGATCTTAAAATATTTATTCCCGCATCTTAAATTAGATAACTAGACCTTAGAGTATTTATTCCATCTTAAATTGGACTATGAATGTGATTTTGTCCCATGTGTATGGTTATTATCTCATCCTCCTAGTTCAAATATCATTTCCTACTTTTCTAAATTTCATTTTCTACTTTTCTAAATTTACTCTTTCATACATTTCAAATTATAGTCAATTTGTATGTCAAAAGTTTCAAAATGAGTTATGACCTTGTGTATTTAAAGATAAAGCTCTACGATATTAGTTATCATCCAAAGATGATAAAAAGATTTCAAAATCAAGAAAAGCATAGATCATATTATATAACATTGCATCATAGATACTAGACTTGTTTTTACCTAAATGTTTGCACAATCTATCTTCTGTGTCTTTGAACTTGTGAAATTAGAAAAAAAGGGTTTAACTCAAAGTTAAGTGCCATACTTCAATCCTCTTATAACAAATCCTAAAGACACTTTTTAATATCATATTTTTCTCATCAATAATAATTAACAAATGTGATTAATACTACAACAAGCATTGATAAATGACTGAATTGTGTGATGCAAGGGTGTCTACAATTTGATCTAGCCCCATATAGTTTAAAATTAAAGACTAGAAGGGTTATGGTTTGACAAGTGTGGGTATAGTTTTATATTTTCAAATTATATCATTGAGTAAACTATATAACTAAATCTTAACATTGATATATCTAATTTGACAAATGATCTAATCATCCATAAGATTCTTAATTATTTTATTATTTATTATTGAACTCATATTTTTCTATTTGTAAAATAAAATTAACTTTCCTATAGGTTTTAATATTAACTAGTTAATCATGACTAGGAATGATATATAAGTTAATTGCAAGAACTATTTTAGGAAAATAAATGTGATGGGTTGAGGTACTTAGCTCTATGCTTGAAGAATGATTAACTTTGTTGAAGACTATGGAATTTGATGGGTATTTATTTGGGAAATATGATCTTTTTACTAATGAATTCCTTAGAACCTACACTAGATATATGCTTTATCTAGGATCAAGTTTGTGAATGTTGATTCATATTTTAAGTTTAGATTCAATCATACATAACGTGAAATTCTAATCTATTGCTTACCCAAATGATCTTCACTTGCTCTAGTTTTTAAAATATTTGAAGGTTGAAAATATTTAGATATAAATTGGAAGGGCCACTATTATGTCACAAGGAAACACATTTTCCTAGTTTAACCCCTTAAAATGTGTACTAAAAGTTCAAAGATATGATGCAAGGGCCTTAGAAAGATGTATGCATATTATTGACTCATTTTATTGCATCAAATTAAAATGTGTCACTATTGATTGCTCCTTTAATGCTCTAAGATGAGAGAGGATGCTTGAGAGATGAGGCATATGAAATGGATGCAATTAAATGCATTTAAATACTAACACATAACATCTAATTTCATACTAAAATATGTACTCAATTGGATCATGATGAGAAAATAAAATAGGCTAGTTTTCTATTTGGGTTTGAATTTTAGAAAGTTGTGGCTTAAGTCTATGACTACATAAATGGTCCTAGGTGGATAAATGGTCAAATCTAGACGACTAATGGTTATGTCTAGGTAGGTGCATGGATAAATGTAAAAAGTGCTTAGATAAGATGAGTGTATCAAAAAAGGTGTGTATAAGGATAAGGTAGGAGATAAATGTATGAAAATATGTGTACATATTGATGGGAAATGGTTAGGGGAACAAACCCAACTTTGCACAAGATTCACCATTTGTTGATATGTACATGTATCAAGATATTTTTCAAAACAAGCACACAACTAACTGGGAAATGACACAAATATACAAATTCCACCATTACATTTTGCCTCCATTTTTAGGTGCATGTGAGTCCTAAATTGATCATGCATATCAAAGTATGTAGCACTCATAAACATGCATGTAACATAAATATTTAGACATCAAAAAATACAAAAGGGGTCCATATGCCATAAAGTAGTGGACATGCAAGGTGTCATTATGTGAGTTTTCCTTTAGTATGCACTCTCCATAGGGACTTGAAAAATGAAGAAAAATAATATATAATAAGTAACTTCTATCTCACAAGTGAAAATTAGGTACAAAACAAGAGCTTTCCCACTTTTTAGGAAGTAGGATCAATAAGGAATGAGAAAAGTTAGGAATTTTTTCCTATTTGGAAGATCAAATGGTGTGGTTCGTTTAGTGGCCACAATATGATAAGGAACGTAAGGCACAAAACATGCAATGTAATGATCTGATAAACTTGGTCATGGCGACAAGTGTCTATGTAGCATCTATCACTAATTGAAAACTCAACATAAGAATGTTAGTGATAATATAAGCCCCATTTTTAATTGTTTGTATTCATAGCATGCAAGGAATTGAAGGAGGGGGAAACCATAGATGAAATTAAATGTAATATGTAGAGAAGTGTATGAACATATAATCATGTAAAGTAATATAAATAATGAATACATTATGTGATAAATATGTACAACATTTGAAATGACAAGGCATGATGAGAATATATAGGTTGGAGATAAAATATAAGAGATAATAGTATGGGAAAAAATAAGGAAAATTTGTAAATGTGGCCCTTATGACCAAAAATACCCATGTAAGTATGTGGGTCACTAGGATAGGCATATTCCCTAAACATGGCATGTGAGCACTTAATGATGAAGGTAAGAAAATAAGTCCCTAGTGGATGGAGGTAGGAACAAGCTATGGTGTGATGCCCCTTGTGTGTAAGGAGCATATCATAGGACATGTTATGGGGAATGGCATGATGCCCCCAATGTGAAAAATGTGGCTACAAATGCATATGATGTTATAAAGGAAAGGTGTGACGTCTTTGAATGTGTGGATGCAACCATTAAGATGTAAAGTATAGAAAGGGGAGAATTGGAAATTCATTAATGCAAGAATGAAGGTGTAAAGCATAAAGAGGTAAGGCATGATTACTCCCAATATAAGGATTTAGCATGGTAATATCAAGTGTAATGTGGTAAGGCATGATATCCCCAAACTAAGGGCAACTTATAAAAGTATGATATGTCAATATAAGATAAAATGCAAACTCTAAGAGCATGATATAGTAAGATAAGCTCAACAAATGAATCTAGATAGTGTGATTTATCATTGTAGGCTCAATATATAAGCTTTGAAAAGTGTGATGTAACGATGTAGGATAAATGTGTAAGCTCTAATAAGCAAAATGAATGATAACCAAGACTAGTAAAATAGTGGACTATGGAAAGGTGTAAGCATCATAGAAAAATAAATGTCATGCACATGATAAGAAGCATAAGAGGTATAGAAAGCATGGTTAACATAAAAATGTGTAAGTATAAAATAGGAGAAAAATATGGGAATGTAAGCAAATAAAGCATGGTAAAAGTAATAGGCATACAAATCAAGAGTGGATAGAAAAGCCCAAAGGTGAAAAATGATCAACCTAGGTGGGGGATAGAGGCAAAAGGAAAATGTATATCAATAAAATTTATGAAAAAGGATGTGAGTACATGTATGAGAGAAAATGTGAACCAAAATGCCCCAAGTAGGGGAAAACAAGCATATAAATAAGTATATTGTATGTCAAATGAGCATGAAATATGCAATGAACAAGGAGTAGTAAAAAATGCCAATCTAGATAAATTGAATAGAAAGATAAAAAAAGGTAAGGTGTAATATTTAACCCACAAGTATATATATACATACTATAGTGTTTCTCATAAATAATTAACGAAAATTCTTGGGTGCCCCATTTGATACCATGAATTATGACTCATCCATAAAAAGATCATGTTCATCCCAAAAATAGCAATCCAATTTATCCTCTTGTTCTTTTGCTTGTATTTTCTTCAATGAACAAGGAGTAGTAAAAAATGCCAATCTAGATAAATTGAATAGAAAGATAAAAAAAGGAAAGGTGTAATATTTAACCCACAAGTATATATATACATACTATAGTGTTTCTCATAAATAATTAACGAAAATTCTTGGGTGCCCCATTTGATACCATGAATTATGACTCATCCATAAAAAGATCATGTTCATCCCAAAAATAGCAATCCAATTTATCCTCTTGTTCTTTTGCTTGTTTTTCTTCTTTCCTTGTCTCTTCAATTACATGTGTTTCTTCTTGATTTTTCTTCATGTTAGTTATAAATATATTTTTAGTAGGTATAGCTCTAGGCACTTCCTTTCCTATCTTCTTGCTTATTAACTTCTTATTATAGTGGAAAGATAAGCACATGATGCACCATAACTTCTTGTTGTAGTTTCTATAGTATTTTACAGATGAGATTCAAGTTTTTATATTCATTTTTCTTTTATTGTACCCTTATTTTGTTCTTGTTTGATATGTTATTTATTTGTATCACCTTTTTTTTTTCATACCTTATCTCCTTTAGGATCTTTATGTTTTAATGGTTATTTCTTTTCTTTTTTCTTATGCTTGTTCTTGAAACATATCTTGAAATGCTTTATTAATGCCTTCGTCATCCTCATATGGAGTTTCTTTTGGAGTTGGAATATAAATGTATAAAGTGAAGTAACTCAAATCCATAATTAGGTTGGACCCATTTCTTTAAATCCTTATGACTCTTTATGAATAAATTTAACATAGTGATGTATCACAAAAGGAATTACCTGCAAATGTTCCAACATGGTCTTCAAGTAAAATAGATAATTGGTTCATAGTAGGGGATGGCATGACATAAGACTTGTACCATTTTTGGTCAAAATAAAGTGGTAACATGACACACCCAAGGTTTTAACTAGCATTCTATTTTTCATATTTAACGAAACTCCCAAATGAGCATATGATTATGGTTTCATTTTTGTACATACCAAGAGATATTTTGTGCATACATTTTACCGGTTTATAGGATTAATAAGAACATAAAAAAATTCCTATTCTCACATTTATGCTTTAATGCATAATGATCCATAATGATTATTTCGTGGGACCTCCTTATCATAAGATTATGGTTTCATTTTTGTACATACCAAGAGATATTTTGTGCATACATTTTACCGGTTTATAGGATTAATAAGAACATAACAAATTTCCTATTCTCACATTTATGCTTTAATGTATAATGATCCATAATGATTATTTCGTGGGACCTCCTTATCATAAAATAAAATTGTTTGGATCTAGAGGAGGAGAAGAAATGTAGCATAGGCTTAATATTTCCCACAAAAGCTTGTTTATGTGAAATATCTTCATTTTCTACATCATAATCATTGTCATTAATATCAAGTGTTTCAACATAATAGAATTATGTAGAGACATATTTACATAAATTTTTAATTGACTATTATGTGACACAACAAATGGTTTTTAATGCTCTAGGATGAGAGAAGATGATTGAGAGATGAGAGATGAAATTCAAGCGATTAAATGTCTTTAAATTCTATCATATAATATTAAATTTTGTGAAAAATGCACTTAGTCGATTCAAGGAAAAAAGTGAAGGGATAAATTGGTGAAAATTTAACTTTGAATTTTAAAAGGGTGTGTGTCAAGCTCATGACCATAGAAATGGCCTTGGGTGGATAAAAGGTAAGATATAGGTGGCTAACGACTATGTTTGGATTGATGTATGCATAAATATAATAAGTGTTTTTGATTAGAGGTAAAATACAGGTTTTGAAGGGGCCCGGAACCCTTTACATTAGAAAGCAGCTAAAATAAAAGATAACAACATTAAGCCAAAAAATAGCCCAACAACAATGACCTATCAGCAAAAAAAAACCAAAAAGGAGGATCCAACTAGCAACACTACATGCTTTTTAGAATATCTGTCACTTCCACGTTGCAATCAATAGCTTTCTATGCATCATCAAAAACATCAGAACTATCCTTCCAAGATGCCCCAACTTGAGCTTTAGTTTTGTTCCTAGTCCTAGCTCCAGGTCCATCTGTATTTACCTCTAAAATTAAAACAAAACCTTTCTCACCACCCTTCCCAGCAATAACATCCCCCCCCATCAGCTTACTAGCTGCAACAACCTCATCAACATGGGCACTATCTTTTTGCTTCTTAGCACTAACCACAGGAGAAGTAACAATAGTAGACTCATATTTCCCAACAATTTTATGTACCTCCCCTCCTCTCATCACAGTATCCCAAATTTTCACCATTTGATCCTCAAGGATGAGGATTCTTCCCTCAAGATTCTGCTTCATTTTGAGGGTTTCCTCCGCAATAGTGTCTGCCATAGTATTTAAAGAGTCAAACAACTCATCTATCTGATTCTGAATAGAGGAACCCCCAATCCTTGCTAACCACTCCCCTGACTTTGACATTCATTTTATTGAGTTCATGGAAAAACCATTTAAAAAGCTTAAACAAAACAATGGACCCTTCATGCGTAGTACCAAGCACATCAGAAAAATCATCTCTATCAATATTAAAAACCCCTTTTCCTAGGGCATCTTCCTCCTCAGAGGAGCTAATCCTATCCTTACCAGTAGGGGAATCCTTACCTTTTTCCACAACAACTGAAGACTTAAGCTTGCGGATGGAGCTCACAATTTCCTCTACCACTGCCTTTCTCTTCATAATCCTCTCCAAATCCACATCCTAGGTCTCCAAAGCAACAACAACATCCCCATACTTATCCTTCACCTGCATAACCGACTTGACACTCGGGGAATCATCAGCAAAGAGATTGCTTGCAATAGTGAAAGGATGACCCTTCTCCAAAATTTGGCTTGCAGTCTACAAAACCCTTTTCTTCTCGCTAACTTCCCCCAAATCCTTCTTCATGGCAATTGGGGGTGGTGAGGAGGCCTCCCCATACTGGTCATTCTTCACCTTTAGATCCCTACTTAGCACAACAACATCAGCTTCTTCACTACAAGTTACATAACCCCTGCTAGCACAAGCTCCCCCTTTTTTCTTCTTTCCCGTGGGAGGGGAATGTGGACCGCCCTCTAGAGAAGCGAGAGAATCAAGAATGAATTCCACATCCTCCTTCGAGTCAGCCTCTTTTTCCAAAATCAATTCCCTTTTCTTGACCTTTTTGCTAACTGGTTCCTCTTTGAAGGTTGTATCATACCCCTCAGCAGATTTGGGCTGTTTACCCTTCAGGGTGACCATAGGTTTGGGAACCTCAAAAGTATTCGCATAATCAGAGATGAGGAGAATTAACCCTACATGTAAGATTGGATTTTTCAGGTTCTTCTTGTGATCCTTGATACCCAAGTCAAGAGACATTAGAAGATAAAATGAGAAAGAAACCCTCTTCTTATGTCAGAAATGGATTAGCATAATGAAATGGTAAGCATTCACCGCCAAAATTGACCTTCCAAGGTAATGTAGCACATTAATTCCTCCACAACATCCACCCATAAAGCCTTAAGGGAACTTCGCTGATAATTGCCACTCCTAGCAGTCTTTAAATCTTTCTCTTCATCATCTTTGAAAAAATATATTCATAGCAGTCTGCGCCTCCTTTTTATCCCTAAAGACTTTCATTCCGTCCATAGCCAGGCTCGTAATACCAGCAATAAACTCTTCATTAACCTCAAACTCGGTCCCATAAAGTTTAAGCACTCTGTCATTCCATCCTTTAACAAAAAGGTCTGTTACTTGGGGATTATTGCCATGAAGTTTCTCCAAATACGGTGTTAACCCTCCCTTCACCAACACTTGCCAGACCTCCTTCCTTTCCCTAGCAGCATCACAAGAGGAAGGTTCGACACGATTTCTGTCACCACCCATCTCGCCACAATTAGCAAAAGAAACTAGCTTACGGGCTGCAAACACAAAACAAAGAATGCTCTGGAAAACAATACCAAAACCACCCAGAATCCATGTGAGGCCAGAGTTGGGACAAGGGATAATAAAGACCAAAGTATTATGTTTCCTGCAACACCCTACTCCCATACGAATCGCTTGATTCAAATCTTGCACACCATCCTTTCTCATAACAATTAGCCACGTGATGAAGGCCATGCACGCTGCCAACCATAATGAGACGTTAATCAAATTGAAATCAACACTCATGATTTATAGTAGCAATGGCCTCTATAGGAAGAGTGTCATTCAGACCCCACTCCCTAAATTCTTTAACACCAATGTTAGCGAAAATATCCGCTAGCCCATTACCTTCTATTGAGATGTGTGAAATATAAACCTCATCAATATAATAAGTGTTAAGATAAGATGAATATATCATAGTATATATGCTTAAAAATAAGATATGAGATTAATAAGCGAGAATTTGTATATATGGATAAATAAAGACTACAAAAATGAATCCAACCTTACACAAGTTTATATTATTTATCAATATATACATATATCGAAACATTTAATCAACTAAATAGATACAAATTTTACCCCTAGGGGAAGGGTACCAGTAGCTGTTATAGCTAACTTCACGCACCCTAAGCTCCTAAATAGTATCTTGAATTTCGACAATTTTTTTTTAGTTTCTTTGTATGTGACTTAAGAGCTTATAGCTATTGTTTTGGGTTCTTGGTAGTTGTAATAAGATTTTTGGATTAAAACTGTGTAACTGCAATTTTTACATCAACGTTTCAGATCATACTCCATGATCCATCATGAGGATGCAAAGCAGAAAGATAGAAGTGTGAAAAATGAAGAAGCAAACTTGGGAAGATAAAAGGATGAGGGGTAGGGAGGGATAGCAGGTTTGAAATTCAAAAAATGGTCATGACGACAAACACTAGAGGATTCGTTATGTACAATGCAAAGGTCAAAAAGTAGTCATTTCAAGTTGATATCCGATACATATTCTCTAGTGGCCTGATAACTATTCGCTTTGACTGCCACAAAATTTACACTATTGATCCAATACATATGCACAAATGCCCCAGTAATTGTGCACTACTGGTACCAATAAAGTTGCACAACTCCTCCAATAAAGACTTTTTTTTTTGTAACTACTGAATATAAAGTGGACAACTATTGATACATTTGAAATTTTTTAGTGGACTTTTAATTAGCAAGTAGCAATGAATGATTATTGAAACATGAACGATAAATAAGACCTTACCCCTATGTACCTCATATATTTTATCCCCATAATAATGTATACAAAATTTCTGTCTCATTATTATTTTTTAAACACCTTTATTTAGAGAAATAAAGAATTAAGACGGCACGTTAGTTAGGTCAAAATCCAAAGATTGCAAGCATATTTCATATAGTAGAGAAGGACTAGACAACAAGCTAAAAATAAAAATATAAGAAGAGGACACATAAGATACATTTAAAAAATACACTGTGAAAGGGACCTTAAAAAGGTTGATGCCAGAAAATCGGAGCGGCATAATCTTGTTTGAAGCCCTTCCCATGGGACCACAGCGAAAGCCACGGAAATTGACTCCTATGCCGGTTGACTCGTGCTTGGCAACCGGTTGACGTCAAATATAGCCATGGTTGAACAAACCAACAAAAACATAACTGCAAAAATTGGCTTGCCTTTTCGCTACCGTCAACTCTCCTTCCCCCTAAAAATATAATAATAATAATAATAAACCCAACCAACCAAAAAGAGAGCACCTTCTGACTTGCCAACAATTAAGCTCGGGCGGCGGACAGGCAGCTGTCGGTGTGCGCTGTTTGTACAGTGCCGCTTACTGGCGGCCAAAGGTCAGTCACCACACGGCGTGTTTATTTATCCGATCGATGGATTACCCTGGTAAATCCGTTATTAAGGCAAATCATCATTACTGCGGGTGACATGACCTCAGCCGGAGGGAAAAACAAAAGTATAATCTGCGGTGGAAATTACAAAGGGAAATTTGTTGGATTAAAAAAAAATGGAAAAATGCGCTTCCGTAAATACGCACAAAGTGGAATATGAATACGGCGCCTGTGTATGGAATGTAGTACTGTTATGAATACAGAGGGAAGGATCGAGCAAGTAGGCGAGGGTTTTTATTTGTTTATTTATTTGTTTGTTATTTTTTTAACGTTTTGTTTTGAGGAGCTTTAAATTGAATTGAATTAAATTGAAGTTATTAGTGTCGAGCACAGAGACATAATTTTAGTGTTTGTGCTGCCTTCTCGTGGGTAAATTTTACCCAAAGCTCGAGGCCTTATTTTTCGCTTGCTATATTTAGAGACAGTGATCTTCATTCGAAACCTTTTTGCCTGTTTTTCCCCGAGTTTTTTGGGCCTGTTTTGCGTCGATTTTGTTAAAAGGAAAGTGAACGCGGAGCAAACCCTATGAAAGATCCGTTGAAATTTTAGCGATCTGAAGAAAATGTCAGGATTTGAGGGAGAATATCAGTGAAAGAATGGCGGAGATTTGGCTCTCCGGCAGCCGCCCAGAGAGGGGCAGAGATAATTGATAAAGCTGTTAGATTTGGAGGTGGAATTCGTTGTGTTTGAACCGGAATGCGGAGGATTTGAGGCGAGGAATGGGTTTGGAGCCACAGTGAAGGTTAGATGAAAGACCATGAAATATAACAATGGTGTGTTTTAGATATGGAGGTGGAATTTGGTGACTAAAGGTTAAATGCAGCTGATTTTGAGGTGCGTACTCAGTTTGGCTGTCAAATTTGTGCGATTTGAGGCCGCAGGACATATAATGAAAGTGTATCAAATTTGGAGCTGAAGTATGGCGGTTTGAGGCTAAATGCCTTGGATTTGAGGTAAGAAAATGAATCTGACAGGAGGAGATATGGTGTTTTCAGCATCAAATTGGGTAAATTTGAGATCTTTTTTGTGTTAGTGATATATTTTTTTAACTGTTGTGGGGAAATTAGGGTATTATGGCCACCTTGTGCTGCTGCATTATTTCGAAGATTTTGCAGTCCAACTTTAACGAGGTCTCTGTGGAGCTATTGAGAGTAATATTGCAGAACCAGGAATTGCTAAAACTTCTCTGTTTTATGATTTTATCCGAAGTTACTGCTTCTAATCCGATTTGGTGTCAGTTTTGGATTCTTTCGGAATTCAAAATAAGGAAAATTAGGGGTTCGTAGGTCCATCTTTAGTAAAACCAGGGCAATCAGTTTGTTTCCCTCCTATTTACAAGCACCTCCGTAGATTCTGGGAGTGTTGTGAGCCCATGCTTTTCTAAAAGTAGTTGAGAGAAAATAATGGATGGCTCCGTCGATGAGGAGAGCGATCAATTCTTTGAGACATTAGAAGAAATGGCATCTTTCTCTGACTCTGGATCAGACTGTGCTGAAAATGAGACGTCTGTGTGCAGAAATGGAGACCTGAAAGCAAAGTATGAGATTTGGAAGAAAGAGCCCATCAGCATTCAGGAGAGGCGGCAGATGTTTCTCAGAGATATGGGGTTTATTAAAGTAAATAATTCCACTTCTTTTGAGCCAGATGCGGATTCTAACCAATGTCTTGGAAACCAAAGATTGAGAGAAAACAGTGGGGCTGTGCTGAGAAGTAGTTCAGAATCAGACCCACAGGGCAAACCTCCCATTTATACCAGCCAAAATACTGCTATATTGCAGCAGAGATGCCGTGTATCAACATCTAGTGGCTCAAGTGATGGTACTGCAGATACGGGAGAGATTGGAGATGTCGCCTTCTCCCCTGAAGATAGCAGTGGGGAATTTGTCTGCAAAATTAAGAACTTAGACAGTGGGAAGGAGTTCATTGTAGATGAGGTTAGGGAAGATGGCATGTGGAACAAGCTCAGAGAAGTGGGAACAGATAGGCATCTAACGTTGGAGGAGTTTGAAAGGTCTGTGGGGTTCTCTCCTTTTGTGCAAGAAGTCATGCGGAGGGCAAGTGAAGTGGAACAGACACAGAACAGAGGAGTAAATGTGAATCATTCTTCCAGAAAACTAATGAGGAATTGGATGAAAACCTTAAGTTTTGCTGCTCATTCAATGTCATGGCGTAAGGGCAATCAACTTATGTATGGTTCTGAAAAAAAAAGTAGGGAAAGATCTGGGACATTTGCTGATGTTTCTTGGGACAGGCCTCAGAGGACTAAAGTACGCCACAGTAGGAAGCAGTGCAAAGAATTTAGCGCTCTTTACATGGGCCAAGAGATTCAAGCCCATGAAGGCCCTATCTGGACAATGAAGTTCAGTTTTGATGGGCGTTATCTTGCTAGTGCCGGTCAGGACTGTGTTATTCAAATAAGAGAAGTGATTGAATCTAAAAGAAAGGTTGGGGCTGATACACCCGATGTTGACGGGACCAATGCTTACCTTACTGTCAATGGTTCACCAGATGTATTTCCCTTGAGCATTAAAGCCCATGCTAATAATACGAAAGGACTGAAGATTAAATGCAGCAAAAGGAATTCAAAATCAGACTGTATTGTGTTACCTGATAGGGTTTTCAAGATATCAGAAAAGCCATTGTGTTCTTTTCATGGACACCTTGACGGTGTCTTGGATCTTTCATGGTCACCTTCACAGGTTAGTTTGGATTAATTCCCAGCCTACATTACTTTTGAGTGTCCGCATTGCAATATTGGATGGGATCATGGGAGAACTCTTTGTGTATGACTGTTCTTCTTTTATGTATTTCTCGGTTCTGTAGTGAGACTTTCATTTAGCTGTTATCCTGAAAAGATGCTTATTGCAATGGAAACTTCGAACAGCCTAAACTTAACATGAATAGATCTGTGCGTAGTATTGTATGGATTATAGTTTTAATATTTAAGATTCTTGTCCTTTATTTCTGTTTGGACTGACTATTGTAATTTAAGAGTTGAGACCAATTTCTTTCAGTGGGAAATACATACCTAATGCTAAGGGATCTGGCAACAAACAGCATGTGTTAAAATGATGTATTGCTTGTGTTACCTATTAACATGCTGTCATTTGACATATTTGTTTGTTATTATATTTTAAACTTGTTTTACTATTTTGGTAAATAATTCTATTTCAAATAGTATTTATACTTTAATGTGCATGTTAGAATTGTGTACGGCTTGCTTATCTATTTGCAGACTATCATAGGATTTAATTGTTAGCCATCCTATATTTCTCTTATGCTATTTATGTGGATATTCGTTTTATTTGCTTCTCTCAGAAAAATGTTCTCATTGGTTGAGGAGATTTTATGTGAATTTGGAAAACAATTTATAATGATGTGTATTCCCTTTTTCTGTTCTGTATATGGAGGTTGTTGTAAATAAGGGTTGACATCAAGTTCCCAGTCCATCATGAAATAAAGCGAAACATAAGAAAGAAGCACCAACTGCTGAGAAATCTGGTACATCCTTAGTGTGCCTGATGGTGAATACTTGGGAGGGTGTTCCTAAGGGAGGGCCAGGTTTACATCTGGAGGGGGTAGGGTTTATGTGTCCGGGAATCTGGAAAACTAATTTCTTCCTCGCCCAAAAAATTAGTGGGAAATCCTGGAGATGGGTAACTATAGATCAAAAGCATATCATATTTATTTGAATTCTCGAAAAAAGAAGCAGCTGCTATACATCCATACCACCAAATCATTTTCTGGTATATAGGCTGGCAAAACCACCTCTTATTTATTAACAGAAAAAGCACATTCCCATGCTCCTCGCATCAAAAGGAGCTTGCTTCCATTGCAGATAATTGGATTCCTTCCAAGAGGTTGCTTGGATCTGCCTTTCTTGCTTTCAGGTGCCTCTCTTCAAACCCCTGTGGTCACTGGTAAATTGGTAATCTCTGCATGGTGCATGGCTTGTCCTTCACATCTTTCCAGGATGATGGAGTGCTTCAGCCTCTTCCCTGCAGCTGCCATGACCATTACTGTTTTCTTCACTTCTTTCTTCTGGCCCTGTCCAACAGGTAAGCATGCCAACCTCTGCTTCCCTCTGCCACTATACTCCCCATTAATTATTTCCAGGTTCAAATGATATGTGGTCTCAACTTGGGATATCAGACAGAGAATATCTTAAGCAACTGGAAATAGAACCTCTCTCTTCCATCCTTTCATTTCTTCTACTTTCTCTAATTCCTTATGGTTGACCTCTTTCAGAATCCATGCCCTCTGTTCCTGCCCCATCACCTCATTTCTCAAATTATAAGTGAAATTATTTGTCTTATAAGTGAAATTAATGTGGAATTATTTGTCAGTTATATGGGGGTCCTCACATCTGTGGGAAATGCCCACACGAATCATATGCAGGATTTCCTAATCCAAGCTGAAGAACACACATTCAAATATTTGGTATGATAGGAGTACTTTTAGCCCTTTCCTTAGGCTCCTGCCATCACAGATGTTATGATCACTATGCTTAGAAGTTACAGGTTCACAGACCAAAACTGCCACTTAAGGTTTGCCAAAGCATAATGAAGGGCTAAAAGTACTCATAGTGAATAAAAAGTATAGCACTGCCAATTGCCTTTGTATGTCAGTAAATTATTTGAAAGGCGGAGTCCTTTAAATGGGCTTCCTTTTTGATTCCTTCTTCTATTCCTTCCTAGAAAATTAGGTGTTGGTTTACATTGTGGTGAAGATTACTTTGAATGGTGCCTATAGAGACAAGGAGCTCTGCTTGTTTGTTTGCCCATTCATAACAATGTGCAAAAGTTATGTCTGTGATTAGAACTGATACTGTTCTTGCCCATTCTAATACATTATATAATCTCCTGCTGAGCACTCCCTTCTTTTGCATTCCTTTGATGATAAGTAGTGAGCCTTCGCAAGCCTTCTCTTATCTCTAGTCTCATAATGCCAAAGTGGAGGGCTAAAGTTTAGTTTTCTATCAAACTTTGAGCTTCTGTGATGTTATTGGTTCCTTCTGGGATTCTGAAGGAATAAATGCCCAGGGCTTTACCTTCACTATCCATGATGAGGCCTCCTCCTCCTGCAATATCTGGGTTGCCCTTTGGGGCACTGTCAAAATTCAATTTGAATCTGCCTTCCTGGTATGAGACATATTTTGCAGAGGCTCTATCGACTCTTCTACCATGGACCCATTTATTAGGGAATTAATGATGTGTATTCTTGCAGCTCAATTAGGAGTAACAGTAATAATCTCACTTTCAATTGGCATGGATAATCTCAAAATTTGAATGTCTATTCTATGATTTGCATGGGATTGAAGGCTTGTACTATTGAATGCTTGGAGAGAGTTTTACCTTACATGTTTGCGTGCTTTTGTTTCAGTATTTGCTGCTCTCGTCATCAATGGATCAAACAGTTCGATTATGGGATCTAGAACATCAGAGTTGTCTAAAAGTATTTTCTCATAGTGATTACGGTAAGCATAAAATCCATCAGTCCAATTTATTTGATATCCTTTTAGTGAGGCTTTCATTGGGAAGATACTTTTACAACATGGATTGATATATGGATTGCTTTCTATCATTTAGGCCATTTGCAATGAAGACATGTGACTATTCTTTTTTAATAATATCTTAGATTATTTGTAGTTGTCTTTATAATTTCTCACAAACTTCATTGGTAGACTGAACCATGCACTTCCCTTGTTGATTTTTTTCCATCCTATATTCCCTAGTTGTCTTATATGGTTGTGACATGTGAGGCAGTGACCTGTATTCAGTTCAATCCGGTCGATGATAGATACTTTATCAGTGGTTCATTGGATGGCAAAGTACGAATTTGGAACATTCCTGATCGTCGAGTTGTTGATTGGAATGATATTCGTGAAGTGGTCAGTGCAGCATGCTACACTCCTGATGGACAGGTTTGGTGTATATCTCTGGCTTTTTTAGATTGAATGATAGCTCCTGTGAACTAAATGATTATGTCAATGATAAGTGACTACTTCTCTACAGTTTGGAATTTCTAACTTTTTGTTTCTGTACAAGCAGGGAGGACTAGTGGGTTCAATCGTGGGAAGATGCTACTTCTATAATACATCAGGTGTGGTATTTCTTTCTTAAAAAAATTACTTACTAGTTTTTAGTGTCTACCATCTGTTTAAAAATAGGTAGTTATGTTCCTTTTATCTTCCATTTGTCTAAGAACTAAATTTTGAGCTGACATTTTCTTTACATTCCTTTTATTCTCTACTTGTAAGAGAATTGAATGAACTGGGTGGATTTATAGAAGGAGATGAGATGACATTGAAGCTTTATGATAAGCATATATTCTGTCGCTGTAAACCCCTTGTAATTTCCTATAGAAATGCCGGAGTAAAAGACATTTCAATGTGCAGTGATAAGGAGAACAAAATGTTTGCTTGATTCTCATTCAATGTCCAATATTTTATTTGTAGACATACCTTCTTAAGTTGTTTGTGCTAACATCTTATAAGGTTTAGAGGATACCTATTTATTGATGACATATTGTACTTGGTATTAGTTTTCTTTTATTCTAAATAGCATAATTAAGTTTTAATTGGATGGATCTGTGATGCGGTTGGCCTTTAAATTAATTCTAGCATGACAATATGCATTGAATCAACAGCTGAGGATTAAAGCTTTAGATAGTAGAGATGTTTGACAGATTTGTTTTTCTAGCTTGGGAAGGCAACGGTTAGTGTATTTAATCTTAAATTTGAGTAGATGGCATGTGTGAGCATGGGTGCCTATAATTGGAAGAAGCAAGCAGAGATCTTTGCATAACTGTTTTTGCTAATCTATATGTAATTTTTATTTTGAAGACTGTATAGGGCCTAGGGGTACTGTGCACATACGTGGTAATATTCAAGCTAAACAGCTTGTTTGATTACTGGAATTGATAACTTTTACTTTTTTGTGCCTGCTAAGTATTAATTGGTCTTGTAGGGAATGCAATGTAATAATTTGTTATTCCTAGTTGTCATCTAGTGAGATGGATTAACAGCGAAGGCAAGGAATGTTAAAATTTATATGGCCTTAGATTGCATTCCTGCAATCTGGAATGCAATCTAACAGTTTTTCTTTGCTAGTTGTCTGTTTCACTAGATGAAGTAGCAGAGAACGCAAGGAACATCAAAGTTTCTTAGGATCATATATGATATAAAATTCCAACAGTGGGTGAAAGAGGCAAAAAACATTGTGCCTACACAATACAACTTTGCAATTATGAAAGGCAGAAATGAATAATATCTTATACTGTTTATATGCATTGTCCATTGTCATGTCATTTTACTCTCGTCAGATCGAGTGTGCTGTTATTGAATGTTTGGGGATTTCTGTTATAATTTTTACTCTATACTGTCAAATATTAGGAGACAAGAAGAAATTTATTAGAAAACTGTAAAATAACAATGCTATGTAAGCAGTCCCATGGAGTCCGCTTCAGGAACTTTTTGTGGAGCAGTTGGTCTCATGAGACAAATTTGTTTTTGCTAAAGGATAAATTAGAATCTTGTCCAGAAAAATAGGAACCTCTATTTCTTAGGTTTTAGATTTTCAGGGGTTGCCTTTGGGCTGGGGCTAGAGATTTCCCCCACCAGCTTTGAAGATTTTTCTGCCACAATTTATTCATCTATAGTTTTTAGATTCCAGCCATAAATTTAAGGATGGTTTTTGGAGGGTTAGCTTCCTAAAGAAAATTAGCTAATTTTTTTAGTATTGACTGTTGCTTAAAAAACAAATTATCAGACCACCAGTTTCCTAAAATATCAGAGTTTAAAGTTTTAAGCTAAGTTATTGATTTGGGTACTGGAACCCAGTACGGTGGACGCCAATTTTTTTTTCCTTGGGTATGGATATGGGAAAGAACAGTGATACACATAATTGCCAATAAATAGAATACAACATTGACATAGTAACTTATAACAGTTCAATTCATGATCACTTCACAAGTACATTAATAGATTCTCCTTAAAAAATATAATAGAGAAATAAAAACCCAAAGACGCCTTCATACCTTACTAGTTTCTTGGTCAATATTGATCATGACTCAGTGCAGCATAATCAACAGTTAAAATAGTCAACGTAAGTGGTACAGAAGTTATTGCTGTCTATGTAGCAGAGATCTTTGGTCAACACAGTCAATATAGCAAAGCTCTTTGGTCAACATGGTCAGATAACCACATTTAAGAAGAGTCAATCAAACAAGGGTCAATGCAGGTGTAGAGGGCCAATGTTTTTTTTTAACACAGGGGTATCCCCGCGACCCAGCCCAGCACCTGGCACGCCTTACCTTGGGCTTACAAGTTGCCAAGTTGGGGATGGGAAGGGGCGAGACTAGTCCACTGGGGACGTATGCAGCCGCCTGCAAGCCACGTGCATCGGGTGAACCAGGACCTCGGACTCGAACCCAAGACCACGGGGAGCAAACCCATGACTTAAGCCTCCTCCGCTATCCAGGCGGGCCTTTGGGCGAACTCCTGTAGAGGGCCAATGTTGAAGATCTGGTGTGCTGATTCACGAATGATGTCAGATTTAAAGTCTGGCCCAAACATTGTCTTTTCCCCCTCCTATAATAGTGCTGGTCAAAGGAGAGAGTAAATGATGGAATGATGTATTTGTGAGGATCAATTAATGCTATTACACATGTTCAATTGGAAACAATAGCCCTAAATTTTTTTGAACGGCAGTTATAAATTCCCTGACTGCCAAGACAATATCAACTTTATGTTGGAATTCATAAGAAAACAATATCATATTTAGTAATTGATGGTGTCATACTCCTTTCATGGACCAATTTTGTAACTGCTGTTGGTTTTCTCTTCTCAGGCTGTGGGGCTCCTGCTAGGTATGCCCAGTGTACTGTCCGAACACCCAGGCAGTACCCTGGGTGTACCTGGGGACGAACGTGCACCATACCAGGACCAGTATTGGACCAATATGCGTACCTGAGTCAAATATGAAGGACCCGGTAACATAGGTTTTAAGCTTGCTCATTGCTACAAAATTCTTGGAACCACATGCTTGTGAAAGCTCTTTAAAGTTCTCAGCAGCATTTGCTGAAATATTTTAGGAAATCCTCCTCGCTGGGATCATTACCTAAAAGAGCCAAGTTAAAGTTCTATGTGAAATTATTAGAGTATCGTGCTAATTAAAGGTAAGTTTCAATCAAATCATCGCAACAGTCCTCTCATGGCAATTTCCCATGCCCTCATGGGAGTGATTGCTATTGATCTAGGTTCTGCAATCATGTAATTGATTATATTTGAAGTTCTAACACTTTCGTTTGTGACGAGACTGAAGTATCATATGCTGTTCTTGGTTTAAAGTTGAAGAGCTGGATGCACATAAGTATTCGTTATAACTCTTTTGAGGCCTGGAAAAGGTTCAAGCAAATAAATCTTTTGTAGGAATTCAAGTGCTGCAAATATCCAACTCTCCTGATGTAAAGGCTGTTTGGTATGGGGTTGAAGATATAGGGGCAACAGAATCAAGAAACATGGCAAGAAGCAATATTGAGTGTAAAAAAACAACAATCAAGAGGTACTTTTGGTAGTTGAGAATGGCATTTAATGATGAAAATTCAGTTCCTGGTGCAAAATGTCTTGATTATTTTCTCAGAAGGGGGAAAATTCAATCATACTGGGGACATTTTGTGGCAGACAAAACTAAACACAAATATCATAACTTTAGAAAATTTTAAGCAGAAATTTCATAGTCAAAAGCCCTCTAAATATGAGCGTGAGCAATATATGAGAAAAAAGGTTTTCCCCACTTATTTGTGTTTTTCAAAATTTGATTTAAATTTTTTTCGTTCTTTTATTTTCCAAAAAATTGTCAGATACAGCTCAGTTTTCATATTGGCTTTGTCTGATATGCCTCCAATTATGTTCAGGCCATATACACACCCAGGCCATATCCAGGGTATAACTGAGGAATATCATATTTATATCGCATCAAGGGAGATCCATAACTGGGGGGCGGGGGTGGAAGGGAAGGGCATATCTTGTAAGATAGGATTTTATCTCTTTATATGTAGTATGGTGTTTATTTGGTAGATGTATCACTATAGTTTGTTATGTGTTATTTTTGCCACTTCTAATGCCATTTTTGAACATTGGAAAGATGAGAAGCAACTAATTGATATGAAGTCTATTATTTTTGAGAGCCATTTCAGGTAGATCCTTCGTTTTCACCATTGCCAAGCAAATTAACTTCTAGTTGAAAGTCAATATTGTACTTGTATTTCTGTCACCTTTAGGAGTGATCCATTGTATAACATAAACAAGTATGCTGAAGTTAATTTGCTTTGGTTCCCTTGAATTTTTCTAGAAGTTAGATATTATCTGTCATTGACTGGAGGGGCTGGGTTCATTTTAAATCCCATGCATGACATGTCTAGTTTCTCTTATGGTCGGTTATTGATTGCTTGTTTCCAGGATTTTCTTTTACATCTAATTTTATTTTCTTGGGAAAGAGTTTCATTTTGTGCTGGTATAATAAATTTGTCAGCAGTGTATTTAACAATCCAAAATTTATGCAAGTCATATTTTTATTGATTGATTGTTGTTTTCACTTTCTTGCAATCTGTTTTTCCTTATTATTGTGGTTTTGATAAAAGATTGTGTGCATCAATATGGGGGATTTGTATGTTTTAATACATGATGGCCATGGCCTGTAATGAGTTATTATTCAGCAATCCAAAATAACAATCCAACTTCTTTGGTAACCATACATTTGGATACTGATTTTTTTCTACTTTCTTGCAATTTGTGTTTTCTGGTAAAAGTTAATTGCCTAGAGAATGCATGGTACAAGAAGTAATCTCAATGATGTCTATTAAGTTATTACTTCACCTAGTTTTGGTAGAATCATTTATTTGATCTCTTAGAAATTTGAGTGTTTTTTTCCAATAGGAAAAGCATCGTTTCTTGTAATTTTGGTCTGGATACAAGTTAATATACATTTACGTAGGGAGTGCATATGTTATTTTAAATGATATCCATGATTTATTGAGTTATTTCACCTATTAATCTATCTTGTTTTGAGCAAACTGTATATTTCGTTTTGTACGAATTACATGTTTTCATCAACCCGTAAAACATTATCTATCCTGGTCTTTGCATGGATGGACCTAAACTGGTCCATAGCCAGAATATATTTTTGTTTGTTTTACCTAATATTGTTGTACTTAACTGTATCGAGTTATTAAAGATGGAAAACTGATTTTCTGGACCAGGAAACAAACTCCAACTGGAAACTCAAGTGGGTGTTGATAGTAAAAAGGGTGTGGCTAGTAAGAAGAAGAAATCTACTGGGAAGAAGGTTACTGGTTTTCAGGTACTGGAACAGTCAACATATAAAGCAACACACAAAATTATGGAAACATACATAGTGATCACAAAGTCACTCTTTTATTTGATTTTTCTTTTTCTATTAGTTCTTCATAACTGATATGATTGTTTGTAATCCTTCAGTTTGCGCCCGGAGATTCACGGAAAGTATTGATAACTTCTGCAGATTCACAGATTCGAGTTTTTGATGGTGTTGAGCTTATTTGCAAATATAAAGGTATTTTGGAACTTTTGTCTGAAAAGATCATAACCCTTTTTGATTTATGTCTGAGTAAATGTGTACTAGATGAATAGGTGGCTTGGCCAATATATTGATAATAGTGATTGTTATTTCACGTCTCCAATGATGTTTGAAAAGTTCAAGATTGAAGGATTAGAAGCCAGCACTTTACTGAGAATTCAGTGCAACCACAACCATGTCAGGCTCTATGACATCCCCAATTGAATTAAGTATTCCTGAAAATTTGTAGAAATAGAACAGTAAAGCATAAGATGCCTAGCGCTGTAACTTTGCTTTTAAGTTTTTTGTCATATGACAATAATGCAGTTAGGTGTTAATCCGAGGCATATGTGCTTTTAATTCCTGCTAAGTTGTAATTTCAATATACTTCACCCATTATGTAATTTGTTTTTATTTTTTAAAATTTATTAATAACTGAATATTAATTGACCATGCTATGAGTTAGACCAGGCCTACCTGTACACACAAATAGTTTACAAAATAGTTCGCCAACTATTTTAGATTAATCTATCTAGTAAAATTGACTTTTGATCAAGTTATTAGTGCTACCTATTGTTTGTGCTCTATATGTTACTCTTCCACACCTCAACCCTCTTCAAATCTGGAATTGCTCCCCCGTGAAATGTAATTTTTCCTCCTTTTCTTAACTGGACTCAGATTTTGTGGAATATGTCTTGCAGGTTTTCGGAACACTTGCAGTCAAATTTCTGCATCATTCACTGCAAATGGGAAGCAGGTTGTTTGTGCAAGCGAGGATTCACATGTTTATATTTGGAACTATGAGCCTCATTGTGGCTCAACTGCAAAGAGCATAAAGACTTCTCGATCATATGAATATTTTCTATCACAAAATGTCTCAGTTGCAGTTCCTTGGTCTGGTATCAAGCATGGAGCCTCAGAGTTGGATTCATCTGGATGGAGGGGCACTCAATCGTCATTGCAGAGATATAATCATAATGAGAGGCCGAATGGCCTTCTTTCAAGAGTAACTGGCAAGGAAGAGGAACCGGAGACTGCTTTGCATTATGTTTTTCAGGGGTCAGATTCATCTAGCTCAGGAACTTTGGCAGACAGCAACGATCTAGATGGCCTTTCTAGAGTTTCAGCTCATTTGTCAGATTCATATGAGCCAAGATTTATGGGATTTCCTGCCTCTGATAGGAACACAGATAAGCTTAATTCAAGTCATGGGTTTTTCGCCGATAGCTTGTCTAAAGGCTCTGCAACATGGCCCGAGGAAAAGCTTCTTCCATTGACAAAAAAATCCCTGTCAAATATAACTGCTCCTAACTATGACATTCTGAATACTGGTGTTTCTGATACCATTCAAAACCAGTCTAGAGTTGCTGGAGCTGCTGCATGGGGCCTTGTTATTGTCACCGCAGGTCGTGGTGGCGAGATTAGATCATTCCAGAATTATGGCTTGCCTGTTTGTCTTTGACAAGCATGTTATTCATAAGAATATCTCTCTGATCTAAGTGAAAATTCAAGGAATTTTTACAGATTTAAATTGTAATTCAAGTTTAAAGCATTAATATGCACTCTGTTGTTGCTATTAATATCTCAAATTAGGTTAAACCTGTTTGCAGTACACCAAGGCAGTTGTCTAAATGAAGGTATTCAAATGGTTGTAAGGATTCCTGCAAAGATAATTGCTCAAGAACGCAGAATTGATAAAATTTGGCTCTAATGGTCTAAACTCGTGTACTGCAAAATGACTTTCCCTAATAGCCACTTAGATAATGCCAAAACCGCAACAAAAATTGTTCACAGGGAATGATTTCTACTTGCAAGTGGTGTTGAGTGTTTCTGCAGTTCAATGTGATATAGTAAATGCTAGTTACTTGGACATGATTCAGTTGGCAAAAGCTTCGTGACCTTAAAGTTCAACAGAACCTGTTGCGAAAATATTTTAGTATGGGCATGCATCTAAGAAACACCGGTGGTAAACTAGCCACAGTATTAAACAAGACTTCCCTTGGAATTTTTTTCGAGCACAGTTTTTTCCAGGTGGAAGCACTGATTTCTAAATGAATGTTGTTTATATATCATGTGTTCCTATGGAATAGAATTGAGTTTTCCACATTGCATTCATGTTCTTACTTGATTGGAAGCTATCCATATGAGCAAATATTTGTAATGTTCTTGCTCTTGTATGTACGTCCTAAGCGGATCTTTGTAAACGCAATTGCTGTTGCGGAGAAAGCTTTTTGGATTTTGGAAAGTAGTGAATTGGCTACTTCTGGTGTAATTCGATATCATGAAATTATGAGTAATTGTATACACTTTCTACAGTTTCAAGTTTGCTGTGGGTAAGTGCTTTAAAAAAGTCAAGTTTGCTGTTCTTGCTCTTGTATGTACGTCCTAAGCGGATCTTTGTAAACGCAATTGCTGTTGCAGAGAAAGCTTTTTGGATTTTGGAAAGTAGTGAATTGGCTACTTCTGGTGTAATTCGATATCATGAAATTATGAGTAATTGTATACACTTTCTACAGTTTCAAGTTTGCTGTGGGTAAGTGCTTTATACAATTTTTATCTCCGGAATATACCACTGTCAGCTTATTGAAATGTCACACAGAGGGATTTATGGGCCTTAATGCTATTGTTTTGCCGCAGGCGTAAAATAATTGATTATAATTAGTTTGTTACAGTAGTACTTGTACATCTTTGATGGAGGAAAATTATTGAGTAATAATGGTGAAGTTTATACTTTTTTTCTCAGCCTTGCAAAGGGCCTTATGGAAGTAGAATCCTGCCCGGGTGATTCATAGTATGGAAAAATATGGATATAATGTTTTATGATCTATTTAATATTATAAACCAGCAAAATTTTGCTAGACCAACAAGAGTTTGAAGTTGAGGCACTGTAAGTTCTCCCTCCAATCTCAGTTTCTGTTATGAATCTTTGATATGGCACTTTTGTGATCCTGTTTGAATCAAATCACCGAGCAGCATGACTACCGTTTGTTAGCTATGCTTTTATATTTTGTGCTCATTACAGATGGTCGTTGCTTTGGACTCCGAAAATTACAACATTAACCTCTGGTAAACTGCTTGGTGACATTTTGAATCTTGGAACCAAACAAGATGTCACTTGTCCTCTTGACAATTGAAGGTGTATTGGGATGTGGATGCGAGTTTTAATGGTGTAGGGTGGAGATAACATTGTGGATTCCTTGAATTAAAATGTTCAGTTGTGATCATGATAATTAACAGTGATTTGGGATGTGGATGTGTGAAATTAATGGGGTACGATTGTTCCACAGAAGAGTTGATGTATTACCTATCTTAAAAAAACAAAGCGCCTATCCAGATCAGCAGACCTGTTGGAGCAGCATTATCAGTACTAGTGGCAAAATAATTCACTATTTTGCCACTCAATTAGTGGTCTCCAATTGGAGGGCAATCGAGTCACACTTCTAACTTCTTAACATTTGGCGCATACTGAAGCCCAGAATATACACATGAAAGAGATTTATGGTTATATTTGATGGTCTCTGTGTGGCATCTCCCCATGGTATTAACAAGATGCGCACCTATAACATAATTTGTAAGTAATATCTTTCTGTCGTTTTAATAATTTTTTTTTGCCTTTATTTTAAAAAAATATCTTGGTCTTTATAGGGTAAGGATAAAAAGATGTTTGACTGCTTTGTTACGATCTGAATTTGATGGCTGTATGACTGTATTTATGCATTTTTGTCCTAAAATACAATCAATATTTTAGGGAGACCGTATCATATAAAAGGCGAGATATTGAGTAGATTGCCAAAATTCTTGTAAGATTATTATATATAAATAAAGTTCAAAATAAAAGGTACCTTAATATTTAAAAGGTAATTTCGATCGATAATCATAACAAAAAAATTGCTTGACAGGCAGGGTCGACCTTCAAATTTAGACCCTGAAGTCTTTAGAATGCATGAATGAATTTTATAGACATTTTTTTTTAGGTGTTTTTAATTTGAAGAGATTTTAATATATGAAAAGTACAAAGAATGAATTTAGAAAACACTTAAAGATTATGTTGGTCATGGTAGTACTACTTTGGAACTAGAGTTTGACTTGGCAAATCAAAATTATAAATGGATTTTAGTTATTTGAGATTTAATTGGGAGAAAAAAAAACTTATAATTTTGTTAAAATAGAGAAAAATGTTTTTTTTGACATTTCAAGCAAACTAAAGGGAAAAACTTTGCCTTTCTTTTGATTTGGCCCAAAATGACTTTTTATGTTTTGCTTTTAAAAAAATAGAGCGGAGATTATAAGGTTGATGTCAGTGCCCCTTGTAGGGGTAGTGACTCCTAGTGGGGTCAAGAGGCATTACCTCTCATGAGGTTTAAAGGTAGCACCCTTGGTGAATTCTTGATTGTAATATAGGGTGGGATAGATGGGCGGATTCCCTACCATCAAGTCCAAATGAATGCCTTCTAGGCCATAAGGACCTTCATGATGTCAATGCAAAAATTCATAATTTTATCACTTTAATTAACCATCACTTAATCCTTTCAAATTGTGCTTCCAATAAGCCAACAATTAGTCCAATCCACTAAGAATGCACTTGCTAAAGATGAAAATGAAAAAAGCCACCCAAAAAACATTTTGTGAAATCTTTTTCTTTTAGTAGGTGAGTCATTGCACAGAGTTGTTGAGTCCCACAATAAGACTTGGTAGGAAAATTGTGTTTAATTTAGGCATGAGTCAACTTGTGAGTCCTTGGCAAGTTAGTTGCTAAACATAAAAGCTCATGAGTTATGGTTTAGTCTATCCAATTTCATTATTCTTAGCTAAATTTCAAATAATCAATGTAAAACATGTAAACAAACTTTTTCAACATCCATTCCATTTCAATTCTTTTTACACTAAGAATAGAAGTAGAGGATGTTTATAAAAGGGCATGCCATAAAAAAAGTAAGGGGCATATTTGGTTTGGTGTTTAATGAAGATTTTGAAGGTGGTTCAAATTAGAAGTCAAGGTTATGTCTTTGGCTTCTATTTTATGCCCTAAGCTTTGTGTTAGAGGGACACATTTGCATGTGGTTGTGTGTTCGAGTGTGGTAGCATCTGTATGGTTGTGATATTGTTCTTTTGCTACATTAGCATCTTGTATGACTGCAATAATATCTTGCTTAATTATGATAGTGTTTTGTAATCCTATATTCTACACCTACAAACGAAACTTGTTAGGACAAGTGGTGCCTTGACATGTTTGGGGACTTGTTTCAATTAAATGCTCAAATTTGATTTAACAAGATTAGATTGGATTGCTTTGGGATTGTGTAGAAGTGAGGTCATAGGTGGGATTAGTGTGTGCAACTAGAAAGAACAATAATAGAGTTCTTTTTGTAGTAAAATGCCTATTGAAGTTGCTTTGAGGTGCTTCTATCTACTTGTTATGTGCTTATGCATTTATTCTTTAAACCTTTTATTTATTAAGCATTAAATGGTTGTTGATCACCATTTGGCACAACTAAAGGATAAGTATGTGAAATTGAGTGGAGAAGCAAGTCAAAATAGGAATTTTTTTTTTGAACATTGTGGACATCATTGTCAAGGTTCAATTAGAATGAGAGGACCATGAGCACATTAGTGTCTAGGGTGTTAAAAAGGTGAGTGAAACCAAAAAGAGTTGTTTAGGCATGAAAGGGTTATTTGTGACATAGGGTGTGCGTTTAGGAACAATTAGTATAACAAATAGTCAAAATTCAACATGGCCATCCTTAATGAACAAAGGTGCTAGAAGTGAGTGCTAAATGAGAGGGAAAAGTTCAAAGTAGACAATTTTCATTTCTACATTTTTCCCTTGAAGGGCACATAATATACTTGGGGGTGGAGGATGACTCAATATATCAAAACTATTTAAAACTCTTTAATTCAACATGAATCTCCAAACATGAATCACCAAACATGAATCAAAACAACTACTATCAATCGAGCAACATAGATGCACACATTCACACAATGAACACCAGATATATGTGGAAACCCGGGATGGGAAAAACCACGATGAGAAGAGCTACTTGGAGCTATTGTCCAAATCTAGCCTCACATAAATAATGAATAAGTTACAATAATGAAGTAGGCACCAACCTACCAAAGAAATCAATCCCTTGCTATAATTGTAGGCACCAACCTATTGAAGACACCAATCCCCAATACAAAGATTTGAGCACCAATTCAATAAGACACTAGTCCTACTAGATTACAAAGTTAAAGCTTGCTGAAGTTCAATGTTGATTACACAACTTACACTTGATCTGATCTTGCTTCAGACACTCTTCTACACACCTTATGATTTTCTGATGATGGCGCACAATGATTGAGGGATGAAACTCCCACCACATCACTTGGATTTACACTTGCTCGCACAATTGTTCTCACACACTCACATACCCTTTAGTTGAGATCTAAACTATGATGATTATACACATCTCATTATATTAACAACATTTCATGTTGGCTAGGAGTCCCTTAACACCATCTACAATTAGCCAAGTTGGCTAAGGTGGTCCTAAATTCAAATTTGCATGAAACGTGTAGCGGGTCAGTCCTAAATCAAATTTGTTGCTACTAAAAGAACATGATGTCATGCACTTCCTTCAAGGATTTTAACATGACCTTTTTCACTTTCCCATGCTACCTCTAGAGGTCACACACTACAAGCCACTATCACATAGTTCTAGAACTTCCACCTAGTTGATTAACCAGTACAGTGACAGTTTTGTCACTTCAAATTTTTTGCTTGTTGAACATAAATTCCGGAAACTCTGGAATAAGATAGAACATGTGTAGACATACTCTCCATTCAAACGACCAAAACTCGCCTCTAGGAATAAATACAGATCATGAACATGTTGCCAGAAAAATCTCTCCGTCTAAGTAACTAACCTCCAACATTTCATATCAAACTTTCAGATTACTCCTATTAATAGAATAGATACAAGCATGATATTTCAAGCATACTACAACAATCTTCTTTGTTGTTCTCAAAATGCTCTGATATGACAGTACAATTACATTTAGTTCTCATTGGTCCTGCTGTCAGTACTCCTTTGAAATCAATGACAACATATGTTCAACAACCCCCACTTAAGCATACATGTGAGGTTCAACAATTCAAGTATGCTAAAGAAATAAAAATTTTAATTTGTGATTCTTGATGTTAAAGGATATTGAAGAGTTCTTGCTTGATGTTGCTTTTCTTGTCTTTTTTCTCAAACAATGTTTTCACATGTGCGAAACATAGATAATAAATCAATGTACATCGTAAAAATATTTTGATAAATAATTTTGCACAAATATAAGAAAGTCAATTTCATATTCATCAAATATGGAGGGAAGTTATATAGATATGAGTGAGTTGGCCCATATGAAATATAGATGTAGAGTTTGGTAAATTGGAGGGGATCATGCTATATGTGATAGTCATGGGGTTGTATTGAGCTGGCCTCCATGAAGAGCACAATCCATGATTATGGTTTGACATAGGATCCATGGTGGAGTCATTTTAACCGTTTGACAATGTATGATCCATCAAGATGTTGCTTTAATCATTGTATAGTGTAGGATTGATCCCAAAGAGTCACTTTAACCATGGTATGTGGTGTAGGGCCCATAATGGTCTCACTTTAACCATTTCAATGTGTGTTTGTATGTTCATGGTATGATGTATTCTCCCCTCAAATTGAACATAGAAGAGGGAATCAAATTGAGGTGAAGAGAGAAATTTGTGAGAAGCAGCTTAAGGGCTAGACAAAGCAATGTCTTAGCCTAAAGAGATAATTTGTTTGTGAAAAATGTGATTGCTTAAGTTTAAAATATGGGGTGCCAAAATTTTGCCCCCTATTGTTGCCCTAATTTGAGGACACACGTTGTGGACTATCTATTTTGTTAAATTACAATAGATGTGGCACATAATTGATTTTAAAAAATTCTAATTAAAGAGTTCATGTTAGAAATACATGCTAGCAGAAACAAGAACATGTGTAAACAACATTGTTGATGCAAAAGATTGAGAGTAAACCCAAGAAATATGCAATTTAAAGTATAGAAGAAGAAATTGTTGTGGTGTAAGATACACTTATTGTTTTTACCATTCAAATTATCTTTGTACATAAAATTTGTGTTTGACTTGAACAAGAGAAGTTGTCTAGGAAAAAGAATTATTAGAGTTTTCTTAGCTCGAAATTAGAAGAAAAGGACTATCACAAAGTTTAGTTGCATAAGGAGAAAAGAAAAAAAGGTGAAAAAACTTAAGAATGAAAAATTATAAATAGAAAACATGAAAGTGAAGTTAATTTCAGTTTTCACTATTCACTTTTGACAATTAGTGTTCTAACTTACATCATGTTGCCATAGTGACGTGTATGCAAGGATCAAGGGTTCATTAGGTGTCAGAGAACTAAGAAGGTGTGATTTTTTTATAGTTTTAATTTTTTTTGGAGAATTAAAAAAATATTTAGAATTTTGTGAAAATAGGAGGATTAGTAAGGTACTCTTTCATGGAAGTGAAAGCTTGTTGGCATTCATCATTCCAAGAAATCTTAACATCTTTCTTTAACAACTTAGTGAAGGGAAGAGTACGATCCATCAATTGTGTCATAAAATGTTGAATAACTTATATTTTTCCTTGTAATCTATCAAATTGGCTCAAATTCTTGGGAGAATGCATGTTTACGATAACTTTGATTTTCTTAGTATCCTTCTCAATACCCATGGAAATGGATAATAAACCCTAAAAAGTTTCCACTATCCACTAACACATTTCTTCTCGATACCCATGGAAATGGATAATAAAACCTAACAAGTTTCCACTATCCACAAAAAAATTTCTTGGGGTTCAAATGGATTTGGTATTGCCTTAATCATTCAAAGATAGAGCCTAAATATTTAATGTGATTATGATGATATTTATATTTTGCTAGAATATCAACATAATTGTTAGGAATGCCATGCATGAGATCATGGAAGATAAGAGTCACAAAACCTTTGATAAGAAACTCTTACATTTTTATGACAAAAGGGCATGGCAATGCAACAAATAGATACCCAAGAAGTGGTGAAAGTTGTTTAATGTTGGCCTTGAGGTTAGTGAGAATTTGGTTGTAGCGAAAGAAGTTATCCATAAAAGAAAGCATCTTGGGTTTTGGGTAGGATCAATGATCATATCTATATTGGGAAACAATAAGTCATCTTTAGGAGAGGCTTAATTTAAATCACTAAAATGTGTGTAAATCCTAAAGTGACCATTAGGTTTGGCTATAAGAACAATGTTAGAAATCTAAGGCATACACTTAATGGGTCCGATGACCCCAACTTTATAACACTTTAATGGATTCCCTTCTTAACTACCAAAGTGACTTTCGGGTTTTTTTTAAAATTTAAAACTAGTTTAGCATTGGAGTTAAGAATGATGTCATGGGCTACACTATCCTAGGTGATACCAAGCATATCCTCATAGGACTATGCAAAGAAATAATGAAATTCGTTTAGAGGTTTGGAATTCTCTATGCATTCTAATGACAATAGCAATCACTAATTTTAAACATTTATTTATGTCCATGGTGTTGTTGATTTTGTTTCCTACTACTAGAGTACTATGATATTTGATTTAAGGGCAGGTGATCCCACAATAGTGTGTCCCATTTTTTAGCCAAAGTGAAAAAATGAAATTAGTATTTTTAACCAAATTATTACTTTCTATCACCCATAGCAACTAAGTCAGGAATTTAAAGTTGATGTGATCTAGTGATTTATGAGATTTTGTGTGTATAATCTAAATATAATTTTTTATAATTTTAAAAGATGATTTATGATTTTTTTTATGTAAGTTTTTAATAAATTATTTTTTAATAATTAACAATTTTTTTTAAAAAGTGACATTTATTCCATATTGCATAATTTTTTGTAATTTCCTTTTATAAATTCTTAAATATAGATTGGTACCACCAATATATAGCGCATGAATGTCATACTTTTTTTGTTGTATTTTTATTTTTATTAATTTCTGAAATGAGATTGATTATAATTTAGACATAGGTTTATTCCATATCACATAACTTTTTTTATATATATCCAAATTAAATTTTTACTTTTTTGTGAAATAAGGACACCAATATCTAGTGTATAGATATTTTTCAGAATTTTTTTCTCTATTTTTTTTGCATGTGTGGAACAAAGATTTTGATGTTAGATGGAAAACTTACATTCACTAGAAAATAGAAAATAAATATAATAATTAAATTAAATATATTTGAAATTATAATTTTTGGAAAGACTATACTAAGGCTTACATACATAATAAAATTTATAAATGACTTCATTTCATAACCCAAAAGGTGAAGCACAATTTGCTTTTTATCGACATTTTGATAGTTGCAAAGGAGACTCTATCAAGGGTTTTATTTAAGACTAAGGGGTTTTATCCAAGGTGGTTTAATCTAAGGGTTTTTTTATCTAACCCCCTTCAATTAAAATATTTTAAATATAAGGTCCCTCAAGGCTTAAATCATTTTTTTAAAAAAATATATGATTTTAGGCAACATCAAAATGTCCTATAAGTGGGACACACCATTGTGGTAGTACTTGGGAATATAGGAAAATAATCACAAAGTTCCTAGGTAAGAATATGATTATAAGTGAAGAGGATAGATTCCCTAAAGTAAGAATTGTCATTCAAAGCATAAGGGAACCCACAACTATGATGAAAAAAGGCAAGGTAAAATAGAATCTAAGAAAATAAGTGAATGACTCATCATTAGAGAAAATATCAAGGGATGACATGGAGAAGAGACCAAAAATAATTCAATAAGCTCCAAATATACTAATGGGAGCAAAAAATCATTATCCAAGTAAGCCAAAAAGACATCAAGCTAAGGGGTTTAATCACACCTTGCTCCTCATGACCTAAGCCTTTACCTTTATGACCGTATTAAAACATGATGTGAAAAATAGGGCTATATCATTTGTTAAGTGAGGTGAAATGAGGAAGGACATCATTAATGCAAATAAAGGTTTGTGAGTCTAATTAAGGACTGCCAAATTAAGTACCTTTGATAATAAACTTGCACAAACATGATATACATACATAAATTCAATGTACACATGGCTTTTTTAGTATCAATTGAGGATGTTCATGACACACAAGTCTACACTTTAGCATAAATATTATAAGTTATAAATAATAAAGATAACAAAAGTCATAAATTTTTTAAAGATATTTTATTACTAAAGTGATGATTTACAATGATATTGGGGATGTGTAATTATACATATAATGACTTAGAAAACATGATACTATCTCCAATATATAGGGGCGACCTCAATTCAATACATTGCTAGAATTACAATTTATATGCTTAAGGTGGATCAATATAGCATGGATTCTTTAGGGCACACTTCAAACAATTGACATTAACCAAGTTCCAAGGCTAAGGCTGTAAAATGTTCTCCTAACTTGGTGAGAAGTAAACATGAAAAATGTTGAATTTAAAATCTTTCAATTGAGTGCAAGTGAACTTGCCATCCTCAAGAAGGGAATCTCACATAAGGAGTTGGATAACAAAGAGATCAAATGATAAAAAAATGTAATAAGGATAAGAGGAGTCCTAGACAAATGGTGAGGATGAAATATGATCATCCTCAAATGATAAGAGGAGTTTATTTTCTAGAAAAATGGTCGACCATTTCTCCATTTTCACACGACTATAATGTTAGGTAAGATCTAAGAATTGAATCCCTACATGTTTATTACCATTAGAGTAGCCCATTCTGCAAGTCATGAAAATGAAACTACTATAAAATAAATGTTTGTAACTAGATGGATCCTTGGCCAATTATAGGTTTTGAGGAAGACTTCCAAGAAAAAAAATGTGATAGGTTTTTCCCAACTTACAATTTTCTCTCACCGCATTTGTTGGTGTGAATGTAATATGAATTTGGTAAGTGTCACAACACTTTAATGACTTACAAATTTTCATTTGTAATATTTTTTCCTTATTGCATGAATTTTTAGAAGTTTACAGAGGGACTGTTAAGCATGTCCTATTGTTAACATCATATCTCTTTTGTCATTTATTTGTAATAGTTTTTTCCTTATTGCATGTGAATTTCTTGAATTTTGTAGAGGGATTATTAAACATTTCCTATTGTTAATTTCATACTCTTTTGTCATTTCTATGTATTGTGTCTTCTAATTGAGTGTGACTTTGTAACCCATTATAAGGAACCAAACCTAAAAGTGTTGACCCTCCATGCTATTAGTGCCCCAACTTGTTGTCAACAATCTCTTAGGAGTTACGAGTTTCTATGCCCAAGATTGTTGAGAGTTTGGCCAACAAACAAGAGAAATAGATATATTCTCCTCTATACTTTAGGCTTTACAAAACCAAGGTGGAAAACCCTATTTGATACATCAGTTAACATATGAACTATGTGTTGTAACATATAGTAAATGTAAAGACTCATACAATATGACAGGGACTTTTAAGATCAATGAGAATAATTATTACATTCCCTATATCATTAAAATTTATAGTATGAATGAGGTAATACAATCAAAGAATTAAATTATTCTTCTTTGAGTTTCTCATATTTAGGAGTAAATGGGCTAGTTGGAAAGCTTTAAAAATAGACCAATGCCTTTCAAAGGAATCATAGGGTCCCACGTTCACTAATTTTTTGTTCTTATAAAAACAACATTTCTAATGGTTTGATTACTTATTATTTCCTTACAATAATAAAAACAATCTTATGTATTTTAGATAGCTTGAATCCTACTTACTAATTCATTGTTATCCCCATATTTCCTACTATTATTTGTGAGATTTCTATTATTCATTGAATAACAAATAAAATAATATAATAGGTTGACATAGAAAATGTTTGCAAAAAAATCAACAACCCTTAGTTATTTACTTCAAATAAACACAAGGACACAATTGGAGATGATTACAAATTACAAAAAGTCATTCATATTATTCATTCAAAAATAAGCATTATAGAAAAAAAATATAGATAACAAATACTTATGCTTTTCAAATAATGATGCACTACACTTTATATTTTCCCTCACTTTTTCCTATTTACATTACAAATATCTAACCCTTTTATAGAAAACCTACAAAGAAGGTCCCTATAAATGGGTGACACTTGTCAAATTACAATATATTGATGAACTACTTATGAATTGAATGGAGGAAGAAACATGAATCATTTGAGAGAAGTTCACGATCTCCCTAATGTTGTTGAAAGATTTGGTTAGAGAATAATCATACTCTAACCACCTTTTTTTGTGAGGAACCTACATCTAGGCTATAATGGTTATGTGAAAGAAGTGAAAATGACCTATAGATAACTACCCTAGTTGGTGTTGAGACTATGGAAGGAGAAGCTATTATTGGATGTCTTGATGCTACCAAATGCAACTTGACATCTAGAAAAGCCATCATGAAGCTTATTTGCAAGAAACCTATCAACCTTAGTCTAGGTTAGACAACTATAGATGAAAAATAACTACAATGTGAGATAGCACCACCTTCTAAGAAACTTCTGCAACTGACCTAAAGAAACTTCCAATTCTTATGCTGAGTTCTCTAACTAGTAGCCACTATGTTTCTTGCACATTTTGAATGCATTAAGAAACTATCAAGAGATACAAGAGACAAGAAGAGTAGCGTTGATGGTCTAGTTGACACAATTTAACACATGTGGAGCATATGATTCCACCTCTCCTTAAAAGACAACAAATCTATTATCTCCAAGGTCTCTTTAGTTGGGTTACAACTGTGTTGGATAATTTAGTGTTCAATCGTAGACTATTTTTTCAAGGGGCATATTATGGTTCATAAATTTTTTGACTAGTTTCATCCTGAATGGTTCTTTCTTTTTATGATATTTTGTGTTTTTCTTTCTATTTCTTTGGTTTCTATTTTTTTTTTTTTTTGATTTTTAGATCCTATCCTAACCTAATTTACGGTGTTGATAAAAAATGAAAAAAGAAGTAACGTTGACAAGAGATAAAATGAAACAAATTGTTTGATTAAATATTTCAATTCTTTATGTAAGAAAATCTAGGAAATTAATTTCAAACCTACTTTACCAAGATCAACAATCATTCAACCAATAATAAAGCAAGTTCAATCTTCAAAGGAATCTAGGGTTAATAGAAATATGTTCATCAAACCATTATATTCCACACATAGAATTAATGATAACTTCAATAACTCAACAAAATAGATTTTCAATTTAAATATTCTCAATTCTCATAGATTTTCAAAACATAAAGAATTGATCAGAGCACTCTACCATTCCAGAGATAAGAACCAATGTAAAACCTCGTCCCGCAACCTAGAGGATGATGCAATACTACGGAAGCACAACTAAGCATCTATGCAAACATAAAGCATATTAAACATAATCACCATGCATATAATGTATCATCACATCCATATAGTCTATCATCGGTCCACTGTCAGCGATAGAACAACCATAACATAAAATAAGGTCTAACAAAGTATTTGAGCTGTCAAAGAAAATATAGCAAATCAGAGGGGTGTCACATCCTCCCCCCCTAGGATTAGGCTTACTCCTGGAAGCCTGTGAAAAAATAAGGGTAGAGCTCCCTCATCCTGGTAGCATCCTCCCATGTAGCAAAAGTGTCATCTCTAGGATCCCATTGGACCCTCACCTGCTCAATATCTCGACCCCTGAGGGCGAGTCTCCTGTGCTGGGTAACGGTCACGGGCTCTAGAGCTAGTTTCCTGTCCTCTACCTGTAAAGCATTCCAATCAAGGATATGAGAAATGTCTGGATGATAAGGTCTAAGTACATAAACATGGAACACATCATGGATGCACGAGAGACTGGGCGATAAAGCAAGGCGGTAAGCAACTGGCCCAATCTTCTCCAGAATCTCAAAAGGCCCGACAAAATGAGGTGCAAGCTTAGAACCCTTTCCATAATGGATTGGACTCTTCCTCGGTTGCACTCGCAATAAAACTCAGTCACCCACAACAAACTGGCGATCCACACGGTGTGCATCCACGTACTTCTTCTGCCTATCCTATGCAGCTACTAAATGCTCTCTGATCCGAACCACCTACTGCTCCATATCCTGAAGCATATAGGACCCAATAAAATCCTGTCCTCCAACCTGTCCCAACTCAATGGAGTCTGAACACGACCATCCATACAAGGCCTGAAAAGGTGCCATGCCAATAGAACTCTGAAACCCGTTGTTATAAGCAAACTCTACAAGATAGAGATAATCCTCCCATCATGTCTGCTAGTCCATGACATACATGCGAAAGCATATCTTCAAGGATCTGATTGACCCTCTCAGTCTATCCATCCGTCTTGGGGTGATACACTGAACTGAAGTTCAACTGTGTCCCCATAGCATGCTTGTAATGATGTCCAAAGAGCCAAAGTAAACACAAGATCCCTATCAGAGATAATCCGATGTGGAATACCATGCAACCTCACAATGTCCTCCATGAACACTCTAGCAACTAATGAAGTGTTATAGGAGGAACAAATAGGTGAGAAGTGTGCCACCTTCATCAACCTATCTACCATCACCATTATCGCATCGTGTCATCGCGAAGAGTTGGGTACACCAACAATGAAATCCAATGAAATGATGTCCCATTTCCACTCAGGAACCAAATGAGGCTGTAGAAGACCAGCCGGATGTTGATGTTCAGCCTTAACTCGTTGACACTCCAAACACCGTGATACATAATCGACGATATCTCACTTCATACCTGCCCAGAAATAAAGCGGTCACAGATCGACATACATCTTCTTCACTCCAGGGTGAGCTGAATAAGGTGCTCGATGTGCCTCTTTCAAAATAAAGGTACGAAGCCCTTCCAAAGATGGAACAAATATATGTCCCATGTATCTCAATAACCCATCTGTCTCCAAAGAATATCCTGAGTACCTGCCATCCAAAGTCCCGCCTGACTCAATCTCAGACCTTACCTCCTGGTACTAGCTATCTATAGGAAGTGCGGTAAGAATTTGGCTCCTCAAATCTACAGTAAGAGTCATCTTAGATAGTTCGTCCTTCGTCTGTTGAGAGCGTCAGCCACAATGTTCTCCTTCCCCTGGATGCACTTCACCTCAAAATCGTACTCACAGAGGAACTCCATCCATCACCTTTGCCTAGCATTAAGGTTAGGCTGTGTGAAGATGTACTGTAGACTCCGATGGTCACTGTGTAACTCAAAACAGTGCCCCAATAAGAAATGTCTCCATTGAGTCAATGCATGTACAACTGCAGCTAACTCAAGATCATGCGTGGGGTAGTTCAACTCATGATCCTTGAGCTTGCACGACTCGTACGCAATGACTCGACCATCCTGCATCAGTACTGCTCCTAATCCCTCCAAAGATGCATCTGCACAAATAACATTTGAAGTCTCCTGTAGGATTTGGTACCGCAAGGATCGGTGCGCTAGTCAACCTCTCCTTCAATGTCTAAAATACAGCCTCGCTCTGCTCTGACCAATCGAACTTCTTCCCTTTCCTTTGAAGAGAAGTAATAGGGTGTCCTACCCTAGAAAAGTCTCAAACAAAATGCCTGTAGTAACTTGGTAACCCCATAAAACTACGTATCTCTGCCACATTCGTGGGTGTAGGCCAATCCATAATTGTCTGGATCTTTGCAGGATCCACTGCTATGCCCTCTCTTGATATAACATGACCAAGGTACTTGACCTCAGTTTTGAAGAACTCACATTTAGACAAGTTGGCATACAACTTATTATCCCTTAGACACTGCAATACCTGCCTCAAATGCTCTTCATGCTCCTCAACAATCCTGGAATAAATCAAAATGTCATTGAGGAATACCACTACAAACCTATCCAGGTACGTGTGAAAAAATCCGTGCATCAGGCTCATGAATACCGATGGTGCATTTGTCAACTCGAACGCTACCACTGTGAACTCATAATGGTCGTATCGTGTGTGAAACACTGTCTTATGAATATCAAACTCTACAATATGCAACTGGTGGTATCTTGACTTAAGATCAATCTTAGAAAAGATTGTAGCACCTTTGACCTGATCAAACAAGTCATTGATCCTAGGTAAAGGGTATCAGTTCCTGATGGTGACCTTATTTAACTGTTGGTAATCTATGCACAAACGAAGAGATCCATCCTTCTTCTTCACAAAGATCACCAATGCTCCCCACAGTGAAACACTAGGGTGAATGAACCCCTTCTCCAACAACTCCTCAAGCTGTAGGCAGAGCTCCTTAAGCTCCTAAGTCATCATATGGTATAGGGCTCGTGAAATGGGTTCAAAACCAGGTAAAAGATCAACCTTGAAGTCTATGTCACATTGAGGTGGCATCCCTAGAATATCATCTGGAAAAACGTTTGCATACTACTGAAGTATGGGGTGGCTATCTATAGACACCTCCTCTCTATCACCCATCTTCAAGTCATCTACTGTCACAACAAATAACTGACATCCCTAATGAACACATCTTGTCAGCTGCATAGCCGAGATCATCCTCAATGATATAGGTCTCTGGACCCCTACTAACTCAACCTCACTACTAGATGCATCAATGCATCATATTGACTTGCGTTGACAATCAATCATGACCTTATGAGCATCGAGCCAATCCATCCCTAGGAAAATGTCATAAGAACCTAATGGTATAACGTGAAGATCTGTAGTAGTGTGGAAAGAACCAATCTCTAGTCTACAATCTAGTACAAAGGAATGTACTACAACTCTAGCACCAGATGCTAACTCAGCCTACCACTTACCCTCTTGCCTTACTGCCCTCAGTCTATCATGCGCCACGACGGATGATGAAATAAATGAGTCAAAGGCTCCTGAATCAAACAAAATAGTAACTTTGTTACCCTGCAACATACCAGTAGTCTCCACCACTGTGCTCTGGTGGTCAGCCTGGTGATTATCAACCGCAAAAAATACACGGTGTCCTCTTCCTACATCACAAACAGTCGGCTCTAACGCTACTGGGCTCTGTGATTATCCTGATGTGCCCTTATTGGGACACTGCCAAGCTATGTGACCCTATTGACCACAAGCAAAACACCGAGTACCCCTGCCAAAACCTCTACCTCTAGAAGGTGCACTGGACTGCTGAACACTACCCCTAAAGGTAGATTGAGTACTTTGTGTTGGCTATGCATTATTGAAATGTTTGACATGCCTCCAGTTCCGGTCACCCCTGACTGATATCTGTCATTCTGCCTAGGTGGAAAATCCTTTCGTTTTCCCTGGGAGTTCCGGTACTGTCCACTCTATGCTGGTGTTTGTTGTGCCCTAGGTGGTCTAGCTCCCTGAGTCTGTCCATTGCATGCACGAGGCCCTGCAGGTGAAGTGCTTCCCACCTGCACTCCAACATGACCTCCTAAAGCCATCGCCAAATTCTCCTTAATAAGCCTGGCCTTATCTACGTCTGCCTCCATAGTCTTGGGTTCAAAAACTCGCACACCTCCACTAATCCGGACATTTAAACCCCTAAGAAAGTGTTGCACCAACATGCCCTCGTCGTCCCCAATGCCTACGTACTGTTTGAGCTCGTAAAAATGACGCTCATATTGTTCCACTAACATAGTCACCTGTCGTAGAGTATGGAACTCATCACCACGACGCTGTTGCCAATGATCAGAGAGAAATCTAGGCATGTAACCTCTCTAGAAACATCTCCCAAGATACGGTACCGATATCAATATGGAGCTTTTTCTCCTCCAATCTCTACTATATGGAAGAAAATCCTCTCAGGTGCATAATCGCACATTTGGCTTTGGTGTTGCTACCATACGGGTGCATAGCAAAGCATCTGTTCAAGTCAATCAGCTAGGTCTCTGACTCTAAACCGTTGTCTGATCCATCAAATAAGGAGGGTCGAGCCCTAAGTAAATCTCTCATGTGTGCAGCTACCACTGCCTCTGATTGAGCTGGTACATCTCTCTCTCTAACAATAATATGCTCTACTTCCTGCCTCGGTCCAAGATGGGCAAGAGTATCCTCTAACAATTGACGCAACTGAGCACCTTCGACCCCTGGTGGATCCAGCTCCTGAATACCGCCTCTTGAAATGCTTTGGGAAGCCTATTGTTCCTCATGGTCTGAATCATGAGAAACATGCGGAGGTGAGTTCTATTGGCTACCTCCATGTCTGCCTCTATGGCCATGACCATGACCTTGACCTCTCCTAGGTGGCATGATCCTGCACAAACACACCAAGGTGTAAGACAAGATATGCAACTTAAATCCTACACAAACAACTTAATGGTTTCCAAATTAACCTAGAGTTCCCAGTGCTTAAACCTAGGCTCTGATACCAAGTGTAAAACCCCGTCTCGCAACCTAGAGGACGATGCAACATTGCAGAAGCACAACTAAGCATCTATGCAAACATAAATCATATTAAACATAATCACCATGCATATAATGTATCATCACATCCATATAGTCTATCATCGCTCCACTATCAGCGATAGAACAACCATAACATAAAATAAGGTCTAACAAAGTATCTAAGTTGTCAAAGAAAATATAGCAAATCGGAGGGGTGTCACAACCAATTGAAGAAGACATATCTTTATTAATTTTAGGAAGAGTTTGCTACATTAAAATTTCAATCTTCTTCTAAATTTCATTCTCTAACTATTGCAAAATTAAAATACTAACTATTATTGTCTCTCTAAAATCAAAATTTTAAAAGAATCAAACCCTTGTAATATCTATGATGTTTCCTTTTATAGGAAAGAGGGGAGCCAAAAATATCCATTGTTCATGCATTATATTTGGTTAAGAATTTCATATAGATGTTCCTAATTTTATATCACTTCCAAAATAGCTATCTTATTCTAGTCTTTAGAAGTTAACATATGCATCATGTTATAGAGTTATGCATGCTCTTGTATAATGTGATGCAGAACTCTAAACTGACTCAATAATGCCTAAAATATAGGAACCACTTTATATGTTAAGTGAGACTCATTTTATATCATGCCTTTATTGAATTACAAATAAAAGAATAATTTAAATGATAAATTGTCTCAAAATGTTGAAACTAGAAAATTCTAGCTTGGTACAAAAATTATTCAAATTCAAATTCATTGTTGTGTCTTTAGCTTCTGCTTGAAATCAAGGTAGGCCTTCAAACACTTTTCCAAGTTTTCACTATTAGGACCATCCCAAAAATCTACTCTGAACTTGAAATATTCTATGAAAAATCCAACTAGTTGTTCCTATCCATTAAATATTTATCAAAAATTTTGAGATCAGACTTGAGTTGCATCAATTGATCTACTAAATTTTCATCTGGTTTATTTCTTAATACTTCAACTCAGTCCTTCGCTACTTGTTACATTTCTTATGCTGATTTGAGTTCATGTTTTTCCATGTTAACTAAATTTGGACCAATTATTAGATTCACAAAATCTTCAAAACTATCCTTGATTTTATCTAGTTCTTCTTATTCTTCATGAATCTTTCGTATGTACCAAACAATTAAGTCTCTCCTAAATGTTATTATTTTAATAGTTTTATTGAAGAAATTCAAGTCATGACTTTTAAAATACCATTATTCACTAACTCTTGAAGATAAATTTTGTTTATCCCTTTGAGCAAAGGAAGTTTGCTCTCCTACAAATCATGCACTTTCCTAATAAGATCCAAAAACTGGCCCATTATTTGATATATCTAATAAATTTGTTCATGAATTTTTTAGTCAAACTCTATCTATTTACAAGCCTTGAACAAAAGTGTCTATGCAACCACCTAAAGATTGTGACTTTTATTTCATTGCTTGTAATGAATCAAATTCACCCTTATAAATAAAAAGTGGCATCTCAGTAGAAGCACCTTTATGAGAAGCCATGAAAATTATTAGACTTTTGATAAAGCATTTAAGATGTTGTAACTACTCCTTGAGTTCTTTCTTTGTACTTTCATCCTTTGCTATTTTGAGCTTTAGGGACTCAACAATTGTATCTAAAGAAACAATTTTCTCCCACCTTAATTATTTATCCAAATTGATTTGAGTAACTTGATAATCTTGAGGGGCATGTCCTAGGCATCCTTATCAACTATAAGAGTTGCTATCTCAACAACCCTTTCCTTGTTCTTGTTCATTTAGATGGCTAATGGAACTTAGGCTTCATCTAGGGCCTTTCCTTGTCAATCATACCAGTTACAACCTCTAGTTCAATTGGCTTTATTTATAAATTCTTTCCTCTAGCAACAAAATACAACTTTAACCAAGTTGAGTCACTAATGACATTCTATATTGATGTATTAGTGATGGATTGCTAATTTTGTTGTAGAGGTGGGGAGCTTGGAGGGGATTGCATTAGTTGATCCTTCTACTATTGTGAAGGGATTGGAGGAGGAGACTATACCTATTATTTATCCTCTCCCCATGTCACTTCTTGTTGATCCATTGTATTTGCACCCTCTCCCATTTTCTCAACTAATAGCATCTCTTATTGAGACTCTATTATGCTTGGAGGAGATTGTCAAATTTTTAGAATTTCCATTCCCTTCCTCAACTGTTCTTGAGCTTGCTTGTACAATTCACCATATGTAACCTCTACTTCACCATCTATAACCTCTATTTTTAGAATTTGACATTCTTGGGGGTGTTCTTTGAGGAGAGGGAGTCCTCTTAGAGGAAGGATATGATTCAAACAATGCCCTCCTTAGTTTATCAGTGAAGAGAGACTAGGCTGGCAATACTACTTTAGGTTGATCGAGATATGAATGTTGTAATAGAGTAGCTTCAAACCCTAACATAGCTCTTGCATTTTTCAAAGGATTTCTTCAATTTCTTTTCTATCTGCTTTACCCCTTTTATCTTGGTTCTTTTGTAAGTGCGAGGTGGATCACTACTTCTCTTTCTTTTCTTCTCCTTTCCCTTTCCCTTTCCCATTTTCCCCTTCACGACATCTAACAAATTCAAACCAAAATTTTCTACTTTTTGGTTAAATTATCTTCATATCATTATTTTTTCAATCATCCAATTAACCATAGGTAGGATCACTCTATCCATATTTTGGAGATCATATGTGGGATTTGTGATATTCCCATAATCTATTAAGTTGTCTAGGATATCATCTCCAAGGTTCATGTCCTTCATTTGATGAAGTATTAATTGATAAAAACATCTTTTTCAAACATTGTGACTATTCATATAATCTTCCTAGAAGTTTGGCATGGTGGCCTTATGTTTGTATTTGGGTCCAAAAAATTGCAACTCTTCCATATAGATTATATCCTACATGTGTGTTATATGTCCTAAAGTTTAAAAATGATAGATCCTCCTAAGAGGCCCTAACACACACCTTAGTTGGACAAATATAAAAACCTAAAGAAAAATGGAACTAGACTCCTAGTTTGTGGTTCTTCGAGAATATTTTGCATCTCCAAAATCTATCTAGTGAATTCCAATAGGATAATTTATGAGGGCCACACCACCCGAAACCCACACAAATCACAATAATAGATACCAACACATAAGACGTGAGACAAAAAAACTCACTTTCAATTATTTTCAGAAAATGAAATTACAAATTCGAAACTTACAATGCTACAACCTCATGGACTTGATTCATTACAACAAAATCAACTTTGAAAACAAAATATATTGTTTAGATCCACAATCTGCACTAATGGAGCCACCTTCTACAACCCCCACTTAACCCTTTTATTTTACCCAATAACCACCCTAGAATGTTCTAAAAAGTTCAACTTTCCCTTTTGTTTTGGTGCCAAAAGTCCACTGTTTGATTTCTTGCCTAGGAAGAAATTTTAATGAAATTCACTTTTTAGTGGGGCAACTGTGTGGGGCCATAACTTTTGATCTAGGCGTTTGATTTTCTATTATAGCATATCATTGGAAAGTTCTCGAATAGATCTATAACACCAAACCATTAGAGATCGGTTCATCAACTTTTCGAGCAATTTCAGGGCCTCTAAAGTTTTCATAGTTGAATTTGAAGCTGCATTGGAGAAATTTCTTGGGACGAAAACTTTAATATCTCCCAAATTGTGTAGGGTATTGAGACGATTCTTTCACGATCGGAAATTTTTTTCAGTTCCGCTCCTTAGGGTAAATTGTCAAGTCCATACGAGCCTATTTAGGCCAACTTACTAAAAATAGTAAGTGACAATTTTTCACTTTTTTTGACTTCTGACTATCTTACACCCCTTAAGTGCCATCATGGGACTCAAAACAACTAAAGAAAATAAGAAAAAAATTATTTTTTTGGGTGATGAAAGATTGCCCCTACACCATTGGATGCTCCTACATTAGACACCCAAGGTAATTTGAAAAGTGACCCTGCCACTTCTCAGGAGTTAGAGGGAAACCAAGATGCTTAACCTTAGCCTTAGACAACCATGATGAATCTTCAACATGCCTTCCTCTCCATTTCACCAAGTACTCTTGTATTGCCTGTTTCTTGTGCTTCTACCCACACAACTAGCCAAAATAGGTGTTGGAGTATTCCACTGTGCTTCTATTATTTCTTCATCAATTCCCCCTTCATGATATTCTGTTAAATCTGAAATGTTAAACACAAGTGAAATATGAATGTCATCAGGCAACTCTACCTCATATGCATTTCCTGAATCATGCTTCTTTAGGATCTTGCATGGTCCAAACTTCTTCATCTTTAACTTGTATGTACCAACTAGAAACCTCTCCTTTCAAAAATGAACCATGACTCATCTCCTACCTGGAACTCCTTATACCTCCTTTTCTAATCTACCTTAGCCTTATATTGTGAGTTCATCTTATTGATATGTTTCTTCACCTCTTCATGCAAATTCCTTAGGTGCTCAGCAAAATATTCAACCTCAACACTACTCTTCTCTGCCTTATTGTCTTTCTCAGTTCAAAAGTAGTTCTTGGACTACTCCCATACACAATCTGGAATGGTGATTTACCAGTGCTCTTGCTGACAGAATTGTTGTAAGTAAATTATGCCTGTGGTATAATCAAATCCCATCCCTTGGGCTTATGTCCTACTAAGCATCTTAGCAGGTTACCAAACTCCTATTCACCACCTCTGTTTGTCCATAAGTCTGTGGATGGTGTGCATAACTGAGCTTCAAATCTGTCTTCAACTTTTTCCATAATGTCCTCTAGAAATAACCAACAAATTTGGTATCTCTGTTTGAAACTATACTCTTCGGTAGACCATGTAGTCTCACCATCTCTCTGAAAAAAAACTCTGCAATATGAAAAAAATCACTGGTCTTATGACATGGAATGAAATGTGCCATCTTTGAAAATCTATCCACCACCACAAATATGGAATCATGCCCTCTTCGTGTCCTTGGAAAGCCAAGAAAAAAATCCATGCTAGTGTCCTCCCATGGCCTCTCAGGTACATGTAATGGCTGATACAATCTAGTATTCTCACTTGTTCCTTTCGCCATTTGACATACTCTGCAACTTTGTACAAACTTCTTCACATCTTGTTGTAACTATGGCCAGTAATAATTCTCACTAACAAGAGCAATGGTCTTATCTCGACTGAAATATCCAACCAATCCTCCACTATGCTTTTCCTTGATTAAATTCACTCATAGAACTCCTAGGAATGCACAATTGGCTTCCTCTAAACAATATCCCATATTGGATTAAGAAATCCAACCATCTTGCCCTATCCAATGTAATAGATTCCAAACAAGCCTTCCAAGCTTCTGCAAAGTCTGGATCTTCAGGATACAAACTCTTGAGTTCATTGAACCCAACAACCTCTATATTAATCTCTATCAACAAATTTTTCCTTCTACTTAAGGCATCTGCAACTCTGTTTGACCTTCCACTCTCGTGCTTAAAAACAAAAGTATAGCTCTTCAAAAACTCAACCCATTTTAAGTGCCTTTGATTTAACTTTCCTTGATTATTGAGATACTACAAAGCTTGTGATCAGTATATAAAACAAATTCTTTTAGCAATAAATAGTGTCTCCATTTCTTCAAATCCTGAACTATAGCATAAAACTCTTGATCATAGACATAATATTTCTTCTTAGCATCATTCAACTTCTCACTAAAATAGGCAACAAGCTTACCTTCTTGACTTAAAACAACTCCTATGGCAGTGCCACTAGCATCATAATCTACCTGAAAGACCTTATTGAAATTTGGAAGTACCAAAATAGGTTGCTCTGTGACTTTCTTCTTCAACATATCAAAACTCTTTGTTGCTCCTACAATCCATTTAAAATCCTTTCTATCCCCTCTTATTGCTTCAGTTAGAGGTGCACTTATACTATTGAAATTCTTAATAAACCTTCTGTAAAAACTTGCTAGACCATGAAATGATCTTACCTTTGTAACACTCCTTGGGGTAGGCCATTCAATGATAGCTCTCACCTTCTCTGGATCCATTTTAAGAGCCTCTGCTGAGACAACAAATCCTAGATACACCAAGTCCCTCTTCACAAAACTACATTTCTTCAAATTAATCAACAACTTCTCCCCCCTTAGCTTCTTAAAAACTCTTCGAATATACATTAGGTGCTCCTCTAATGCCTACTTGTCGAGTCCCTACTTGGATTACTCCATATACTGAGACAAGGCCGACATATCAAGATATTAGTGACATTAGCTCCCCCACCACGACACGAGCACACCAAATCTCTTACCCCGAAGATCCAGAGATCTTATGAATTGAGGGATTTTTTGTCTCCACCATGAATAGTACGTGTAGGGCAGTTTTAGAAGTTTGACCTCCTGCACCAACAAGCAAAAAAGGTTTTTGGCTTCTACAACAAGTGGTTTCTAGTCAATGTTTTAGGATAATCGAGTGTTTATACATGTGGTGGTTCACTCATTTAAGAGGTCTCCCAACCTTAGAAAGGGTTTTTACGCATCTCGTGGATACTGAGGGAGGCTTCCATCGACATAGAACATCCGCACCAGGTGATTGATGACTTTCATCAGAACCATAATTATTTTTATAGCGGATCGAAATGAAAGTACTGCTTGGGTTGTCCCCTCTCAGAAATCAGGAGGAAGGCCCTCTAAAGGTAAACAAAAGCAAGACAAATGCAATGCCTTGGAATCTCTAAGATCACACTAGGTGCGAGGAGAGAACATAATGTGCTTGCCTTACACTAGCATGGTGTTAATTTTAACCTCAAAATCAGATGTTTGGTGTGAGAGTGTAGATGCCAAGAGGTGTTTTTGATTCCCAAGATTCCACTAGGCATGAGGCAAGAGCATACACCCCCCGTAACAAAGAAAAAACCACAAGATAGTAAAACACTAATTTATTTTAAGTCTTACTTATGATGTCAAATAACAAGCAAGTTCTTTTTAGCCCCAAATGAGTTTGTTGCAATTCTTTTTAAATCCAATGAGTGAATAATGCAAATTGTGGTAAATTTAAAAAACCTATGGATGTAATATGTAGATTGTTGTTCATTTTATCCTTATGAGTGAAATATGCAGTTTGTTGTTCATTTTATCCTTATGAGTGAAATATGCAGTTTGTTGTAAATTTTAGACCCAATGAATGTAGAATGCAAAGTTGTTCATTTTATCCTCATGCGTGAAAATTTGTAAAACAAAAGAAAGATGATTCTATGCTAAGCAAACACAAAAATAGGCCAACAAAATGTTTCAAAAGAAATGGTTTAGACTCCCTCCAAGATTGATGCCATATGCTGAAAACAAGAGATTAGCAATAGCAAAAAAAACCTTCAATGATAACAACAAACTAAAATAGTGATAACTTTCTCAAAACTAAATGAAATTTAAAACTATAAAAAGCTATGGAAAGCTGAAACTCAAACCTTCAAAACTTAGTAAGCATTCTATCAAAATTCTACATGAAATAATTGTTATAGGCAAAAGAAAATGCGGATTTTAATAACTAAATTTTAAAAAGTGAAAAATACTAAAATAGCCACAACTTTCTCAAATCTTAATGAAATTTAAAACAATAAAAATCCACGAAAAGTTGAAAGTGAGACCCACAAAACCCAGAAACTGTTTTATAAGATTTTATGTGCCCATTTTTTTGTGCTCAAAATAATATGGCAGGTTTTAAATGCAAATTCTTGGTTGTAGCTTGCAAAACTCATTTAAAACACTCAAAAGATTAGATTTTTCACGTAAGGTTCACCAAATGTTAGATTCAAAAGATGCTAAATATCTAAGACCAAGTAGCAACCACTCTACCTAAGATCTAATCCAAAACCCTAAATCTAAACAAGAGAGTACAAATGATCAAATGAAGCAAATAATAACGAAAGTACAAAAGAAAACTCCCCTATCATGGTCGATTATCGCCTTTTCTTCTCCTCCATTCTTTCTCAAGTTGCAAATATTTTCCCTCAAATTTTGAAGTGCTTGAATACCTGCAAACGACAATGGTATGACAACAAGAACTTTGGAGAATGTGGCTGTTAAGCTAAAATGATGGAGAAAACCTTCTTTGATAGAAGAGCTATTCAAATGGATGAACAAGATTAAAGTTCTAGAAAGATGCCAAGATCAACAGTGGAGGATGAATGCACCACATAGTGGTAGGGTTAGGGACGACTAAGGATAGACAGTCAATATTGAAAGAAGACCAGAGAGAATTAATGGTCAAGATTTGAAATGAGAAAGTAGTGGAGAAAATTAAATAATATAACTATTTAATTTGGGAGAGCATGTGGGCCATTAAATAATAATTTTTAATTGAAGAAATGAATCTTAACAATTAAATCATATTATTATTTAATTTGGGAGAGGAAGTGGAGGAATAAAATAAATTATTTAATTCATGGAAGGCATCTTTGACCATATTTTAAATTTGGTAAAAGATATGGAGGAATAAATAATCATTTTAGATTATTTATTTATGGACAAAGGGCAAATGAATACTTAATTTAAAAGTTATTATGCAACTATTTAAATTAAATATAGAGGCAAATGAAGAAAGTGGAATTAAATAATTAAGTCAAATTAATTATTTAATAGAGGAAAGGTGGTAAGAGGGAGTTAAATAATTTTAATAATTATTTAACTATAGAAGAACGAAAAGGATCAATGAATAGATAAATAATTAGGAATAATTATTTAATTAATAGAGGAATGTGATCAAAGACAATAATTAAATAAGGAAGAAGAACAAGAAAATGGAAAAGTGACGCTCACAGACCAAGACATTTTTTAGTGTCTATAGGGACATCAAAACAACCTTCTTTAGGCACATAGGACAAAAATAAGTACTCAAATTCCTTCCACCACCACCTGGAGATGCTTTATCTATGCTGGTGACAACATATTTTTGTGGGATTGCAAGAATTGGGAAAATAACCCCATGTCATTCCTCACTAGCCCTACACGGAGAAGGGTCACAACCTCTTTAGCAACTTCATTTTGAGTGGCTATCGCGATGCAGATGGCATCACCAACCAATCCAATCCGTGGGTAGTTTCTGAGACTAGCAATGACTACATTAACTCTATGATGGAACTCAGGTCTAACCAAGCACTTCGCTGCCCTCATTCCCTAGTCTCGACATTCAGAGATATGAATGATAGTATACACAAAACACTCAAGGATCGTAGCATTGTGTACATGCACTTGATTCGGGAACGCTTCTACCAGTATACTGTGCAACACCTCCTCTTCCACCTAACTTTGGACAATGAAGATCTCTCTCAGCTGGTCAAAAAACCTCTTAAAGAAAGGATTGCACTCAATTTTCTCAATGACAATGAAGTCATTCATCGACACTCCATCACTTCGAGCACTCACCATGTTGGATAATTTAGGATGGTGAAGTGTGGATGTGCCTATTGAATTTATAGAAGGTTGGTGAGACATTCGAATTGGTATTCTTCAAGATCGATTGGATGAGAGGATGGAAAAGTGGTCGAAATTAACTATTGATGTGACCAAGATTTAATTGATATTCCCATTTTATCTTTTGGCTTGATAGTTTGTACATGTGACTCCATTGCACCTCTAAGATGGTTATTTAATGTGTGGTTTGTGAAGCATGCTAACTGCACAAGAATTAATGACCACATGGAAAAAATTAAAACAAGAAATGCTTCGTTATTGCCTAAGGTCATATCATTGGCGATGTAATCATTCTGGCTATTAATTATTTTTGTCCATCAGTTTACAAGAATGGATAGTTAAACAACAAGAAAGTGTTGCTATGTTTAGCAACTAATTAGTAACCGCCAATAAGGAAGAAAGACCCCTGTATCTGGGTGGGGAACAATTCAATGAGCGTCTGAATTCTCGAGAAGGCACTGTGTTGTAATCAAGAGAGGAACAATTTATTCTTTTTTGGAATTTAATTCATGTTGTAATAACTCACAATCTGTGAGTTGTGAGTCTTAAATGTAATGCTGATCGTACTGATCTATGTGTCATATGTGTGTTTAGAGCATATTTTTTTGTGAGAAATCTACTTTGTTGCATTTAATTCATTTATTACAATTATGAATCTTTTTTTTTTTTTCATTACATCGATCATTCTTCATTCTAGTATGTGTGCTGGTGGATTAATGATTTCCTCAATTTTATTTTGCATTAGTTTCATTTTTATGGGCTAATGTTAGTTGCCTTTATGCTTTTTGGTAAAAAGCACACAATTAAATTGTACGAAGGAGTTGTACCTCTAAAATTTAGAGGAAAATTACAAATGTAATTGTGACATTTCCAGAGCTATTAGCTACTTGGTCCTAGTGCATTACAGGTTATAGAGTCAATAATTTAAGATATATTTCTAAAGAACAACCCATTCACTAACATAGTTACTATTTGAATCCAGCCTCACAAAAATGAAACAAGATTTACAACATAGTTTTATGGCTTCAACCAAAGGAAGTTTACAACTCTTTGCCAATTACAACACTTATATTTCAGGAGGATACAACCTTAGCATACAACACTTGATGAATTCAGATGATCAACTGCCATTGCAACACCTTTATTGCCTTCAGCTCACTGCTTGTAGCACTCACTCTCACACTTCTTCCTTTGGCTCACTACCTTCAACACACTTCTAATTATAGCTCACTACCTTCAACACTTCACTCACACACTTCTACTTTTGGTTCACTGCCTTCAACACTTCACTCACACACTTATGCTTTTGTCTCACTACCTTCAACACACTTCTGCTTATACACTTCTTTACACATTCAAACACGTTATTCCGTCTTCAATTCACTACTTTGGGCACATTTCACCTTAAGAGAATTGAACACACAACACACCACCACATACACTTGATCCTTCATTTATATCTTCTGCAAGCTTCAAAAAGTTTCTTCTTGTTGGCCAAACTAAAATGTGTAGATATGAAATGTGTAATGGCCAAAATAAGTCAACTCCAAAACATCCATGAGAAGAGGAAATCAAATACAGTCCAAGCTAAGAGATAAGTAGGAACAATTTTACCTTTGCACATAATCCCATGTTGGCGCATACAACTAAAACTTGGTGCAAACAACTCAATATACCAAGTTGGTCCAACAAACACTTAACCCTCCATATATTATCTCCAAACCACAAGTAGTACTAGAGAGACCAAATAGCATTATGTAGATCACATTAAAATAATTATACGATATTTAGAAACATTTCCATGCCCTCCTTTTACAACTTCATGCAAAATTATGTTGGCGCAAGCAAACAAACACTGAACCCAACATCACTTGCAAACCCAAAAAACATGGTCTTGAGATAGAACATTGAAATCCTGATTTGCAGTACAACATAACACCTAGAACTTGAAATGAGGAAATAGATAGATGATTTTAATTATCCTCCAAATCGCAAGGCCACAACATCAACTGAGGAGAAATGTGGAGCATTTCTTTGAACCTTCTTGACAGTAACATCACAATATTCACTCTGCCAACTTTGGAAACATCTACGATAACTTTCATGTAGGAAAATCAAGAACATACCTACATTACATCTTCCTCTATCTAATTTCCACATTGCAAGGCCATTTCTTCAAATGTGGAGGAATGTAGAGCATTCTTCAAAGCTTCTTTAGTACAACTTCTTGAGCCACTATTTGCAAGAAATTTTTTCATACATTTTATTATCTTATGTAATGTTTTACATCAAAAGATAGTGAATACAACATTCACAACATCATTCACCTATACATGAGAAACAAGAGATATAGATAAACTGTGTACAACAAGCTCATGACTCAACACTTACGATCAACATATTGATTGCAACATATGCGACTATCCACACACTACCACTCAGCTGGCATCAATGACAATACCAATAACAATCTCCATTCTGTTGACATCAATGACATTATGTGCAACAACCTTGCAACAAAAAAGTCATCAATTTTTTTTTTCATGCATTAGATATTAGTGTTAGCTATTTGGAACAAAAACATAGGGAAACAAAAGTCTGCTTTTTTTTTTGTGATGTCTTATCGATGCCACTTTTTTTAAAAATTTTCAGCAATTCATATTTTGCTCTTAAATGTATAAAAATATATCAAACCGGTTTTTTTTTAAATTACAAGTATAAAATTCATTAAGAGTTCTACATTTCATTAGTTTACATAGTTTTGAAATTCAAAACATGAAGGCTACATTTATGCGGTCAAAGTTGATTTTTTTTTTTGTGTTGGTCATTTCCTTTGTAAAAGTGTGACACAAGTTTATACTTTTACCCAATGATCAAAACCAAAATTAAGGGAAAATAGAGGAATTCAAAATACAGGTGGAATGTAGCTAATTAGTAGAGAACAAATCTTACCCGACCTTTTACAATATTTGTGAATCTTGCATGTTGATTAGACTAGGTGAAAATTCTATTTTTAGTTGCAACATGAATGAGACCCTCATCCCTAAATAAGTTCCAAAATTTAGTTTGGGCTTGTGTGATACATTTGAGCCCACCAATTTTATTTGATATTGATAAAATTGCATTAAAATCCCTTCCAACTATGAATATAGTGTATGACTACAGAGTAATATAGGAATATGTATCATTCTAGACCTATGAATTTTCTCTATTATGGTAGGCACATATACATTTATCAAAACGAAAGAGTGTTTTGAATATAAAATTCTTATCCAAATAGCCATCCAATTTAGTTATGAAGAAAGTAACTTTGTTGAGGCCTAATTTGAGGCCCAAAGAAAACCCGATCCCCTAGCCAAGCCAATAGACTTGATAAAAAACCTATTCTAGCCTTTGCAAAGACTTGTTAATTAATTAGATTCCACAACACCCAACTTTATGTCTTGCAAAAATTCTAAATCAACCAAAAGAGTATTTATATGGTGCTTGGCCATACATTATTTGTTTGGGACATTCAAGCCCCTAACATTCCAAATGACAATCCTCATTGCTCTTTGATGGAGGGTTTTCCTCCTTTAGATCTCATCATTTATTGATTAATGGTGGAGTGTCCACCAAACAAAGTTTTATTCCCTACACTACTTGTTGGTCTTCCTTTTGCACTTTTTTCCAAAGCCTATGTTTTCTTTGAGGATTTTGGATTTATAATTAGCCAATGCATCAAAGATTAGTTATACCCAATTCATCTTCCTCTTCATTCTCTAAATCAACCCACAAGTCATTCTAATCTTCGAAATTATCTAATTCTCCCTCATCAAACATGTCATGTTTGAAGCTTCTTTTTGACAATTGATAGATATCTTCTTGTTAGGGATTGTATCCAACATATTTAGAGTAGAGACATCCACATTTTGAGCCTCACACTCTATCGTCTTAGCTTCACCACCCATCTCTAATTCTTGTTCCTTGAGGTGCTTTAGGACAATTTGATTCATAGTGGGACCAAATTTTGCATCTAAGACAATAAAACTTAATTTCTTCTACCTCCATTAATTGGATCTAATTACCCACATTAAAAGATGATATTTTTTAGGGATCTCATATACGGACATGAGGTAGAACCTTGCAAATATTTTGCAATTACCTTCAAGAGTCTACTTATCTATGGATACCAAATTTCCTATTTAGTTTCTAATTTTTGAAAATCCATTAGTAGAAAGTACTCTAGAAAGGGGGATTATATAGTCTAATCTGGCATGTAATGAATTACTTGGGGGGAAAGTTAATGGATTGAAGTTAGGGATCCATTTTTGCATGAGCGGAATGTCATTTTCCATCCACCATGACACATTGTTCA
>VDFB02105785.1:225459271-225526985 GCA_007258455.2 Sequoia sempervirens | reverse complement strand
GATAATAAGTACCTAACTTTTATGTGAGCTCAAGGCCCATAAAGGATTATTTTGTTATTGTTATAGCACCAAAGGGTCAAACAGAACCTAGGACTTGAGACAAGTCCCAAGTCTAAATGGGGACCTAAATTCCATGTATAATTAGGTTAGCCATTTTGTGTAATGGAGGGTGAGTGTTAGAAATGATTTGGGGCTCAAACCTAAGTTCCAAATCCATGTCAAGTAGTAAAATCCTACCTATAGTCAATTCCTCTTAGAAATCCAAAATGGATGCTTTTTCCTTTTTGTTTGTTATAACTCAATGAAACATGGAGGATGGTTTAGTAGAGATGTGAAGAAGATAAACTAATGGTTTTGGGTATACCATCTCTCTTTAATGCCTCATTTTATGTGTCAACCTTGGTGACTTATCTAGGGCTTGAGTTAAGCCTTCTAGCTTTAGTAATGTAGTTGTGCTTTGATGTGCATGCCAAGTGTGTCAAATGGGTTGCAGGAGATACCTTGGACATGTTATTCTATTATGTGGTTATGTCATACCACTTTTATTATGCAAAGAAAATGTTGGTCCATGTTTTTTCCATTAATTCCTTGAGCAAAAGCTTGGGGCATTACATTGTTTACTTAAGTTTTTTTAATTTTACTTTACAACTATTTAAGAATTATTACTTTTTATTTACTTAAAGGTTATTTTATTTTACTTTAGAATTATTTTATTTTATTACACTCTTTGTTTTGTTTTTATTTGAATTTAGTTATTTTACTTTTGTATGTAAATTTTACTTACTTTTGTAAAGTTACCATTTTTTTTTACTTTTAAAAGTGTAGTAAATAATATTTGAATACACCTATCTAAAATATCAATATAATTATTTTATTTATTTAAGAGTTGTTTTAATTTACTTTTGAACTATTTTACACTTGGTTTTTTTATTCTATTCTCCATTCTATTTTTAGTTAAGAGTTGTTTTATTTATTAAAGAATTTGATAACACACTCATACCATTACACTCCACCCCTTGCTCCAATTATTAAAACTAAAGTTACTTTTTTAACCTTAGTAAAAAAAAAAAAAATGCAAGCATACACTTGTATGTTACTCACGCTAAAATGACATAAATTTTATTGTTTTACTTTTTGTCATTGTCTAGTTCTCCATTTTTCTAAAAGTTTTCTATGAAGGAAAACATTTGTCACCCTAATAGGAGTACAAGAGCTTATTAAATACAAGTACACTAATTTCTTCTATCATTTTCCATGTTGAATGGCAAGAGACCGACAGGTAAATGGTCATTACTAGTAGTGATGGCACTTGTACATTTAAAGTCTAATATTTTCATTCTAAAAGTTTTCTATGAAGGAAAACATTTGTCACCCTAATAGGAGTACAAGAGCTTATTAAATACAAGTACACTAATTTCTTCTATCATTTTCCATGTTGAATGGCAAGAGACCGACAGGTAAATGGTCATTACTAGTAGTGATGGCACTTGTACATTTAAAGTCTAATATTTTCAATGATATAGTACCAGTAGTTGAGAAAGAAGCTTGTAGAATACTCAATACTAATAATTAAATAAAATGTTTTCATTAGATCAAAAAAATAACAAATTACACAACATCAAATTGACACACCAACAAAATATGATGTAATGCACAACTATTAATTCATAGTACCCAACTATTAATGGAAAATTTTATCATAATAATTGTAAAACAAAATTTTTAAATTGTCTGATGTACATTGTAAAGAGCTGAAGTTAGAATTGTAGAAAGTGACAAGCATTGAATGAGCGCTATAACTTTGGGTTGGCTTTTAAATGCGGTTAAGAGATGTGGTCCTCCCTGCATTTAATAAGTCATTTTCAGCAACCTGTATAGGTCTATCAAAATTTTTGAGGCTTTAATTATCGAACTTATTTTTATAGTACAGAGGTGTTAAAAGCCTTGTCCTTCTTAGCATTCTAAGCAAATAGACTTTTCAAAAATGGGGATGGGTTTACTGAAGTTTAACTAAAACCATATGGATATGAGTCTTGAACGGGACAAGGTAAAAAGATGATTTCAGCTAATTGTGGGAAGAACATTCTATTTTGGAAAATTGGCATTAAAAAGTTAAGGGATATTTAAAGGTTAATAATTTAGTGTGGGAAATGGAAATGGATAATTTTTAGTTTATGATGTCTCGTGGTTTGGTTAGGGTTTGCAGGTGGTTTATAACATGTAAGATTATCTCGTGTTTTTATTGAAATGTGGCTTATATTTTGTTTTAGAGTTTAGTTATCATTTGTAGGACATATATTGATAAGATGAAAATCTAATTTCTCTTTGAGCTTGTTGTCAATATTCGATGGCATCTATTATTTATAATTTTTTTCTACATTATTAGTTGTAATGTCGTTCCTAGATAAAAACTGTACAAATAAAACTTATTAGAACTTGACAAAGCCATGAATAGTCTTGTAGTTGTCAAACCATTTGTCAACTTCTTCCCTATATAATAACAACAAACAATAGATAATGAGTTAGCAATTTAGTGCTACAACCTTAACCTATAGTTTACATGTGAATATGTATAGTTGACTTGTGGCTAGCATAACCCTTAATTAAGTTATATGATAATTTATAAAGTCTTATATATGTACAATTAGGTTGGCTTAGGTAGCATACATGACATCAGTAGATTATATAAGAGGTAGAGGTTAGTTTATTATCATCATGTTGTGTATTGTATTCTTATTAAGGACTATTAGAGGCGAGCCCCTCAAAGTCGCTTATTATTATCAAGTATCTATAACATATCACCTATTATATTTCTATCATGTGCAATTTACTTCATTACATTTAATTAGCTTAGTAGTAGAACATGAGGGTAGCTTAGGCATTCATACATTTGACTTCTCAAATCTTATACAAAACTATTCCATAGTACAACATTGCATATTAGAGTTCTTATTATAGTGTCTATATCTTTCATGATTCATCTTTTCTTTGGCTTATTGCACTCATATAGTATTGGCCTCTAATATTCAAAATAATTTTCTACCATAACACATTTAGACTACTACATTTTTTTATCCTCCAAGAACGATCATGGACTCTAGATCAATTCTATTAAAGCATTCACTTTATATCACATCCAATAGTTTTAAATTTTACATTTGTATCATGTATTAGATTTTATTCACTTCTATATAAGGTCAAATTTTAGGAAGTTGGATCTCAAAATTTGTGGCCCATTTACATGTCTTTCTATCCAATGACCAAAGATGGTATACATAGAGCTTTAAAAAGCCCAACTATGGATATGATCCAAAGAATGATAGAAGATATGTTATGACAAAAGTAGGAATATTTGAATAATTCTAATATTCAAAATAAACATAGTTCTAAACAAGTAAAAGTGCCTCTATAGTGAAATCAAAAGGAAATAACACCTAACAACTAGAATTAATCTGATATTGACAAGTGATGCTCAATTCAAAATATAAGTATTCACTCAATTGAAGAGTGTCATGATAGAAAATCCCTTGTTGTATAATTGGATAATAACTTAAATTTAGTAGCCCATACTTATAATAGTAAAAAAAATAAGCACGCTAATCTTGTGCATGTTTCTCTTCCTCCATAAGCTCCTATTCTTCCATCAACTTGTCATCTTCCTAGTAAGAACACCAAGGAGTGTGATCTTATATAAGAATATTTATGCTACTCAAGATAATATCTCTTTGGGATTTGATTTAAATATCCCTTTCTTATTGCAACATGCTTCAAAATAATTTTGTATTAATCTACTCCATCTATTCTAATATGAAAAAAATCTTCCATTTAACCTTCCTTATTATGAGGTTTAGCAACAAAACCTTCCTTTTTTTATTATGGTTGGTATTAAATCTATGGCCATTAAGTGAAACTTAATTGATAATGGTTTTATCCTTATTTTTTTATTATTGTCTTTCTAAAATGCATACATCTTGGTACTTCTACTTTTCTCTCTTTGACATTCTCATTAAGGTTTTTGATAATATTAGTGAGGATCATTTGGGAACAATTACTTTACATATACTATTGGAGCTTGTCACCCTCCCTACCATGGTCCATGTCATGCTAGGGAATCTTTCTTAATATCCTCTTCTCGGTATATTGTGGATTCATTTGATGAGGTAGTTCCCTCTTCTCTTCATCAATTCATAAAGTTCATTTATCAAGGAAAATATTTTATTATCAAAGCTACTACTAACCCATTTTAGTATTGTTAAATTATCACACTAATTATCCTATTCAATCTAATATAATCACAATGGTCACTACTACTTCAATCATAGTAGATGCACAATTATTGTCTCCTATTACTATATCTACACCACTTCTTCTTCTAATACATGTTTTGGTGATGAATGGGGTTGCTTGGAATTCATCCCTTTGTATAGTAGTGAATATAAGATTGAACTTGCCTACTTTGAAATACCTATATGGATGTGTATCCCCATTCTTATGGTTTGATCAAGATTTTATTTTATATTTAATCTACTACTACTCCAACATGCCAACATACATCTAACTTTTTCAATTCTGGTGTTGTGGATTTTCCTTCTATTTCTAAATTGGAGTCACATTATTATCCTAGATTCTAATTTTTTCTAAGCATGCATACATTGGAAATGAGCTTAGGCACATGAGGTGAGGAGTTAAGGTTACTAGTGATCCTATACCCCACCTTTTAGCTCTGGGTTTATATTATTGACCTTCTCCTCTATCTACATCCCCTCCTCCTCCATTACCCAATAGATCTTCATGATTTATTATTTTTCATGGATTATACCTTTCTTTTCAATATGAAAGGTTAATTTATCCTCCATCCACTTCTTCCAAAAACATTCAAATTATTCCACATTCTCCTATTCTATCCAAACAAGATGAAATATCCTACTCACAACTTGCTCATCATCCTAAACATATTTAATGTATGCTTTTAAAAATCCCATTAATCACTCTTCTTCCTCTCAAACACAAGAAATTTCCTAACTATTGTTAATTAAAACTTTTCTCTTGTGCATATTTAATGTGTCCTTTTAAAAATCCAATTAATCACTCTTCCTCCTATCATTCAACAAGCCAATGTCCTACCATTCGAGATAAAATATAAAACCTTTTTGATATAGGTTCCATTAGTGTTCCTTATACTAATTCACCAATTTCTTCTACACATGATATAATACATTTAGGTTCACCCTTTTTTTATCAAATAAGCAACATTTACATGGTGTTGTACTCAAACACAAAAGACAACAGGGACAAAGAGTTTAAATAAAAAGTATACTAGGGTCATATACCATAAAAAACCATCTCTAAGTATTATTATTCTTTTATTTACCATCTCTATTATGAAATTGGGCTTACATTTTGCTACAATATTGAGATTTATTTCTTATGGCATTGAGCTCACCATTGTCATTACATTGAGATTGTCTCTCCCATTCTGATCACTAAAAAATGATATGGATATTACCTCTATTATAGAATTGAGAGTACCTATTTCATTTTTATTACTAGTGCATGATATTATTGTTACTTCTATATTTCTCTCCTTCTACTTCATACTCTCTTACATGAATCCTAGCTTCTCTTCATATATGTTGTTATTACCCAAGTTATGTGACACTCATTAGGTTTTCTCGTAGCATGTTTCCATTTTGTGAAATTTCAAGTGTAACCATAATCCCACTATATTTGGTAATAACACAACCATCTATATTTTTTTCCCCTCATCTATATTTTTGGGGACATGGACAACATATCATAGGGACACATCCATCCTAAGGGTATATTTCTTATTTCTCCCCTCTACACTCTACCTTAAAATTAATTGCATAAACTTATTTATGAAATTATTTTAAGGGGGTATATATTCCAATCACATGTTGAAATAAAAATATCTATATTCATAAGTAAGAATACATGTTGTCAATGTTCTTTCCAAATTAAAGCATGAGCATGGTGACTCTAGTCAACAAGGAGCATTTGATTTGCCACTATATATTCTAGATCACCTAGTAGCTAATCATGCCAATCCAAGTGATCTTTCATTTTTTAAACATCTAAATCACCTAGTAATAGAGAGCATTGGTACAAGGTATTCATTGATTTCATGGTTCCTAGTGATAGAGTAAGCTAGACCTTGAATTATGCATTCTCTTATCATGATTCCTAGTGTTAGAGTAAGCTAGATGTTAAATCATGTATATTCTTCTACATCAACCATATTTCTTACCCTGTGTATTCTTGTGTATATTTGATAAGTGTGCGCTATTCTTCCTATAGGACACATGCTACCCTTGTAGATACATGCATACAAGAGGAATACAATGTTGACAAATTCCTCTATTTAAATAAATTATCTTTATATACATGTCATCTCTTCTACTTTTATTATATTTTGAGGATTATGCAAAGTATCAAGAAAAATTTCACATCTATGTCTTGCATGTTGACCCTAAAAATAATTTCATTTTTTTATTATGTGCCTTCTTCCCTTGTGCATGTTTTATTCACATATTATATTTTTAAATTTTTCTAGCATCTTTGTGTTAAAATTTTTGTTTGTTTAGCATGGTTTTTTTTCTATATCTTAGTCTAGGGGCATGGGTTTCTCATGGAAAGAGCTACTAAATATCCCTTTTAATATCCTTTTGATTATATTATTTACTATAAAAAAAATTATTTCTATACATTAGAATAGCTAATCACCTAGTATCATAAGCCCACTAAAGTGGAGGAAAAATGTAATACCAAAAATTGTGTTCCTATAACTATCATGTTAAGTTTTGGGCTCAATTTAGTGTCTATAACCCCCATCATAATTTTTTAGGTTCATCTTAGTACATTATTAGCCTTTTACCTACTCATAGTGCTCGTGTTATGTCATTTTTTTTATTTTTATCCAAGTTATGTAATTTTGTTTCATTATGTTTGTGTTATATTTTTTTCTTCATGTTGTGAAGTTTGTAAGTTATAGCTGGACACTAGAATGATTCATATAAATCCAAAAAACCTACTAACATCCTCTAAATATATAGTCATATAATGTATGCTTTCTAACTTGTCACTAATCATTCAACTCCCAAACATTCATTTTTACTTGACATCTACTCATCTTTGGAAGTTGAATAGTCACCTTTTTCATGTTGGAGTGTCTATTGGGATTGCTTCTCATTCTTCCAAGGTTGAACTAATATTCTTTAATACAAATTTGAACTCTTGTGGGATCCTTGAATTATCTCTTGCCTTCTCCTTGGTTGTATAACACACTACAACATGATAGCATCTTATGGTACCTCCTTGGCCTTATGAGCATCCTCTAGTGTCATTTTGTATATTGATTTTATATTCTTTATACCTCTCTTTATTTATTGTTCAATATTTTTTATTGTTTCCTCTTAGCATTATGGAGCTATCACCTCCTTTTTATCAAGCCATACACAATAGGCTATTTATTACTAAATGCAAGGGACTAATTCTTATAGAGGTTTACTTTATCATTATGTTTTTAGTCCTAGACACATATAGTCTAAGCACACACACACTCTAATTCTATATCTATGTTTTAACTACCTGTAAAGGGTGAAATACCAAACTAGGAGCTTAACCATCCTTAAAAAGCTTTCAAGTAGTCCCAAACATTTGTCTTGTCCTAACTATAGCTCTTAAAGGTGTTAGTATACACAAAGATGTCCTATTATCTCTTTCTTTCATTTATCATCTCTTTATTTCATTAACTTTAGTTATTTTATCTTTATTTGTGTTTTTTATGTCATATGGTATCCTCTATTGTGTTACTTTGGTTGTCCTTGTTTTCTATTGTGTAGAAGGATTCAAAATCCAGAAAAATATTTAATTTCTATAACTTTTTTCTATTATAGTGTGATACTAGGACTACAAAACATAAGCAAGATGATAGTACATATCGTGTGGATTTCTATGTATCACAATAGTTTTTGGGATAAAGTGGAATTCTCAAGTGGTCTATTAGGTATTCCTTGAAATTCTCCTTTCTATTGTGAGTTTAAACTATTTTTTATTACTCAAATTTTAGTAATTTATAGTTTCATCAATCCAACTCAATCAATGTAAATGATATAATTTTAAGAATTTTTAGTTTAAAGTATTACTTACTTGCATTTGACTCATCCCCTACATTAATATTTTATCCTATTGTTAATATCCCATGACCTTAACCTTAATTCCTTTACCCCCTCAAACCCTATGTTGAAGGGTCCTTACTTGTTCAAAGCCAAGGAATGTAGTAGAAAAAAGAAAATAACCCTCTCTTATGGTGTGAGGTGTTTATTTAAATAAAGATGACAATGGGGATGGTGTTAGGGGATAAACCAAGTTGACAATGATTTAGTTTATCATGGGAAGAGTTAGATAAAAAAAATTGTTGAGGAGGAGGTGGCTACCATGTTGAGATTTAAAGAGAAGGATGATCATTTGTCTTGCCAAAATCTACTCCTTTTTAGTCATTCAACCACTCAATTTTTAGTATTAAAGATGTATAATTCATTATTGAGATCTTAGGGGAGAATTCTAGTTGTCTAGATAAAGAAATGATTGTAGTCTCCTTGTCACTTTAACCTTTATAGCCCTCAAATATACCTTTAGGGAAAATCATTTCCTAGAATATGCGAGGGTAATCTTGTTGAATGTTGTGTTTGATGCACAATAGATAGGGCTTAAGAATATGTGTGGCTTATTTATCAAAACCATATATAGATCAATAGAACATATTAGTTACAATATATCTTTAGAAAATATACTTTAAAAAATTAAGTAGCTGAATAATAAAATGACTTTATATATAGTTGATTACTTATACAAATTAGATCTAGATTTTAATTATTAATCTATATACTATGATTTAATTAAAATTTAGATCTAATTCATATATGTAATCAATTATATATGTTTTCAGTATAGATATTAAATTATCTAAAATAACTAGACCATCAAGTACAAAATTTAGAGACATACCTTCTTTAATATCTTGCATTTATTTCTACATTTAATTCAAATTTTTTTAATATAGAATATGATTTTGAATCTATTATTTTTATTTCCCATTCTCTTAGTTTAACATATAATTATAGTTTTGGTGTAGGTCCAAATGAGGGAGCACTTGTGCTTTTTTTAGAGATATAGTATTGGATCAATTGAAACATCTTCTATTTAAATATTCTTTGATCAAATTAAAGTAAATCGAAGCACATTCAATCAATTCTACTTTTGTGGCACACCAAAACTTGCTTTACATACTCCAATCAATTCAATTGAAGTACCTTCAATCAATTCTACTTTTGTGGCACCCCAAAACTTTCTTAACATCAATCAATTCAATTGAAGTGCCTTTAATCGAGTCTACTTGATTTCATGTATATTCTTCTTTTTTTCATTCCCTTGGTTTAACATATAATTACAATTTTGGTGTAGGTCCAAATGAGGGAGCACTTGTGCTTTTATAGAAATACAATATTGGATCAGTTGAAACATCTTCTATCTAAAGATTCTTTGATCAAATTCTATTCAATTGAAGTATCTTCAATCAATTCTACTTTTATAGCACCCCAGAACTTGCTTATGTGGTTTCCTAAGGGAAATCTTTTCTTATTGGGTAAACCCACAAAAGTGGTTTACAATTTGAGTGAGGAAGGAAAAGTGGCAAAAAATGACACCATACAAAAAAATTGGTTTTTGGGGTTCAAATGAACCCTTTGGTTCAAGCAAACCAAAAAAGGGCTCAAATGAATCCTAGTTCGTGTGGACCAGTTAAATGCAATGTGGACCCCATCCCGCCAAAAAAAAAAAAAGAAAACACTTTTTGAGAGGGGGTTCGCTCGAACCCCCTAATTCTCACCTCATCATCCTCTGGCATCAAAAAAGTCCTAAATTTTGTGTTTCAAAGCTCAAGTTGAGGATGAAAATGGAGGATACTTCACAAACCTAACTAGAATCAGGTAGTCCTTGAAACGAGCTATCCAACGACTATAATTTATTATGTTTTTTTTTTTAGTTTTATTAAACATAGGTTTTTCATCGAAAATCAAGCTCTTTATTCTACACATGTGGAAAAATAGCAGATTATCAAAAAAAAATGAAAAATATGAGTGCACCAGATATTGAAGTTCTTGATCCAACAAAAAAAATTGAATTTTGATACATACAAAAAGTTATGTGTTATACGGTCCGCTTATGTCTGAATTGTAACTGGTTTGACTTTGAAACTTGATTAAAGAAAAAATATTCAATAAAATACTATCTAACCAAGTGGAAGCACTAGATATTGGAGTTACAAATCCAAATTTGAAAGAATTAGAATTTTATCCTTCATGGAAAAAAATTATTCATTATACGATGAGTGTCACTCCTTAAAAATGTTGTTTTTTGAAAAAAAAACTAGTTTTCAAATGAGATGGGAAAAGAAGTCCAATCTGATTCCAAAAAATTTGAAAAAAATATATTTAGAATCTACAAACAAAATGTCACGAAACTATAGTTTGCATCATCTTCAAATTCCTCACGGTTTAGCTGCTATAGGTGCCCGAAAGTGAAGATTTAGTTAGAAAAAATTATTTCAGTGTCTAGTTTGGCAAAAAATTGTAAACCAATATTGTGGGATCACCCTATTCTATCTACATGTTGTAATTTTAGAGGTTGAAATAGCCAACTTTGTGTCATATATGTAGGGGTCTAACAAATTCACTCAAAGACATTTTTTTATGAATATACAACTCTCAAAATCACTCAAAGTGTAATGTATAATATTTTTTATTATTTTATAATAAGAGGTCCATTAATTTTTAATTTTTTTTAAAACTTATTTCTTAGATGCTTAGAAAAATAGAAAATTATGTTTTTATTTTTAAAATTGTAATGCACTATTTATTGATTTCTATATTTCAACAAAAATAATAATAATTTTGATAAATTAGCAAAGAGAAACTCATTACAATAACATATAGATCTAAATTTTTATTAAGATTGATTAAAATTTTAATAATAAATAAAATATTTAATAAAAAATACCATATATATTAGATTTAATGATCCAATTCCATGAAATCCTAAAAACAATAAAATGTCACTCACTATAAATAATAAAAAAAACTAATAACTACTAAAAACTAAACAAAAATATAGACTTTTTTACATTTAAGAAAATTTACAAATTGAATCTATATAAAAAATGATACAAATCCCTACATCATCTTTCATCTGTGTGTTCTTCACAATTTATGATAGGACATTGAGAAGTGTTGAATATTATGGTCCAACAAGACTAAAAATTCAAACAGACTATTTTGCTTTCACCCTTAATAAATAATAAGATCAAAGGTAAAAATATTAAATATTGTACATGTTAGCTCTGTAGGAAAAACAATTGCATCAAGCAATTTCACAACATGAATGTCTATATTTCTTGACACTAAATTCTTGAAAATTATAACAAAATCAATGGGAAAAATATGATATTTTGCACAATGTCAATTATAACTTCTATTTTATTTAATCTAAATTTTTGAGATTTTTTCATTAAGGGTGAAGGTGGGTTTTTGAAAGGGCCCAAACCCTAGTACAATGAGGAAGTGGAAGCCTCAAAACCATCAAAAAGTATTCAAACAACAAGTTACAAAGAGATGAAGCTAGAACATCACAACAAGCTAGCAACTTCATAGGATAGAGGAGACAAAGGTCTACACCATCCTAGGTCCTTACCTAGCAATCTACACACCCTTGACCTAATTGTGGGATTCTAAACTAAATTCAGGAAGAACTTTCTTCCTCCTTTAAACAATAGTCCATGAAACAAGGTTACTTGCATCCATTTAAGAAGATTTTTCATGGAATTTATATTTGATATAATATGATCTATATTTTAAATTTTCAAATATTACAATCTAAATTTTAACTCTCTTGCAAAGAGCTATAGGTATTTATGAGATTTGATGATAGAGTTACCTTATTAATACTAGTTTAAGAATGAAAAAATGCCCTTGCCCATGAAAAACATCCCTTTGGGCATCAATACTAGACATAGCTAAATTTGTAATATAAAAATGCTCAAAAGAGTGCACCACCAAATAAGAAGATAATAAAATATTGAGAATTTTCTTGTAGACATGAATCCTAGATACAAATAGAAATGCAAGACACAATCACTAATAAGAGCCTAATATAAAAAAAACAATTAACTGTAAAAGATGGAAGAATAAAATACTTACTACTATGGGATAACAAGAAAAAACTAGAGACCCAACAAGTAACAAACCATGGTGAGACAGGGGCTCAATGGGCTAAAGGATTAACATAATGTCCTACCAAGGAATCCCCTCCCAAGTGCATGTTAGGGTCAACTACCATATTTTTTTCCAACACTACAACTCATTACTTTCAATAGCTCTAGCAACCACCCCAATTGACTCAAAGGATTGTCCCACACCTATCACTAACCAATTACCCAACCAACCCTTGTGTCAACTGCCATCACACTTGGAACCTACCTACCTTTTCCATGACCATAACCACCACTTTCACACCCCCTTTGGTTTCTAGCTCTTTGAATTGACAACCCAATTTATTTAATGGTAGTTTCTTGTCTCTCAAAGCTATTAACAATTTGTCCCATTTTTTAGTAGCTTCTTATCTTTTAAAGTCTCCAATAATTTGTGCTATCTTTAGACTTGGTCTTGTCTTTAAAATTACTAGGATCAATTTCTCCTCTTCTTGATGATGAATCATGAAATATGACTTGAAATATTGATTAACAAAAAAAAAAATTACATATTTTTTAATCAAAATTATTTCAATTCATTCACTTAAGCTTGTCAAATCCTTACCATCATCCATCCATCTTAATAAAAAGAACATGAAAAACTTGATAAGGAAAATCCTTACCATCATCCATCCATCTTAATAAAAAGAACATGAAAAACTTGATAAGGAAAATCCTTACCATCATCCATCCATCTTAAATTGAATAGAAGATTAAAGAACACTCATAACAACATCAATGAATCTACTTACTCCTCCTATACAAAGGGATAAAATTAACCATACTCAAATTAAACTTTTATCTAGACATATGATAGTGTTAGCATGAACATAATCATCACCTTTATCCACCTCGACTCCCTAAAATTTATCAAAATCCATAAATTCTGATAGTTATTATTCATAGTTTGAATTCCTTGCACAAAATTTAATTATATTAAAAAAATAAAAATAAATGTCAAATCATGAGCTGAGGTTTTCCTCTACATATTCACATCAATATGGACACTTTTTCAAAAAGTGAAAAAGGCCCTCACAAGCTATAAAATTAGTGGTTGAAGAAATATTTCAAAATTTTAATTGCTATTAGGTTATGGTTTTAGGAAGGAGAATTTCTTTAAAAAATCAATCAATGTTGTTGAAATCTTTTAGGAGTATTTTAAAACAGGTGGTTTCATAATTTTTTATTTTTATTTTTATTGAAAGAAGCATTCAATATATAAAGATAATTCAGTGAAAGCTTAAAAGTTTAAACTCCAAAATTTATTGAATCTAGTGGTCTCACTAATTTCATTATTTTACATATTCAGTTCAATATAAAATGATAAAAAAAATAATTGGTGAGAATCTGAATATTTAGATGATTTCTTAAACTGATGGGAAAGTTTTTAGCTCTACCCTAAATACACCTACTAAAAATTACAATTTAAAAAGTAGAAACTCCTATTGAAAAATATTTAATTAATCCTGTAGCATAATTTTAGACCTCATGAAACCCTTCTCCATAAAAATAATTCAGAAAGCCCCTCCAGATACAGCAGCCTTAACACACTGTTTCAAATCAGAAGATTGTACATCTAACAAAAGGAGAAACCCATTTGAATTGAAAATTAATCTTTACTGTTTATAACAGCAACCTTAACACACTGTTTCAAAGCAGAGGATGGTACACCTGATAAAAGGAGAAACCCATTTATATTGAAAATCAATATTTACTGTTCATAACAGAAAATGTAATATATAAACAATAAATTAACATACAATAACATGATAAAAGAAGAAAGCTGAATTGAAAATTAATATTTACTGTAGTATATAAACAATGAGTTGCATACAATATATAGTTAACAGGTAATAGGGAATGCATTAAAAACATATACAATGTAGGCGCAGCACTGGGCCCTGGGCTGATCATTGCCGTAAAGACAACATAAGGGGTGATAAACACAGCATATAGTTTGTTACTCTTGCCATAAAGATACCACAGCAGTAACACATAAATGTACATAACCAGAAATAGGGATGAGGCATAAAATCCTAGCGAAACAAAGTCAATGCACCTGCAGTAACTGGGTCATCTGAGCTGGGCTCTAAATTTAGATCAAAATTCCTCAACTGCTTATTACCAGTTTCAGTATATGTTTCCTGGGGCACCACAGAAATGCTTGCACTGTTAATTGTACAACAAGTCACATCCCTCTGTGGAAATGGCCTATCTTTCCCCACCAATTCTGAAAAATCCTCCCACTCGAAAGAGGGCTTCCATGGAGATTTACCTTTGATAACAGGGCTGTCCATGGTCACAGCTGTAGATATCCCTGTTGCAGAAGAGCAATTCATTCTTTTCTTTTTATAGAGCTTACCCATTTCTTGGATTCTGTCAACCAAGCTGATAAAAGCCTGGACTTCATCTCCATTATCATCTGTTGTTGGAGAACGTTTGCTCTTGTTTTCTCCAGTGCTCTGTTCAGGACACAGCAGGCTCTCATTTGGTCCCTTGCACTCCATGAGGATAAAGAAGAGAGGCCTTGTAAGAAATGGGTACAGGAAAATCAGATCCAGGCCTTCCTCTCACCTAAACCCTCCACACAGAGAAGCATCACGCCATTAAAAAGCATCATAATACGCAAAAAACTTATATGAAGAAGACGAGGGATGAAAAGGTTCCGCGGAAATTTGGCCGAGCCCTGACATGAAATAGAAAAAAACCGGTACTTCGCAGAAAATAACGCCACCGACTGGGGTAAATAGGAACCAACGATTCACATGTTTGCCGAAGTCATCATTCACATGTTTGCCGAAGTCGCGAGAATTAATCGTATGACATAAGGCGCCGTGACGTCAGGCGTGGAATGTTCATATATTGAGGAGGCTTTTTCAGTTGATTTACCATTAGGCCTAAATGGTATTTAGAAATTTGTTTTCTGGTTTGCAAGGTGAGATTTGTTTGAGATTCAAATCTCAAATTATATGTAGTCTATTGACTAAGATAAGTATTTTAATTTATATATTTAGACAATTATACAATATATATCTTTCAAATATCATTGGTATTTTCTCCTTCTGGGCAGTCTTTTGATTGCCTTTCTTTATGTATTATTTTTTTTCGTTGATTCAATATAAAAAAAAAATTACTGTCTCAAAAAAGTTCAGCTTATAATAAATATTTACAGTTTATTCAAATCAATAGTTTTTTTGGTATTGATACAATGCTTAAAAAATAATAAAGAAAGAGCGCAGTCAATATAGTGTTAAAATAATAATATGACTAGTACAAGGTAAATTGTCAAAACAAAATAAAAATATCAACACAAGAAAAATATAGAATTAATGTTAAAAGAAGGGGGCAAGAAGGATTTTATCTAACCATCTTACAAATTGTCATTTCTCTTTGACAAAGCAAGATTAATAGAGTGATGTAGCATATTTTTCCATGGTTCTTCTCCTGAAACAAATCTATTAACAAATTCATATTTTTCAATGGTTCTTCTCCTAAAACAAATCTATTAACAAATTCATTATGTCTTGGAATCCAAGAGACCTAATCCACTGTTTGGTTGTATGCAAAGTAACCAAGAATTTGATTCAAAACCAACTTTTTCGTCCCAATTAGACCATACAATTTGATAAAATGATTTGGGTCCTCATATCCTTTCTTAGAGGACATCCAACATAAAGAATAATAAACATGCGAAACTAGGAATATGTGGTTCATAGCTTGAATCTTGCCTGCTAATGATAGAAATTTATTTTCAAAATTACAAAGCTTATTTTTGTAACTTAGTGATGAACCAATTCTACATCTCAGAGAAAGAGGTACACCCAACCCATAGGGAATACCCATGTAACTTGCGATCTATCCATGTTTGATTTGTTTCCATTCTTTAGGAACCCACTGAGGACATCCAACACTATTACTTTCCTTTCCATAATTTTGAACAAAGAACATATTGTAATTAGTAAAACATGAATTGAGCACAATGGTATTGTTGGGGATGGATACCCTTTATCAAATTCATTTGTTTATATTTTTGTAGTAGGTAACTAAGTGCATCAATAATAAGAACATAAGGATATAGTGATAAAGGAAAACCCTACTTGATAGACCCTGGCACAGACAAATAATTATTAATTAGAAACTAAGCATCGACATCATTTAATAATATTTGAACATGCTTACACATCTTAGAACCAAAACCCAACTATTCTAGCATCTTGAGGATAAAGCTCTATTGCATTGTATCATAAGATTTATCAAAATCTAGCTTAAGCCAAGATTAAGTTATCAAGGATAAATCTTCCACCAAGAAATCTTCTTTGTTTAGGTCTAATTATCATTTTTGCTACTACTTTGATCTTGTCTTGTTGATACCTAAAATATGAGCAAGTACCCAACCACACCTAATTTTAGCTTCTCTTAACATATTAATTAAATAAATACTTATTTATATTTAATTAATTAAGTCCATCATTTCCCCTACTTTATCCCAATCTTTAATTAAATTAATATTCATTGTTTATTTAATTGTTTTTCTCTTCACATGAGGAGCTGGCTAACTCCTGGACAAAAATGCACCTATGTGCATACAAAAACGCATAAAACCATATGTAGAAACATGCATACCATGTCATCATGGTGTAGTACAGGCCCAACGTAGAAGTCGCCGGAGGCAAGCGGAACCAAACAGAGATAACGGAGGACGGATATTTGTGGGAGCTTTCAAAAAAAGCAGAAAGTAGAATAGTCTGTTGCATTAGCTGGAACGTGCAAGCCAGTTCTGTACGAAACATGTATGAATTTAAATCTACCAGAGACTCATTATTGAAACAAAACAATGATGATACAGATCCGACAATTTGAATTTTAAATCCATCAGTATCGCGCCAGAGTGTTTTGAAACATTCAGAGCCAACGCGGAATCACAAGAAAGCTCAATGATGAATAATTCAAAAAAGTAACTGCATCTTAGCTTGACCGATCTGTGTATAACCTGTGCAACATTTATAGAGAGTATAATCAAGGTGGTAAGTGCAGGTGCCTACAAGGCTTCAGTCTGAGAGGCAGTCTATTCCGGATGAAGTCGAGCAAGTAAGGTGGCTTTAGAAATTGCCTGTGGAAGGCGCACGTTGGACAAAGACCAAGAATACAGTTACAGCTGAAGTGCCTATGCTCCCACGCAGAATACCTGGAGTGCCTCAATGATCTATGAAAAAGAGCTTGAAGATTTTCATATCTACCAGCTAAATATATGTATATTTGTGATATAGAGTAAGTGTGTTAAGGTTTAGGTTTTAAGGCAGACCAGTGATATACAGTTAGGTGAGTTGTGGTTTTAGCTTTAGAAATAAAATTAAGACAATTCAAAACTAAGTGGAATATGCAGAACAAGAGGATCTTCAGTGTGCTTCGAAAATGAATGAGTCGATAGAATATATTTCGTTTTCAAAATCTTCACTTTTATTATAGCCTTTTCTTTTTCCAATCACATAATAAGGACGTACAAATATGTTTTGTTGATTTATTGTAAGTTGGAACGATTGATCATTTTACCACCCTCGTAGGAGAAAAGTTTAGCTTACTTAATCTCATCATGGAAGAAAATGTAAACCTTTTGATTGCTCCTTTGAGTACATCTCAAGAAGTAAGAAGGATATAGAAATATGGTTTTACCACATCACTTTCATATTAAGTTCACTGGAGGCAATAGGTAGTAGAATGTATGAAATGAAAAAGGAATCTGCTCTAAAAACACACGAAAATAACTAGAACAAAGTTCAAATGAGATAGATAATGTATTGATTGAAGAGATTCTTCCCGCTCTTGAGAAGTTCAGGAAGGTGCATGTGCAATATGTGCAATGAGAAAATGACAATGTAGAAGTGGATAAAGTCAAGAGGTTTTGATTTCATACTATAGACATCCAAATTTGGACACTTAATTTATCCAAATTTATCACTTTTCATCTAAACATCCTCTTATCCGAGTTAATTAAGTAATATTACTATTATTTAATTAATATCCTTAATTCTACCAAATCCCCTTACCCTCCTTAATCCTCTTTTCATCAAATAAATTAAATAAATATTACATTTATTTAATTCCTCACATGTCTTTTTCATTATAATCCATCTCTTAATTTCTTCATTAGGGATGTGCACATGCCTAATCCTTGATTAGGATGTGTCACATTCTCCAACTTTTGCAAGTTGGCTTCTAATCCTTATTTATCTTCTAATTACAGATTAATTAAGCCTAATCATTCTCCAAGGAATTTTTAATTCCTTTTTATTCTTCCTAGATTCTCCTCTTTTATATGTGAATTTTTAATTCACATTCCATCCTTCCAAGGCTTCTAGAATTTTGGACTTGTCACAATCTCCACATGTGACCCACCTTGGACTTGTCACAATCTCCACATGTGACCAAGTCCCACCTTTTTGGAGCCCACCTTTTATCCTCTAGATCATCTTATGAATGTGAATTTTTAATTCACATTTATCCTCCCAACCACCTTTCTTTTTCCCATGTAGATTTTTGAGGAATTCTAAAATTCCTCAAAAGTCCCTTTCACTCCCACTTGGGGACAAGAAATCCCTTTTTGTGGAAATCCTCTCATCCCCCAAGGTGCATGTCCTTTTCCACCTCATGTACCTTTTTGACAACTCATCTCCACCTCATATCCTCTTGTCCACTTCACCCTCCACATGTCAAGATGTGAGGGCTTGTGGGTTCTCAACCCACCATAGCCCTTCATCTTGGCCTTGTTGGATCAATCTTGACCGTTGAATTCTCTAGAGAATTCAAATTCTTCTATAAATACCCCCTCCTCAAGGGCATTTCCACAACACTTAGCTATCTTGTACCCTTATGCTGTCATTTTGCATTCTCAACACTTTGCACTCTCATAACTACATGCTATCCAAGCCTTTTTTAATCATTCAACCACTTTGTCCATCATTTTGCATATTGAAGCTTGCATTATAGTCACTCAATCTATCATTTAAGGAGCACACAACCAATCTAAGCAAGGGCCAATCAAAGAAGTTTCAACAACAAGGAGGTAAAAGTGTTTGTGTTTCATTTTATTTGCATTCCTTTTCGTTGTAACTCTCTTTTGACTAATCTTGAGGTGTCCTTGGCATTTTGTTATTCATGTTTCTTAGTTATTTAACACATTTAGGGCATTAGGAATTCAAGATTATCCACACCTATTTCCCATCAAATCAGGAACTTCATGATAAATCTTGGTAGCTCAGATGCACAAGAGACTTCCCTTGTTGCATTCTTTGGAACATTTCAGATGAGGATGAATAGAAGGTTTAGGATTCTAGTAAGTGTTGTTGAAAGGTACTCTGGAAGTATCAATTTTATTATGTCTGTAGATTTCTATCACATGGAAGTAGTTGAATAAAGGTTGGTATGGATATCTGAATTGGATTATGAAGTGTTAGAGGCTGAAGTTGATAATTATGCTAAAATTCTTCTCGAAAGCCATAAGAATCTCAATGTAGAAGGTACCTCCAGTAGCGCAACCAGAATATGGAAGAAAAGGAAGAGTGTTGGTAAGAAAGAAGTTGTAGAAGGAAATGATACTGAATGTGAGCATGAAAGAATAAATATTCAAAATGCTTTGGAAGAATTGCAAATAGCTATTCCCGGTGCTAATTTTGATTCATCTATTTCTGTTGTGGAGAATCTCAAAGGCATGATTAATTCCTTGAAGGTCTACATCTCCAGACTTGAAGTACCTATTGAAATAAGGCTTGATGAAGGAAATTTGTAAGATATCAAAGAAAAATGTGCAAATGCACATAGTCAAGTGATGAAGGAATTGGAGAGTGTACAAGGTTATGAAGAAGAGGCACAAGAACTACTTTCCTTTTTCCTAGATTGGTCAGGTAGTACATTGAGCATAAGAATTGAAATAAGGATGAGTGAATCTTGGATGAGCACTCAGGCAGATACATACAGGTTAACAGAAGATAGAGATAATCAAAGGTGGTCCTACATTGTGTAACTTTAGGAAAAAATATTTTCTCTATAGGATTAAAGGATTAAAGTTATCAAGAATTTTTTGCACTCAGAGACATGATTAAACTTAGAAACACTTTTGTTTCTAGTGCTCTTTGCTGTATTGGTGAATTATCATAAATTAATCTTAATCCCAATACTCTAGAAATGGTATAGAGTCCTTAACTAAACTTGAGCTATTACACAAGACTCTTATAAGTGCAAAAGATTCATGGGAAGAAGGAAAAGTGTCATGGAAGGTCATCTTGGAGAGTCTCAGAGGTTCTTCTTTAGGTTAATTCAACTTTTTGTTCATATCTTTTTAGTTGCATTTTGATATATACAAATATACCAGACCTCATCCTTTGTCATTGATGTCAAAGGGGAGAGATATAGAGATAGAGAGATAGAGAGAGGAAGAGATGGAGGTTTACAAAGTTAAATTTTTTTTGTGAAGAACAGTTTTGATAGGGGAGTATTTAGTTGCAATATATTGGAAAATGTTTTTGTCATGCATGTTGCCATCAATGCCAAAGGGGGAGATTGTTGGGATTATGGAGCCTTACAACATGAGCATGAATTATGGATGGTTTGTGTTGGTTTTTTCTGTGAATGGTGATCCTAGACCTACACAAACACAAAGAACAGACACATAATTAGTCCAATATGCATGTTAGAAACAACATTCCCCATGAAATTCATTTGAGATATCAAGAACAAGAAATAAATGAAGAACATGAAATAAAAACTATCTAATCTTGCTCAAAATAAACAAACTCTCAATCCCATGGGGGAATTGGTGCCATTTTGATGTGGAAGACTTGATGCTCCTTGGTGAAATTTCTCCATAACCTAGCTATAAAATCTTGAAAATGGATGAAAGTGGATAAAGATGAATGAAAATTGCTCAAAAACTTTAAGATAATAATGTTGCATGAAGTTGTGGATCCAAAATCCAAATGAGAGCCTTATATTTATAGAAGAGAATGATGGAGAAAGAGGAAAAATGGATGAATGTGGGACCAAACACCAACTAATAGCACAATGCCACTTGTCAACATGTGAGTGGACAAAGGTGGATCACATTTGGATGAATGTACACATTAATGCAATTAGGTGTAATTTCAAAATTGATGAAATGACAAGTTGGAGGGAGAAGAAAATGAAGTTAATGCCACTTGGCTCAAGGGAAAGGACATGTAAGTGGCCTTTAATGCCTTGTTGGATTTACAAACCCTTTTGGAGGGATGTTTTGAATTTGAAGAATATTCCCTCTTTGATGCCTTTTTGAAAGTAAATAAAGATTTAATAAATCAATTAAATGATTTTCATGAGCAAGTTACAAAAGCTAGAGGATTTGATGGATTAATATTAGGATTAATAAGGATTTGATTAAATTAAAAGGAGATTAACTTGATTTGACACTGTGATTTAGATTTTTGGATTTAAATAAATCAAGAATAAGAAAAATAATGATTTAAGAGATTTAATTAAATAAGGGTTTGATTTATTTAATTAAAGAGGATGATGTTAGATTAAATCAAATAAAGATTAATTTATTTAATTTAAGGGAGAATGACTTTAGAGATTAATTAAATAAACTGAATTGTTTAATTAAGAGAGGGACTATATGATTAATTAAACAAAGTGATTTATTTAATTAATAGGAGATGATGACTTAATCAGATAAATTTGATTTATTTAATTAAGAGATGGAATGTGATGAATTTAATCAAATAGAGATTATTTAATTAAATGATTAGTAAAGGAGATGATTCAAGATGAATTGGTGTTAGCAAAATCAGGAATAGGTGTATGAGATCAATCAGTACAATTTACATATCTACAGTTCCTTGTTGTCATTGATGTCAACATGGTGATAACTCTATCAGAAGTCTACTTGGTTTATCAGAAGCTATTATGTGTCAGAAATGCCCTTTTTGATGGATCAGTATGTTGGTATTTGAGTCCAGAATTCACTGCAAGATATGATATGACTCTAATCTCTTAACCATATTATCATGACTCATTCAGATAACTATATCCTAGATCTTGAGATGTTTTATATTGTGAGTAGAAAGTTATCTCTGATAGAATTCAACTCTATATTCTACTGTTGTTCCTTGCTTGACATACTGTGTGGGAGATTCTGCATTTTATTAAGGTGAATATTCTTATGTTGTGGTTTTGTTGATAGTTTCTATGTTGGTGGTATGATGGGAAATTAATATGTTCTTGGATCTGGAAGGTGTTTGCTTTGAGGATTATTTGTTGGTTTGGAGAATTGTGCTCTAGTCTTTTCCGACTTAGTGTATGAAATACATTATGGATACCAGTTATGTTTTATAGATGTTAGCCGACTTGGTACAGTGCACTACATAGATAAAATGTTTTATGGTGCCAACAAAGAGAGTTTTGATTTTTTTTTCATCTAATTAGGCTAACCTAATTGATGATTAAGATATACTTGTATATATATAAGATGTTTTGAGGAATCAGATAGGAGAGAAAGTGTGGAAAGTGGAAAGAGGTGTGAAGTGTGAAGTGTAAGTGAAAGGTACAAACCTAAATGCTTTATTAGTTGTGGATTAGAGCAGATTTATTAAGCGACTGTTGTGTGAGGCATTACTTCATATTCTAAGCTTCATTGGAACTGAACCCTACACATTGAAGGTGTATCTTATTAGTTCAATCTCTTGGTAGTGAGCCACTATTTTTGTATCTTGGTGGTCAACCATCTTTTGTATTTAGGCAGTGAGCCTTTTTAAGGATAGTGAGTCCTAGCAGTAAGCCCTATAATATTTTGTATCTAGATCTAATATAGGTGAGTTAACCCTCACCATGGTTTTTCCTTTTTTGGGTTTTCCATGTAAAAATCCTAGTGTTCATGGGTATGGTTGCATTGATTTTTTTCTATGTTCTCTCTTGCTAATTCAGTTAGAATTGTGATAATGGATAGATGGGTTTTATGTGAATGGTTTTATGGAATACTGATTCACCCCCCTCTTAGTATTCTGGATGTTCAACAGATTATATAGGTAAGGTGAAATGATAGGACAACACAAGATTATGATTATTGTCAAAATCATATGGCATGAGACAAAAAGAAAATAACCTAAAAGTGTTATAATTAAACACAACTAAGTGTGATTATGACCTAGATGGAAACCAACTAGGTAATATACCCTATTACAAGATGTAGGTATTAAGATAGAATGGTATACGAATAACCAAAAATTACAGAGGATGGAATCCATCTTGGCATACCAATCCTAAGGGACCTATTTGAAGCCATAGACATAATTTTAAAATCTAAAAACTATGGAGAATGCAATAGAAATCATAGTAGTTTCCTAATATATATCTCCTCCTCAATATTTTTGTGAAGAAAAATATTCTTTACTTCCATCTAATGAGTTTCCCAATGATGTGATATATTAATAGCAAGTGCTATTTGGGTAGAGTTCATATTTACAATTGGTGCAAAGGTTTAGTAAATTCAACACTATAAATATATAAAAATTCCTTTAGGAAAAATTATTCTTTGAACTTACCTATTGACCCATAGATTACCTATATTGTATAATATAATCAATTTTATTGAACAAGTTAGGTATGTGCACAAATATTGGGAGCCAAAAAGTGTCAAAAAAATGTTTTTGATTGAAAATTTTAATAACATAATTGTGTTATAAAAATTATAATATGCTTATATCATCATAAGACAACAAAGGCTCTTGGGCTTAGGTTCCTTTCAAATGATTTATTTTTTAATGGAAGTTGATATCTAAAGGTTAAAGTCATGGTTGGTTTCTAAAAATGGTTAAAATTGAAAGTTATGCTTTTCAGGGAATTTGAGTCCCATGGAATTGGATGTTGCATCTTGATATCATGTATCTTGTAACATATCATGCTATACACCTATAATTTGGCCCATAAAGCCCCTGGAATAAGTAAGTAGTTATTGATAAGGTTTACATCACCAAGTGATTTCCTTATAAAGTAGACTCAAAAATTTATTAAATTTAGAAAAATATATTCAAATCAAGGATTACAAGGCTTATCAAACATGATAAAGGATGTCTAGTTCTTGTTCCAATTGCTAGTGTGGCAAGGTAAGTTTTTTTTGCAAGGATAACATTATTTAAGACATGTGATAAATAAGGATGATTAATGAGCATGGTAGCATATCCGATAACTCCAAATGAGAAAACATAATAGAACTAGTATGGTCAGATAATCATCTTATTATGGGACCAAATACTAGATACCTTGTGGATCTTGCAGCAATGAAAATTCTTGAAATTCCTGAAATAGTCAAAAGTTCTAAAATAGCTCCATAAGTGCATTTAAGTAAATTTAGGGGTGGTTTAGGAATAAACTAATCAAGAATGGAAAATCTAAGTGCAATAATTATTTGATTGGAAAATTTATTCTATGTTTGTATTGCGAGATTAAAACCTTAGTCAAGGATGAATTTGCATACCTTTAAATGTTGAAATAGTCTTCAATTTAATGATATGATGTAGGGAATATTGGATGTAGATTTGGAGAGTGATGAAGAAATTCTAGTAGAGGAAGCATGTATGTGTTGGTGATGCAGGAGCATCCAGTGGTGTAGCGACAATCTTGTATCACCCAAAAAAATGTTTTTTCCTTATTTTCTTTAGTTGTTTTGAGTCCCATGATGGCACTTAAGGGGCATAAGATAGGTAGAAGTCAGAAAAGGTGAAAAATGGTCACTTACTATTTTTAGTAAGTTGACCTAAATGGGCTCATATGGACTTGAAAATTTACCCCAAGGAGTGGAACTAAAAAACATTTTTGAGGAAGAGAAAGAATTGTCTCAATACTCTGCATGGTTCGGGAGATATTAAAGTTTCTGTCTCAAGAAATTTCTCCAATGCTCTTCAAATTCAAATTTGAAAAACTTAAAAACCTCGAAACAGGTCAGAAAGTGGATGAAATGATCTTTGATCGTTTTGATGTTGTAGTTCTCTTTGACAACTTTCCAATAGTATATTATAATAGCAAATCAGACACCCGGATCAAAAGTTATGGCCCCGCGAAGTTGCACCACTAAAAAGTGAATTTCATTAATATATCTTCCTAGGAAAGAAATCAAACAACGAGACTTTTGGTGCCAAAACTAAAGGGAATGTTACACTTTCTAGAAAATTTTAGGGCAGTTATTGGGTAAAATAAAAGGGTTAAGTGGGGGTTGCAGAAGGTGGCTCCATTAGTGCAAATTGTGGCTCTGAATAATAGATTTTCTTTTAGAGTCAATTTTGTTGTAATGAATCAAGCTCATGAGGCTGTAGCATTGTAAGTTTTGAATCTGTAATTTCATTTTCTGAAAATATTGAAAGTGGGTTTTTTTTGTCCCGCATCTTCTATGTTGGTATCTATTATTGTGTTTTGTGTGGGTTTTGGGCAGTGTAGCCCTTATCAGTTGGTGTCATTAAATATTTAATTACACTTTATTAAGTTTACTTAGGTGCTAATTAGGTTTTCATTTTAGGGTTTTTCATTTTGCTCTATAAAAGAAAGTTACGCATGTCATTCTTCATTCCCAATAATATTATTTGCATCTTTTTATGCAAATTTCTCTTGCACATGTTTTATTTTCTCCTTGTAGAAGGCTAGCCTAGGTTTTGCAGTTGATCTTGGTTTTATTGAGTTTATTGGAAACTCTAACATGGTATCAGAGCTGAGGTTAGTTTGAGTGCAAGTTTATTTTATATTGTAGGGTAGGAAACCATGGAGTAAGATGTAAATCTGTAGACGCATGCATATCTCCTTAGTTTTGCATGCTCTGTATTTATTTTCCATTTTAGTTAAAATTGTTTGTGTTAATCCAAAGCACTTCATGATAAAGTACTAAAATAAGGGAAATTTTAGGCATTGTAATAAATCAAACTTTGATAAAGTTCCAGATGGGGGGTTTTTCTTTAAGCATCTAGTATAGGTTTTATTTAAGCTTCATAAATAAAAAAATGTAGAATATTAAAGTTGCTATTTAATAGTCGAGTTTCACATTGTTTCTGTAATTGTTAGCCAGCATCTTTATACCAACCAAATAGTGCCTATGCAATTTTAGAACTCATCTCTACAAAATTAGTATTTAGAAATAGTGTACCTATATGTTCATCCATTGGAGTAGTGTAGAATATGAACAACTGCAATTTTGAGCACTCAAGAGTATCTTGGAGGTACTTGTGCAGTGGTTTCTATGACTCTGATATAATCCTATTATAGTGTGGATTCATTTTCAATTCTTCATTGATGATTGTAGCTTTCTTCTTTAGTCTAAATAAATGGTTAGGACTTTTTCTCATTGAGTTTTCTCCTTTTCTCTTTGTAATTAGGTACCTGATTAGGCTTTGTTGCCTGAACCCATATCTCTATATTCACCTAGCTACACTTAAGGGGGGTGTTATTGTAGAATATTTTATGTAGAATATTTCTCTACATAAGTTTACTAGTTGTTAGATTGTTAGGATAATGATTTCTTAGTTGTGCAATCTTGCATGGAGTTGCATGCCTATTTCTAGTTGGAAGTTGCTATTCTAGATGGCTCATCTCCTGATATGTATAGTGTACTCATTCCTAAGCTATTAATCAAGACAATTATTCATAGTTTATCCTTCATCTCAATTTGTGCAATTGTCTACTTTACAACTCGGCCAATATTCTTGAATTCTCACATGGTATCAGAGCCTTGATCTATAAGCCCCTTCTCAAATCCAGGAAAAATTAGACCAAGAACATTTTTGGGGAATCTTTGAAGGCTTGTGGGTATCTACAACAACCAATATCTTTTGCTTCATGTATTTTTGAAAAAAAATGATTTCTAGGTTTTGTTCAAAACCACAAAATACCATCTGACTATCTTCTAGATTTTATAGACAGTGAGCAGACCTTGTGAAAATAATTGTCAAAATAGCCCATACAACTATTTTCCGTACAGGTGAACTTTATTTTTGTTTACCAAATAGCATGTTCTGCTTTTTGGATTGAAAAATGCTTTCTAGGATTTGTTGGAAATATCAAAATATTATTTGAGTATCCATTATTTTTTGCATGCAAAGAGTAATCTTTTAGAAATCAAATTAGAACGGTTGTGTCTACTGATTATTGGTTGGCACAATTTACCCCTTTTTTCAAAAATTCATAACTTTTGACAAGAATATGGGATTTTTGTGATTCAAGTGGCATCAAAAAGATGACTATGTCCTCTACATAGATTTGAGGTCAATTTTTATTCATGGAGGCCGATGTAAACATTTATCCATGTATGCACTATTTCCCTTTTGCATGCATTGGTTTTACATTTTCTCTTTGATTTCTACATGTTTTACATGCTCTCCTTTTGCAATCTTGGGGTATTGTAATAAATGAACTTCAATAAAGTTCCATCAGGGGTTTTCTTGCATAACAATTGGATTAGAGTGTAGTCACATGGCATGCACTTTGATCCCATCTTCATTTTGATAACAACTCACATGAGTTGTATTTGGATTATGTAGTTTCTTTTGGCCACAATCTTGCTCATAACTTGACACATTTTGGTTTGCATCAATTCATGTCTCAGATTGAGAGCCTATGGTTAATGATCTTGAATTTCATTAGATTCACATTGGGTCACATCTTAGTTTGAGGGCCATTCATCTTATGGATAATGTTCCAAAATCTTCATGGTACATGCTCCTATGGATTAGTTTTAGTCATAGTTTGGAATCAATATCGAGATACACATAGCTTCTAGATTATTTCATCATCTATTTTCCTCTTATGGGGGTATTTCTAATGTATATATGTGATGGATGGTGTACTTGGGGGGTCTCATGGAGTCCTCCATATTCCATCACTTGATTGCATTCTCTTTTTGGGGAGGATTTTTGTCCCATAGGGTTTTCTCCTTTTCCCCATTATGATATTTATTTTGCATTGCATATCTACATGGATACCTAACATGGCCTTGTAGTTGGGACCCGTTCATGCTTTCATGTATCCATCATTGTATTATTTGCATGTTTTTTATTCTCCCTAAGTTGCACTTAAGGGGGGGTGTTGGTATAATTAAATATTTAATTACACTTTATTAAGTTTACTTAGGTCCCAATTAGGTTATCATTTTAGGGTTTTTCATCTTGCTCTATAAAAGCAAGTTATCTCATGTAATTCTTCATTCCCAATAATATTATTTGCATATTTTTATACAAATTGCTCTTGCATGTTTGATTTTCTCCTTATAGAAGCCTAATCTAGGTTTTGCAAGTGATCTTGGTTTTATTGAGTTTATTGGAAACTCTAGTAGTATGGAAGACAATGATCTAGATATAGACCCTATTACACGTATTTTTATCGATGTTGATTCTCATACATTAAGTTGCAGGGATTTTTCTTGATACTGGAATTGGATCAAATTTTGTGTTTAAAAATTAGGAGAGATAATGGATAAAGATCCAAAGGATAAATGTTGGCCAAATTCACATGGAGAATCCTAAAGTGTAGTCTTTCTACCAAAAAATTTCCAACCACAAAGATGTATGATAGTTATCCAAAGTTTTATAGAGCTAAAGAATCATCAACAAAGATTGAATCAAAGAAGGCATAACTTTGATTAGTTCTTCTGAAACTATATTTTGTCACACATGTATAGAAGATATTTTCATTGTCACATGTCATGTGATGATTCACTTATTTTTGATAACATAAGATGTATTTACAGGGTGCAGTACCCTTTTTGTAAAGGAGCCCAAAGAGCCAAAGTCAAATCAAACACCAAAATCTAACATATAGTCCAGTTACAGCAACAACAGATAAACACCAAAAGCTTATAGAAACAACAGACATATGGCAAAAGGAAAGCCCATCCAACAACAACACACACCCCACCCATCACTTAGCTAAACCCTTCCACTCCTGAAAGAGGAGTTTCATCACATCATCCCCAACCCACTTGTTGTTGGAATCCTCCTCCATAGTTTTCTTATCGACCTCCTGTTTCAACACCTCAGATAGGGTAACAACTGAGTAGTGTATAACCTTGATCATGAAGCGTGTTAGTCGAGTGAATTTATTTTCTAGTTTATCAACTTGGATTAGCATATTATTGAGCTCTTCTCCTTTATCCACTTCCACCCTATTAGTCACCTCAACCCGAGTTGGATGATCTGAGGACTCCAGTGTGCATTATTTGAGGATCATCTTATTTAATTCAAAGAAATGGGTTAGACCTTCCACAAACTACTCGATCTCTTCAATGGTATCATGCTTGCTCTCCTCTTTGCCACCATTCTACTCATAACTGTTGGAAATATCATCCACTAGCACCTCCTTTTTATTCTTTTCCAATCGATTAGATATTTTGACACTAGTCCGCTCAGTTCCCATGTCAACATTGGCCACAACCATTGTATCCCCTTGGGAGTCTCTGTCAGCAGAGTCCCCATCTTCGTTGTTCATGGGTGGTTCCTCAACTTGGTAAGGGGTGCCATTCTTACCATTTATTGGTTCTAGATTGGTCTTGGTAAGCAATTTACTGTCTTTCTTAGAGGGTGTTTTTTTAGCTCACAAAGCTCAACAACAACTTTTGACACAACGAAGCCCACACCACATTTTTTCTTTTTTTTCGGGGGTTTAATTTTAGTATCCTTAGGGGTTGACATGCTATAGAGGGGATCTTTCTTTTAGGCCCAACTAAAGCAGTTAGAGAGGGTTTATCAAGGGAATGGTCAGAAGTTTCTTGTTCCTCAATTCTAATGATCGAGATGGGTTTAGGAGGATAGAGGGCCAATTCAAAGTGGTGCAGGCAAAGAATGAGGCGTTGGTGTAGGGGAAACTGGGGTGGTTTATCAGGGGTTTTGGCTGTTAAATCCATAGTTTCCCTCAAGGGTAATGTGTTGGAAATTGGAAGATTGTCATTGATGTCAACATGGAGATTGGAATATTGCCATTGACGTCAACATTAACATCAACATATATTCTTACATTACTTGTATAGATCAATAGTTTCTCCACTATTAAATATTTGAGCTATGCTAATCCAGTACTAAAAGTCCATCAATCCAATATTTTGGTTTGGATTCTACCAAAAGAAAAATATCTCTATAGGATTTTGTATATAGATTTGTGAAGTTGTGAGATTCATCTTACCTCAAAGTTTTATGATGATATGCGAACACATTTGGAAGATATGAGTAACAACGCTTTGTTATGAGGATTACAATAATTTACTGTATAGCACATTGATGTGGGAGATTCCACATTTTTTCATGATTAATTGTATTCTCTTGTGAAGTTGAAGATAAGTTATTTGATGTCGTCTAAAGGAGAATTCGATGTGTTCACAAGTTCTGGGGTTACATGTTTGGAAAATTACATATATGTTTGAAGTTTTTTATGTTTTGGGTCTAACTTTGGCCAACCTAATTATGAATTCATGTTGGGAAGATTAAATACGTGTTACGGATGCTAAAGGGATTTATCTTAGATTCATGTTGATCGTTATCATATATTATACACTTGTGTGTTGATACGAAGATGAATATGTTTCGAGGATAAAGTCGATAGAGTTAGTTTTGATTTAAAATAGGGCTACTCTAAATAGGCCAACCTAATTAGTGTATGCAAATGTATATGGTATATATATGTAATACTAAGGGAAGCGAGTGAAATGGAGAGATAGAGAGAAGTTATGAAGTGGTCAGAGATCATGTATGGATTGTTGTATGGTGTGAATATGTGAAATTATATGAATGGGCATAAAAAATATATATATAGAAGTGTTTTGTATCTAGTGCTTCATTGTAACCGAACTCCAACACAAGGAAGGTGTATTCTATCTCATATCTCATCTTGGTAGTATTGCCATACTTCAGGATGTGAGCCTTCAAGGACTATGTCCTAGCAGTGAGCCATTGTAATATTCTATATCTAGACATATTATATTATGAGTTAACCCTCATTTTGGTTTTTCCCATTTTAGGTTTTCCACATAAAAATCCTAGTGTTCATGTGTCATGTGGTGTTATGTTCTTTTCAATGTCTTCATTCTTAATTGTAGTTAGATATGCTTTAATTATTGGATGGTTTATAGTTGAATGGTTTAATGGAATACCGATTCATCACCCCTCTCAGTATTCTAGGTGTTCAACAATTGGTATCAGAGCTTCATTCCTCTTAAGAAGTCTAACAGCCTGGGGAAGATCTTGGAATTTGAACACATGATGGATAATAGATTTCCTATTCCTCCGAGAGAGATTCCTGCTGAACACATTGAAGAAGATTGTATCCTAGATGATAATAGTGAAATTTAAATTGCTCTTGAAGATCTTGATAGAACTGAAGAAGAAAATAAATAATGGAAGGAAAACCTCAAGGAAGCAAATGAGTGCATCAAGAAGCTGAGAGAAAAAATCAAGAAATTCAAAGAAAGACATAGAGAAGTCAGTGATCAATTGAAGAAAGTACATGAGGACATCACCAGATTGAAAGAGCAAGTGGAAGAAAAGAAAAGAATTGAGGAATGCCTAAATGTAAGGATAAACAAAAAGATGGATGAATGTAAAAAGGCTTGAACAAGAAGTGGTAATTCTAAAATCAAATCTTGAAAAGGTAAGAATACATGAGGATAAATTCAAGAAAATTTCTACAATGCTTGGTGAGTTTATTATTGGTCATAAAACATTTAAGGACAAGAGTGGCCTAGGACATGAGAAAGGAGAAAGTGAAAATTCTAAGAGGATTGAAGACAAGAAGGATATTGGAGAGATCTGGAACTAGAGGAAAAAAGCAAGAAGACCTCCTATTAGACAACCAAATGCTCAAAGGTACTCATCTTTTAATGGTATCTATTATTACTGCAATAGATTTGGACATAGGGTGAGAGATTATGAAAATAAAATAAAATAGAATGATAGAATGAGTCAAAATGCTTTACCATTCACCAGTCAATGTTTTAAACGCAAAAGAATTGCACATAAAGCTATAGAATGCAAAAGTTAGATGTTAAAAAAAATGATCTATCCCTTCAAAGGCTACTATTATCGCTGCAACTTATTTGAACGTAAGTCTAGCCAATGCATATATAGATTAAATAAAGGATGATTTGGGTGGAAGAATCTTGTTTGTCACATTTTCAACAAACTAGGACACTTTGCAAAATATTACAGAAGAAAAAATGTGAAAAAGGACTATCCGGTAAAGAGACATGAACTAATCACTAAGGTTAACCTAGAAAAAGCTAAGAAGGAAATGAAAATACCTGAAAAAAGGAAGGAGAATTGAAGAGGAAAGAAGAATCAGGAGTTTCAATTTCATCTATGTCATCCTCTGGTGTAGATAATCCCATAAAAAATTAAACATAGACAGTTGCTTAGAGGGAGCAATGTTGAAAAATTAAATATCCCCCTACCAGTATATGGTGTCATGGTGTGACATAAATGCATTTATTGAAGATGATGAATTCAATATCTCATGCGAAAGGAATTTTAAGTGGACATGTGCAAAGAAGGAATATTGTAGAGCTTGAAAAGATGGAAGTACACACAAATTTTGAGGACATCTATTCATGATATGAAGCATTTATTGCTAAAACAAATGGGATTAGAAAAATAAACTTAACTGCATTTAGGAAAATTCATTCGATGAAAGGAATTTGCGGAAAAAAATTAGAGTGCAGAGCAATCTTGAAGAGTTCAAAGCACTTCCATACTACATAATTTTTCATGTTTGGCTTTGGTGTGCAGGCGAAAGGTAAGTAACTACTATTTTATATTATTATCTATGAATTATTCATTGAATTCAGTTAAATGTGATGGACACACCAAAAGTAGTAGATAATTTAGAAAGATCAAAACCATAGCTTAAGAGGTATCCTATTAAAACCCTAGAACTTGACCCTTTGGGTGCATTTTTGGAAGTCACTCTTGGTGTCATTCTGATTGAAGATATTAAGATATACATTCATTAGAAATTAGAAGAGCCCTCTTGTGGAAAATCACGTATATTGTGGCTTGAAGAGTTAATTGGAGAAGATTACACCTTGAAACTGGAACACAATGCACTAACAAAGATGAAATTAGATGTGTGGAATTAGGTTCTTGACTTTCACAATGAAGAGAAATGCATTAGATTGGCACTAAGCAAGTTTCATGATCAATTTGTGTCACTTGATGATTCTTATATGATATCTAAAGAATCAATTAGATATGTTACTGGTCTATCTTTCTTTGGACCTACTACAATATGCAAACCTGACAAAGGAAAAGGATTAGCAAAGAATACAGGCACTGAAATCAATAACCCAATGGTTTAATATGCTTGTATGATTATTGTACAATTGATTTTTGGTGATAATGACGTTTCTTCCACCACAATTGACATAGCTTTAGAGATGGTTGAGAAAATGATTGAATATGATGTTTGTGAGTTGCTCTGGAAAAAACTATTGGATAATTTGAATGATATCAAGAAGAAAAAGTGCATATTTAGGTATGGAACATTGATAATATGCATAACCTTTTACTTTATGAAGGAAGCACCTATTGTAGGAGAAGTTTTTTGGGAGAAAACTAAACTAGTTGCACATCAAATTAGAGATATAATGAGAAATATTGGAGATTTAGATGCACAAGGTGATGCCCTTGCTACTTTCTTTGTAAAATTTCAGAGAAGAATGAATAAAAGGTGAAGAATTCCAAGAGAGATAGTGACAAGATATAAGAATGATATAACCTTTTTGGTATATACTTATTACTATGTTATCAAGGTAGTTGAACCTAGAACCATATGGATTCCTGAGCTAGGCTATTAGATTGAGAAAGATTATGTTGTTGTATTGAAATGTTAATTAGTGAATAGCCCTAGAGATTATAGCAGACCAAGATTTAGAACTTATACATAAGTGGCTCTAGGAATTCATGAGAAATATAAGTTGGCGCAAGCAAAAAGGCTAATAAGGACAAAGACAGAGGAGTATGCAAGAGAATATGGCATATCAAGGGATGTAATTAGAAATGCTTTGGAAAAATCAGAAGGGATCTCCAGTAAATCAATAACTGCCTTCGAAGAAAAGAGAAAAACTACTAAGGTTCATGCATTAATTGCTCAAACAGAGCTCGCTCCAAGAAGATTCAAGCAAATAGCCAAAAGAAAGGCATAGCTTCAGTTAGTTCCTAAAACAGACACCAGTTCTTCATAGTCTATTATGGAAAGCACAAATACATTGAATGATTTATTCAAAGAATTGAGAAGACTAGTAGAGAGTGAAATGGTTACTTGGGTCAGGGAAAAAGGATTGTTGGAAATTGGAGAAATATGTTGGTCTACATACAACAATGCACTTGAGAAACTAAAAAAAGTTCAAGATTGTGAAAATGAGGCTAGAAATCTATTCTCATTTTGTTGTACATGGCCTGATGCCTCTCAAAGATTCAAATATGTTGAGGAAACAATTGAGACACAAATAAAATATGCATCTAACACTTTTAATCTAGCTTTAGATCAGGATGATCAAACTTGGTCTAGTTTGACAAAGCTACATGAAGAATATCTCACATTGCACAAGGAAAAAGGAAAAAATGATTGAAAAATATGGAAACATTAGAGACCTAATAAAAATTAAGCACACACCTGTCTCCTATTCTCTTTCTCTTGCCGATAGAATCCTGAACTGAAATGTCACTCCTGGAACTTTGGTTGAAGGGAAAGATATCTTAGTTGATCTTGAGTATCTATGTAGATCCTTGACAGAAGCAAAGAAACTATGGGATGAAAGAAAATCTTCATAGACTAGTACTCTTCACAAACTTCAAAGGTCGACCACCTCTGATTAATTACTCATAGTTACTATTTTGGATGTACTCCTAAGGGGGAGTATTCAGGTATGCAAAGGGAAATTGTTTTGGTTAGTTTCAAAGGGAAGAATAATACAATATATTTTTTTCCATTGATGGAAAAGGGGGAGACAGTACCATGTGAAAAGGAAAGAATACCATTCCATTATAGGAAGGATTTGAAAAGAATATTTTTTTTTGTTTTGTTCTTGATGGTTATCACATCATGTGTTGCCATCAATGTCAAAGGGGGAGATTGTTGGAAAATGGAAGACTGTCATTGATGTCAACATGAAGATTGGAATATTTTCATTGATGTTAGTATTAACATCATCATATCTTTCTTACATTACTTGTATAGATCAATAGTTGCTTCAGTATTAAAGATTTGAGCTATGTTAATCCAGTACTAAAAGTCTATCGATTTGGTATTTTGGTCTAGATTCTACTGCAAAGAAAGATATCTCTATAGGATTTTATATAGATTTGTGACTGTGAGATTCATCTTACCTTGAAGTTTTATGATGATATGCGAACACATTCGAAAGATATAAGTAACAGTGCTTTGTTTCGAGGATTACAATAATTTACTATAGAGCACATCGATGTGGGAGATTCCACATTTTCTCATGATTAATTATCTTTTCTTGTGAAGTTAAAGATAAGTTATTTGATGTCATCTAATGGAGAACTCAATGTGTTAACAAGTTTTGGGGTTACACGTTTGGAAAATTGCATAGACATTTAAAGTTTTGATGTTTTGGGTCTAACTATGGATGACCTAATTATGAATTCGTGTTGAGAAGATTTAATATATGTTGCAGATGCTAAAGGGATATATCTTAGATTCATGCCAATCGTTATCATATATTATACACTTGTGTTCAGCGTGAAGATGAATATGTTTTGAGGATAAAGCCGATAGAGTTAGTTTTGATTTAAAATAGGGCTAATCTAATTAGGCTGACCTAATTAATGTATGCAAATGTATATGGTATATATGTAAGACTAAGGGAAGAGAGTGAAATGGAGAGATAGAGAGAAATGATGAAGTGATCAGAGATCATGTATGGATTGTTTTATGTTGCAAGTGTGTGAAATTATATGAATGAGTAGACATAATTGTGCAAAGAAGTGTTTTGTATCTAGTGCTTCATTGGAATTGAACTCTAGCACAAGGAAGGTGCATTCTATCTTAGTTAGATCATCCTGACAATGTTGCCATACTCTATTTTATAAATTACTTCAGGTTGTGAGCCTTCAAGGATAGTGTGTCTTGGCAGTGAGCCATTGTAATATTCTATATTTAGATATATTATATTGTGAGTTAACCCTCACCATGGTTTTTCCTATTTTGAGTTTTCCATGTAAAAATCTTGGTGTTCATGTGTCATGTGGTGTTATGTTATTTTCAATGTCTTCATTCTTAATTGTAGTTATCTATATGCTTTAATAATTGGATGGTTTATAGTTGAATGGTTTAATGGAATACTAATTCAACCCCCCTCTTAGTATTCTAGGTGTTCAACATAATGTACTTCATGATAGCCATACAAACCTAGTCCCATGGCTTTGACAGTGAGCTCTGTTCGAATTCGACGTGCAATTTGACTGGATTTTCATTTTCTCAGAAGAAGGCATGGAGACTCTCCAAATCCTGCACCTTAGTATTCTTTTTGAGTTTTTGACCCATGCAAGATAGTCCTGTAGCTTTACCTATGACCTCCTTGTTGATTTCAAATGAGATGCCACCAACAATAACTCTTTTGACATTCCAAGAGCTTACAAACTACACTGAGAGTTTCTTTTCATGCCCCTATAAGCTCTACATTGGAGGTGCAATACCTCCTTCCACATATATGTGCCAAATGAGGGGGTTCCTCTAGAATTCATCACAAGAACCAAGGTCAGTTCAGACCCTGTATCCACCAATTTTCACTCATATATTGTAAACTTTTAGTGGGGTGAACAAAGTGATAAGTTTTTCAAATTGCCAATGGGTAAAACACACAACCCATTTATCACCACCGCCATACCAAAACTAAAAATATTGCCTAATTAAGGCAATTAGATTTTCACACGTACCAATGGTGATTCCCGATGATTTTAGGGATGTGGTCCCATATTATATCTTTCTTAAGTGCATCAACTTATAGCCCAAATCCATGATTAGATTTATCAGATCATTATTAGCCAAAGTATTGATGGTAATTTTGGCCTCATGCATGTCCCAAAAAATGTGGTTCAAAATATGGGCTTCATACTTATGAAAAGACAACTCATAAAGCTCTTGATAAGATCATTTGATCTCCACGAGTACCCCTAACCACCTCCCAAAAATCTTTCCACACCTCTCCACATCATCATGTATATTCCACATCATTATGAGCCCGAGTGTGTAATACAAAATACACCCTTCCACTATGGAAAAATCAGATCTCATCATTAATGGTAATGCTTTTTTGTTCAACAAGAATATTTCTTTGGATGTTCATAGGGAGAGCCCCCATACTTCTCCAACACTTGGATGGCACCCATTAATAACCTAGATTGGCTAAAGAGTCAACCACCTAGTTTCCCTCATGGTATATGTGGGTCAGTTTCTTTCTTTCTAGTTTAGTGAGCAGTAATTTTGTATCTAGTTGTATGTCCTTGATACTCCAACCATGGAAATGATTGTGATTGAAGGAATCAATCACATCCTTGGAGTGTCCTTTAATGTGCAATTTTTTTATGCCAAGATTAACAATAATTTAAACACCCTTGGGCAACGCTCTTGCCTCTTCTGTCATAGAGATTTGTGTTCTGATGAACCCAACATACCCAACCACCAAATTGACCTTTGTTTCTCTGATAATACCTCCTATGCTAGCCAGCCCTGGGTTTCCTTTTTCCACACCATCAAAGTTAAGTTTGTGCTGACCAATATCAGGAGGTTTCTAGATTATATTAAGTCTAGCAAGAGCTTTAGAGTTGTCAAATGAGGTAATATTTAATTTATTGTTCAAAGATTTGGCCATGTTGATCTCCCACTTTGAAGGAGCCTTTTCTAGTGGTTTCTAAATGTATAAGGCTACATTCTCCATAATTAGTCTGAGGCCAATGCTAAAAATGTACTTCAGGATTTTTTCCAGTCTTTTGAAGATCTGATTATTTCTTTCTTTCAATAAACACCAACAAAGGATGGGAGGAACCTATCACCAAATTTTCTTAGGAAGAGGGTGCTAATAAGGACCAATCTATTTATCAAAAAAACTCTTAAGGTCACCATTCATGGTCCAATGAATACCCAATCTTCTAAATCCCAACTTCTAGACTTCAGTTACAAATAGGTAGTGGAGTAACTGACAAGGAACAAACTCCTCATCCTTCTTATATACCATGCATCTATTCAAGATTTAAAATCTCTTTTTCTTTAGGTTGTCCTAAGTGAGAATCCTATTGTGACAAGCCATCCATCAAAAGAAATTAAGTTTCAGTTTAAACTTTCTATTCCATACCCATTTGCAGACATTGTTTTGGGTTCCTAGCACTGAAAGCATGTTGTAGGTAGTCTTAATAGAGATATTTCCCTTTCTTTCCTTAGTCCAATAAAATTCATCCTCTAGGTTAGAGATTGGTATTCTAGTAAGAGAGATGATGTCTTGTAGAGTTCTAGCCTGATGCCTTAACTCTAGAGAAAGAGGACAACACTCTTGGAAGCATTTTCCATTTCATAGAACCATGTAGCCCACACAAGTAATCTCTCACATTCATGCCAAAAACACCCTAGCACAAATCATTAAATCCTTGAAGGACTTCATACTAAGAGAGAGTAACTTCAAGTAGCTAGGGATCCTCCCAAAACCTTTTTTTTCCATTTCCAAGCTTGCATCTTAACCTAGATTGTAACAACTTTTTCATCTTATACATATTTTTCCAAATCAAGGAACCACTAGGGTGGTCATTTGAGAGGCACCTGACCAGGGGACAATTGTTTAGATACTTCAAATTTACAAACCTACACTATTCCTTCCTATTTCTTAGCTGGTCCCATCTGACCTTAACAAGTAGATCTTTATTAGTGGATTGTGTTTTTCTTATTCCTAGCCCCCATTAGATTTGGGGAGACAAACCTTATCCCAAATTATCAAAGACAATTTATTTTTTTCCTTTGTACCAAACCAGAGGAAATTCCTTTGAATTCTTTTAAATTTCTTAGCTAGATATCTAGGGATTTTAAATATGGATAGAAAAATACATGAATCCCTTGAAGAGAAACAAGTAGGAGTTACAGTTTGTCAGGATGATTGAGTATGGCACCTTTCCATCTTGCTAGTTTTCTTTAAACTCTTTCTAAGATTTTCATAAGGTAGGAGTGAATTCCTTAACCGTGAGGGGAGACCAAGGTACATAGAAGGAAGGGAAACACTCTTACAACCCAGAATGACTATCACTCTATCTTGCAGAGCTTGAGTGTTGTTAAAGAAATAAATCATGCTTTTGTTGTAATTTATGTATTGGCCTGAACTAGAAGCATAATTGTTAGGAAATTCTTTCATTTCCTTGCTTCCACAACATAAGTTTTCCCAAAAATGATGGTATCATCCATAAACTATTGTATAGCACCTGGATCAAGGGTGGTGATAGGTTTAACTCCCATAATATAACCATCAACAATCATCTTTGAAACATTTATGCTTAGGACATTAGCAACAATTATAAAAAGATATGGTGATAGGGGATCACCCTGTCTTATTCCTCTACTAGCCTTAAAGAAACCATGAGGAATCCCATTGACTAAAATAGAGTACTTCACTATATAAGTGCACTCGAAAATGAGGTTCACCACCTTTTGATTGAACCCAAAAGTAGCTAGAAAACTTTTAGGAGAAAACTCCATAGTACTTTGTCATAAGCTCTAGAAATTTCAACCTTAAAATCCATATCCAAATAATTACTTATGTCCATAGAGTGCATGATTTCATGAGTAGCAATTGTAGCATCCATAATGTGGCACCCCAGGACAAATCCTTTTTGGCATGGGCTAATAATTTTATTGAGAAAGGGTTTTAGAAGGTTGAATAGAATGTTGGATAAGATCTTGTAGATGGTATTTCATAGGCTGATGGGTCTAAAAGTAGCCATGGTCTTGGGGTATTCATTTTTAGTAATGAGAGCTAAAAATGTATGGTTTAGCTATTTTAGGAGCATGCTCGACTTGAAAAATCCTTGGTCGCAAGAAATAAGTCCTATCCCAAAATATCCCAATGATCCTAGAAGAAAGTCGAAGGAAAACCATCTGGTCCTAGGGCCTTGAAGGAACCCATACTAAAAACAACCAATCCGACTTCCTCAAGAGTGACATGGAAAATATCATCATTATCTGAATCAGTTAGAGAAGCAGGGATGGAGTCCTGTAACAGATCATTAGCATTAGAGTTAGGAGCCCCCATATACTTAGATAAGGCATGTTGAAAATATGTAGTGGCCAATAAACCAATTTGGGCTAGAGTAGTAGCTTCTAATGCCAAATCATCTTTCAAATTTCTAATTTGGTTTCTTTTCTAGTGCTTTAGGGCCGAGATATGAAAGAAGTGTTGGGGTCTCCTTTCAACCATTGAATTCTAGATTTTTTCTTCTAGAATATTTCTTGTTTTTTTAAAACTTTGTACCATTCCATATGGTCATATTTCTCCTATTGATAGGTCTACACATTGGAATCCCCCTCCTATGTCCTTTTTTGGGTCACCTTAAATTTTTTAGAGAGCTCTCGTTTCTGATAGAAAACATCCCCAAACACCCACTTATTCCAACCTTTAACCATGATTTTAATGTACTTGATTTTATGGAAGATCCTAAACATGGGGGTGCCATGGACAATGATATTCCACCAACCAGTAATTTTATTTCTAAAGTATGGGTAAGAATTCTATATTATCTCAAACCGAAAAAGAAAGGGACCAACAATAGAGTGATCATTTATGATAAGCAATAGGGGATTATGGTCTGAGACTGTCCAAGGAAGCACCAACAAGTTGGAGTTAAGTAAAGTAGTCCAATTAGGGGAGAAGAGAAATATGTCAAGCCTAACTTGAATTAGGTTATCCCCCATTCTCCTATTGGTCCAAGTAAATTTTTGGCCATGTAACTCAATATCCACCAACCTTGTATCACTTAAAAGATCTTTCAAGTCAGTCATATTATCAGAATAGTCCACCAGGCCCCCACTCTTTTAAGAAGGATATAGAGGAGAGTTAAATTATCCTACCACTAACTAGTGGGCCTCCTTATTGTTCCAGATCCACTCAGTGATTTTCAGCCAAAGAGCTTTCCTAGCATTCCTAATGTTGGGGGTGTAAATATTTATTAGAATCCACGAAGACCCAAAAATGGGTGAATTGGATCCCCAAACTATTCCTATTTTTAAATAGTTCAATACCCCTTAGTCTATTAGGGTTGCACATAACTGCTAGTTCTCTAGAACCCCCATTTGCATCACTAAGGGAAAAGTGAGCATTCAGCCATATGTTTTTAGCTATGAGTCTAAAATTTGTTTTAACCATTTTAACTTCTTGTAATTTAGTAGTATGTCAAGCTTGTGATCCCAAACATAATCCTTTAGGGACAACTATTTATGGGGGATATTTAGCCCTCTTACATTCCAAGATAGGACTTTCATTTTGACATCTTCTTTGAGGACGCTTCCAACACCCTCTTTTTTCCAATATCTATCTCTTTGATTGTATCTCTATTTCTAGTTTGTTAATGGTTGGGTCTACGTGGTTTGGTGTCAACCTCCACATATGCCTTTCTTTTTTTTCTCTTCTTCTTCGGGGTTGACCAACCATCCTCTTCATTAGGTTGATTGTGTAATTGGAAAACTGTAATTGTCACTCGGGATCCAGATCCTTCCCCTTTTAAACTAGTTCTAGGTATCTATCCCTTTTCCATTTCTTTAATCATATCTTAGTTAGCTAGGTGGGATTGATCTCTTATCTTAACCATCTTCAAATCACCAGTGACCACTAGTTTGCTTGGAATTCTCATAGATGGAGACACAACCTTCAAAGGGCTGGGTTTTTTGCGTGATTTCATAACAATGTTTTTGACAAGGTCTTCAAAAGGACCATATTTGGTCAGGGAATCAAATATTTTTAGGATCTTAGTCTTGAATGGGTAATTGTTTGTGAATTCAGAAATGAGGTGCCCAAGTTTGGAGCACTTTTGATAGTAAACCACAACATTTTCATAACATATTTATTGGTTCCAAGACCCAAACTTAGAGCTCAAAGTCATTGAGTTGGGTAGAGACTTGTTAGTACTAATATTGACACATAACCTAGCAAAGACTAACCTAGACTTCATTCCGGTGATGGTATCTGAAGTAATGAAGTGGCCCATTGAATCTCCTATACATTGAAATATTGAATCATCCTAGTATTCCAATGGCAGTCCTAGTAGATGGACCTAGACTGGAGCATATTTATTGAGGTCCACGGTTGGATCGAAGCCAGGCTTCCAACGATAGAGAGAGGCTATGTTTCACATAAACCTAGGGGCCCAAAGATAGAACAGAAAGAAAATCCTTAGAAATTGTGAATTTGAACAAGAACAACCCTTCATCCATAGTACAAACATCTACCCTACCCTTTAGTCTCCATTTAGTTGTCAACCTTCTTCTAACCATATCTAGAATAGGGAAAAAATAGAAAAAAATTCCCACGACTGAGTTTTCCATTGAAGAAACAATCTTATCATAGGTGGATTCTAGGATTGAGATTTTAGTACCAAAGATGGAGTTCACCACTTCTAGCCGAGGGAGAGACTTATCTACTTTTGGACTTTGGGAGGAGTTAAGCAACACATTATTCCAACCCTTGGGTTCCTAAATGACAAGAATCACAAGCACTTCTTCAGAAAATAGAATGACAAGAATCATGGGCACATCTTCAGTAAACAAAATGGAAGGGTTCCCCAAGGAAGGCGGTGGTGCATGTGCTGAAGGCACATGGTCAAAAGGGGACATGGGAGGGGGATCGTGGGGTACCCCTAAGGTGGCATCCACAATGCGCGCAGGAAATTCAAACTAGCAGTGTGAGAAAGTAGAGCAGGGAACGGAAAAATGTTTAGCTTAGTATGATGATTCACTTGTTGCTCTCTAGCTATGTGTGGATTTTGTAATGAACCTTTATCTTATTCTATAAAAGGAAACATGTTATCTAGTTTTAAGGATAAAAAATTGTTGAGACAATAGAGCTTAAGTTGGAATATCACCAATTTAACTTTCTATTTCATTTCTTTTGTTCATTTCAATAAATAATTGTATATACTGTAGAGGTTTGTAATGCTAAAGCAATCAAGGTCATTCATTATTATAAATTTTGCATGACTGTAAATCATTCATTTCTAGTGAAATAATCAATTTGTTAGGTCATCTTTGGGTGCATTTTGAAGCTATCTCATTTGTGAAGAGTTCAATTCTCTAAACTCTTGCACTATTTTGTATGTAGCTGTGAAATATTCTGGTGAAATACAAATATTTTATGCTTTAGTTTACTTATATTTTAGTAAGTATGTGGGTAACATCTGAATCAAGCTTAGTTTCTTAGACTTTCCCTTTATTTCCTTAATCTTTGACAATTTGTTTTGAGTGAATTTAGCGTCAAGTAAAGTGTAAAGTGATGGATGTGTAATTTTTCAAGGTCAATAAAATCACTTCTTAAGAGTAAGAATATATCTCCTAGAACCAACATGCCCCCATGTGAAAACAACAACTAAATAATGAGCCCTGAGTGAACCTAGCAAGTCAATACCTAACATTCTTGAGCATTGGGATAGTTAATTCTCAACCAAATTTAGCAATTCTTTCAAGATAGATAGGTTATATTGTTTATATAATAAAATCTATCTAGATGTTCCGTGTATAGCACTCTCATTAATAATTATCTTCATTTTTAGTACTTGATATGTACTTGTGAGACATTCATATTAATGATAGACACATTGATTCTTATGGTTATTGATATGCATAATATGGGATTTGTATTATGTTAATTTTTAGAATAAGTGAAAAAATTCTACCCAATTTTAAGGTATGCTACAATTATGCCCTTTAGTAACAATATTCACTAGGGAAATGTCACCTTCCTTACACCTTAATTACACCATTTTTTTCTCATGTTTTTGGACACCACATTAGGGCATATGTTACTATAGTGACAAACATACTTACATGGGTGTCTATAGATATTGAGGGCCACTAACCATTTTATTATTTTATCCATGTTGGGGGTAAGCTTATTGTTGTTCCTATAACACAAACACCCTATTTGGAATGGGGACCCTCTCTCTCTTTTCGCTTTGTCAGGTCACTTTTGTTGCCACCTCGTTTTGTGTGCCCCCCAATTTTTTAATCTTAAGTGGTCAAGGAGTCTTAGAAGAATCATCTTGAGTTGACCAAGTTTTGCTACCCTCAAATTTTCAAGGCCTTAGGCCTTTGCAGAATTTCCCTAGCTATTTGCCTTCACACTTTACAGTTGTCATCCTCTCAGAAATGCAGGTCTGTCCTTGTGGGCTACTCTATACAAGATTCCTTAGCTCCCGGGTCATTTTGAATGGCCTTCACGCAATGTCCTTCCGCCATGTGGGACTTGCATTGTCGTTGGTTGTTTTCACCGCCAACTACCAAAGCGGCTAATCCTTGACTGCAGTCCGCTTAGCGGATTCTGCTATTCCCGCTGTCATTTTCAAGATGCGCACTCACCAACTTACACCTCTGGCGTACCTACATTAATGACATGCATTAAATGATGAAAAGTCTATAAATAGCTCATTTTGAGCTGCCATTTTCACCGTCAGGAAATCCAAGAGTCTATCAGAGCCTCCCGCCAACGCCACCACCGTGCCCGTCGAGCTCCTTTGTAGGTTCAAAGCGTTTGTTCATTGTTTGCTCATCCATCTTCATCGGATTTTATAGGTTGGTCTTCCACTAGGCCATACTTTGAGTTTTCTTCAATTTTCATGAAAGTTGCTAAGTTTGGATAGGAGAAAGCTTAAAAATAAGCTAGAGCAAACATCGGCAGTCAAAACCCATGTCTTCAAATTTTGAGAAAAACTTTGAAATCCTTCGCAGGGGGCTTGCGGGACTTGGACCTCCCACAATTGTTCTTGAACCAGGGCATTCATGCCTTGCGGGCCCGCAACGTTCCTGTCGCTGTCGTTTTCCTCAAACTGCCAAAATTTAAAACCGGCCAATGCATTTGTCAGGCCCGCCCTCGTGGGAAGACCCACCTAGTTTGTCGGTCATCCTGAACTAAGCCAAAATTCATAAGCCCAAAATGAAGGGATCCTTTGACACTTTCGGGTCTGATGGCGCAGGCTTCTGCCTTCAGGATGTTGTTGGTGTGTCACTGTTCCAAATGGCTATCTAATGCCTTCCTTCCATTGGGCGGGTCCCACGTCGGTGACTACCGATCAAGCTCAACCGTGCCAAAATGCCTAAGTCCTGACTCATTATGGAGTTCTCCTTGCGGACTTCCATCCACAGATTTCCACCCTGGCTTTGTCATTCTGAACAACCTTCATGACCCATCTGTCCGCCCAGCAGACCTTGCCTCCACGAATTTTGTCTGAGCTCAAAACAAAGATAGTCTATTTAATGTGGACCGTCCTTTGTGGGTTTCCATTGACCTTTCGCCACTGTTCAAATGGCTACTCAAAATGGTGAAACCTAAACATCCTTTCGACTGGCGGGTCCTGACTCCTCCGTTGTTGTTCGATCTCCCTTGCACCAAAATTGACTAAGTTTTGGACTTCAAGTAGGTCCCCTATTGTGGACTTCCATGCATGGCCCGTTGTGGTCAGTTCGCCGTTCCAAACGGCCTCGGGTGACCATCTCCTCATCCTGCAGGGCCCACAGTTTCCATCTCTATTTGAGCCCAAATGCAAAGTGACCAAGTATCAATCCCTAGGTAGGCTTCCTCCTATGAGAGGTCATTTGCAGACTTCCATCTTCCTCCCACCGTTCCAAAATAGGCATTGACCCCCGTCGGTCTGCTACATGGGGTTCGACCCCATCATTTCCATTTAACTGTTTGATAAAAAACTAGAAATTCCAAATCCCCTCATGGAGCCGATGATGCAAACCTCCTTAGGTGTACTTTCGTCTTGCCTTCGTCGTTTCGAATGGGTAACATAAAACAACTTCCTACACCATTTGACCCACATTCATCAAAATGGCCTAAGCTTTAATGTCATCCGCTGAAGCCATGGGTCTCGCATGGTGGAACGCTACTTGCAGGTCTCTACCTTGCTAAGGCCGTTTCAGACAACGGAGCCTCAAACAACCATGCATACTCTTGCTCTCGCGGTCCTGGGACCTGCATGCCTAAAAGATGAGCTTAACACACCCAAAGCTTCAAAGTGATTTTGACCCATGTGCTAAAATTGACTGGCCTCCTCAATGGACCCCACCTTGTGACAAAATATTGGCATGGGTGGAACTATGTGGGCCATCGTGCCCTGATTTCCATCCCTTTTGTAGCTACCTTCAGAACAGCTACCAGCCCAGGGAAGTCTGCACCCCTGGTCCTGCATGGCCATAACTTCCCCAAATGAACGACTAACAATGATCTGAAATAGATGATAGGACCTTTGAATGATGAATTATTTGATTTGACATCATTTTTGCTAGATTTTGACTAACCTTCCTCATGTTTTTATGCTTGAATGTGCTTATTGATCCTGTGTTTGTAGGATATATGGAACCAGCTACAGGACCTTCAGAGGCAGCCGTAGAAAAGGAAAAGGGAAAGAAAGTTGCTAAGGTGCCCAGGGGTAAAGAAGATAAGGATTAAATGAAATACAAATTCCAAGGGGAGCCCCTCAGGTCAAAGATCACCACAAATTGGAAAGAGATCTCAGATACCAACTTGGGGCATATAGATATCGATGAGTTCAAGCAGAGGGTTATTGTCAACCCTACCATAGAAAATTCCAAAAGAATCAGAAGAAGTTGATTAGCCAAGGCTGCTGGTTTCCCGCCTACTCTTATTGCTCTTAAGCTCATGATGGCATGCATAGAGGCATATCAAGAAGATACTAGAAGAATTGTAGACAGGGATGTCAATGTACTAGCTGATTTGTCTGCCAAGTCAATAGGGAAAACCTTTCACATCCTTGCCTTCAATGAAATGGAGGAGACAATGAAGGAACACGCCAAAACCACATGGGATGTAGACCCCCTCAAATGCAAGAAGCTTATCAATCAATATTGGCTAAAGGAGAAGAGGGGCAGTGCAAACAAGGTGCCCCAAGAACTCTTTAGAAGTGACTTCTATGAGGATTACCATGACTTGGTAACCTTATTGAGCAGAGTTATGGGCCTTTTGACTCCAACTTTCTTTTAGGAATGGATGCTTTACTTTGTAGAGGAAATAATCTGGGGAGAAACCAAATTCTACTGGGCAGGGATGATCAGCCAATGCTTACACGAGCAATTTGTGGCGGTGAAGAAGACTTCACAATTTTATATGACATCATACTTGGCCTATTTTCTCACTGATTGTGCCCAATACAGGGGACTATTTGTAGCCCTGTGCCAAAATCCGAGGATGGAATTGAAGGTATATGATAGGTATCTCCAACTTCAATTTTGGAACAACAAGAAGGACTACTGCCGAGTCAATGATGCCTTCATAGGGCACATAATCAAACTACTCAGAGGTGATTTTGAAAGAAGAGTCACCCACAACAAAAATGATTACATCCGTTGGTTCGACTTCTTGTTTATTCAATTTCCCAAGTTTACCTATATCCGAGCTGAGGGTTTCTTAGAGAAACCTTATAAGTTGCCCCGGTACCCAAACAACCGATTAATATTGTTGGAACTCTCTCAGCAACTACAGCGTGCACATACCCTTCTGAGCGATAAGCATAGAGTGGGGATCCCTTATCCCCTCACATTTGGTCAAGGAATGTATGCACTCCCCACATCCCAGTGTGTGGAGTATTCTGATAAGGAGTTAGTTGAATATAACCTGGAGCTCCACACTGCCCGACCACAAATGGACACATATGGTAAGTTAAAGAAGGCAATCGAGATTGAGTATGCCCATTTGCATAATGTGGACAACTTTTGGGCCAATTGTAGAGATGACACAGACGTGCGTATTAGGCATTACATGCGCATGATGACATACTTCATCAAAAGAGTGAACCTATTTCTGATACCGGATTAGATTGTTGAAGATGAAAATACGGTAGTAGATCTAAGGTGTGATATCATTTCCAATCTGTCGTTGCCATTAATTAACTAGGAAGAGGAAGAGGTCAATGACCTTGATATTTTGATGAAGCCCATTGAAGCAAGAACAAAACACTGGATTGATGGGAAGATTTCCCAATTGAAGTTGTAGGGAGTTACCCTAACATATGGTGAGCTCGAGGATACACTTGAGAGTGAGACTGATAGTGCCTCTACAACTGTTGCCCCAACTGGAGAAAATTCAGTGTCTCCTCCCACTACACGATCCAAGAAAAGAAAAGAGACGACTGAGCACTAGCCCCAAAAAAAGGTGTACTCAAGGAAAGCGTTGGAAGGTGAGCCTTCCAAGAAACCAAAGAAGTCAGGAAGTTTTGCAAAAATTCCCACTATCCAAGAAGACCCACTTCATGAGGAAGATGAAGTAGAGGCTGAGTAGCCAAAGTCCCGACTTGTTTCCTCCACTCTCGTAGTCACCGCTATTGCTATTGCCATTACTGTTGCTGCTCCACCTGCTTCTTAGGCTATTTTTGCCTCTTCTCCGCCTGCGGTGGACATCTCAGTTCACCTTGCCTCTACTTCCCCCACAACACAGGTCATGGTCATAGATTCCTCATCCACCACCACTTCTTTGCTCTCTTCCTCCTCCATGTCTTCATCATCAGCCCTCCCACTGGCTACTACAACAATACCAATTCCTACTTTCTCACTTCCAGAAGCTTTTTCCCGACATATGCAAAACATACCAATGGAGTTGTTTGGAGTGCTGATGAACCCAATAATACAAGTTGCCTAGGTGCATGTTTTTGCTAGCCTTCCTATCCCTCCTCCTCCAACTAAACAACCCACAATGGAGGGAATAATGCAAAACTCCAAGGAGTTGGAGAGACAAGAGAGGGAAGCAACCAAAGAGATGGAAGAAGAAGTGGATGATTACCATGAGAATCCTGAATATCAGCATCTGGTGATTGATAAAGTAGTGTGTGAGGAGGAAGAGGACGAAGTACAATCACTTGAAGAAGACATTGAGGAGCTAGGCACAAAGTATATTGTGGAAATTTTTGACTCGGAGATTGAAGAAGAGTTGGCCCAACAACTCAAGGGCATCGAAGAAGAAGTTGAAGGGCAGCCCTTTGATGAAGAGAAGGATACAAATGAGAAAATAGAGGAGGACATTGAACCTCCAACCGGGGAACAAGATAAGAGCCTTGAGAACGACGAAGAAATGCTTCCCTCAGGAGAGAAAGAATAAAAGGAAAGAAAAGAGAAAGAAGAAGACAAGCCTGAAGAAAAGGCTGAAATGAGGAAAATCTCATATCAAGTAGAGCATCATGAAGAACATGAGCATGAACAAGAGGAAGAAAAGAAAACCTCTAAGGGGGAGGATAGTTCCAAGGAGCATACAACCACCGAATCCCTAGGAAAATAAACAGTATTCATTAGGGATTCTGATGAAGAAGAGGAAGAAAAGATAGAGCAGGAGACTCTAGGTGGAAAAGTAATAGAAATTCAATTCACCCGCGAGGAAGAAGGTGATCATGAATCAGTAAAAGGGGAATCCCAGGTGCCCGAATGGCTTGAGAAGCAGTTAGAAAAGAAAGCCACGACCCCAATGGATCCAAAGGCGAGGCTGGAAGCCATTCTAGCCCGGGCACAAATAAGTACAAAGAAGGAAAAGAAGCCAAGTGTTAGATCCCACCTGACAATGGACGCTTCAAGATCTAGGATTGTGCAGGTAGATACTCTGATGATGGGAGAAGAAGGAGTCAACTACAATATTTCTACCATTGATTTGGGGACAACAACAAGAGAACAGAAAATCGACCATCTCCAAGGATCCATCGCCACTATTGTGCATAAAATGCATAAGTACAAGACCTCTAAGAAGGAATTAAAAGGATAGGTGGCAGATCTAACAGCTTACATTCAACAATGGTCGTCGGCTAAGGAGCTCCCCAGCACGCCATTAGCACCACCCCATCTATTTTCCAAAGAGCACATCAACAAGTTGGAAAGAAGGAAAAATTGGACAAAGGACACCGAGGAATGGTTTCGGCTAGTGATCTACAACGATGATATGGGAATAGGGCATGTCGTTCAAATGGCCAACAAATTCAAGCTTATACAACAATAATTAGAGGATATGGAAAAAGTATGTCTCTGCTATGCTGAATTTTATAGAATCACCAACCCAAAGGTTGAAGCTATCCTCAAAATACTAGAAAGGACCTGGGAAAAGGAATTTGGCATCATTAAGGACGATCACTGGTTAGTTGAGACGTGGAAAATGGCCCTTGATCATCAAAATGAGGTGTTGGAGAGGGTGTCACATGAGGTCGAGCTTGACCTTGATGGACAAAAGAATATCAGACAGACAGTGAGGACTATATCAAGTTAATAATAGATTAGGATATGTCTATCGAAGAACTGAATGTAGAAAAGATCAAAGAATACTTCCATAAAAAGATGGAAGAGGGTGCAATTGACAAATTGTCCCCGCTCTTCATGGATTTTACCTCTAGGGCGTTTGTTCAATCAGAAAAAATGGTAGTAGTCACTTCGAAATGTACCAAGCATGGGGAGGAGGTGGTAATTGTTCTAAGAAACTTCATTTTCAGATCCTCCAATCTGAAATTTTTCAAAAAGATAGGCTTTAGATTTTAATGGGAAAATTCGTAGAGTATGCCACCATCAAGAAAAGCTAAGGAAACCCTATCATAGATGATGAGTTCCTCATAGTGTAGCTATAGCAAAAGGAAATCAGCTAGAAGACAAAAGAGCTATAGTGCTGCCCACAAGAGGACAAAATAGGCTAAAAGACAAAATGTAATTTTATATTGTAAAATATTTGGGGGTAGGTGAAACCCTAATTTGTAGTGAATCTTGGCCACACAATGAGATTAAATCTTAGCCATTCATTTTTCCTTTTGGACACTATAAATAGGGGGTCTCCTCTCATTTTCAAGAGGGAGTTGAGTTGTTGTAAAGACATGCTATTGGAATGTTAATAGAAATTTATTGATTTGGTGGATTCTTGAGTTCCAACTCCATGTTGCATGATTCTTCTTCTCCTAGTTAGTGAATTTGAATAGATTTACTTTTTTTTTCTATGTGTCTTAGCTTGCTTTAGTAGATTAGTTAATGTTGTTCATTGGTGGTGAAGAATTATGTTGTGTTGATGCCCTTCCTTGTTCATGCTTTTTGTTGTTTATTGATGATAAACTGCAATGTAAAGCTAGTATGAACATTATATAAATGTTGCACTTAAATTCTATCTCTTGTTCATGCTTTATGATGAATGAAAGGTTGAAAATCTGCAAACCTTAGAAGATTGAATGGGTTTCATGAGACTGTAAGCTGATTTGGTTTAGTGGAACTTTGTTTTGGGAAGGTTTTCCACTGTAGGGTCCTCCATTATCACTATTCATTGGCAGTTTCAAGTCTAGGAACTTACTCCCTTCCCCGCCCTTTTGTATTTTCTTTTAAATAGGTGCTTTAGAAAATGTTCATTGCACATTGTAAAGACAAATCTGAAGATTAAAGTGGAGTTTGAGACTGTTGTCCTGAACTTACAACAATAGACTAACATATCAAAAATCTTATGAACTCCATCCGAGGATCCAACTCCTTTCTAGTTTAACCCACGTAAGGTTTCCCTGTGATTACCAACAAGATCACATTAAACCAACTAATATATTCCAAGCATTGTCATGACCTAACACTCAAGAGACCTTGGGGTAATTTTCAGCAACTTGTTGTTGGAGATTTCCTTTCAAGAGAGGTAGTGCATTTGTGAACTGCCTATGTTGAGAAGGTGCAAAAACACCCATCAACACTTACTTTCTTGACTTTATCTCCAACCCTTTTATGCTCATCATGACTTATCATTCTAGATGTCACACATGTCTACCATAAAATATATTTGTTATATCTATTTCTTTACATTATCCATACTTATGTCTACATTCTTATCTATAGATTACTTTTATTTTCATGTACATATTTTCCTCTCCTTCAATTCCTTGCATCCTATGCACACAAGCAATTGAAGGGAGCATTTATTGTCACTAACATTATGTTGAGCTTTTAGGTGGTGATAGGCTCTATAAAGACTCACGATCTTATAACCAAATGAAGTATTATCACAAGACATGCCTCCTATTTCATATGCTTTGTCGTCCATCCTATGGCCACTAAGGAAAACACACATTCATAATCTTTTGATCAAGCAGATTGTTTTTAACCTTACTCATTTCCTATTGTTCATTATTCCTAGAGAAGTTGTAAGCTCCCATTTTGTACCTAAATATCATGTATTAGAGAGAAGCTAATCATTACATACTTTTTCCTCTATTTAACTTTGGTTCCTATCAAGACTGCATACTAAAGGACACACTTATATAATGACTACTTACAAGGTCCATTTCTTTACATGGACCTACTTTCACATCCTTTGATGCTTGAATATTTACTTTACATTCATGTTAGTGAGTGTTGCATATTTTGAGATTCATTATCAGTTTAGGATTTGCATGCACCTTAATATGAAAGAAAATGTAATGGTCAAAATTGCATATCCATGTCACTATCCATTATCCACTGATATATGCATGTACATTAGAAAATAGTACAATATTATGCAAAGTTGGACTCATTCTCCTATCATTTACCATTCTTCTAAGATAAGTTAAAATACCATGAGTCCCAAATATCAAGAAAGATTAGAACAAGTGAAAAACATCCAAGTGAACAATAGAATATAATTCTATAAATTAGATAGGCTCAAATTGAGACTTCAAAAAATGAATTAACAATGTTAAACTCTAGAGACATTAGATTTCCATAGTCCATGTTCATAAGAGCTATTTTTTATGGATTCAATTGTGTGAATTTATTTGCATCAACATTTCGGATCACACTTCATGATTCATCATCAAGATGAAGAAAAGCGCTGAGAGAGAAATGAGAGATAGCAGACCCAAGTTAAATAAAAAGAAAGAGAGATGGTTGGGTAGGGAGCTCCATTGTATAGCATGGGGTTAGAAAAAGAATATAAAAATAAAACTAGATGAGGGAAAGAAATAAAAAGAAATCACTAAAATTAGAGAAATAAAGAAAAGAAAAATTAACAAGAAAAGATAAAGAATAAAGAACTAGAAACCACAAACAAAAAATAAGTTAAAAATGAAAAATTAAAAATGCAATAAATTGTGAAAAGGCTAAAAAAATTAATAAGATCCAAACCTGCAATCTTGATATCTGGTGTAGCACAGATCCAGCTCACATCCAAAGCCATTTTAGTGAAAAGAGAGGTGCCATTTCCAGAGCAGAAATCATCCAGATTGCAAAGTTGCTTTGGAATTATCCATCATCGAATTCAAAGCTAAATAGTTATAGTCTTATTCTAATTTACTTTCATAAAATAAATGTTGCAATTACTTGATTTACTGGTCCCAACCAATCATTAGTTGATCATCTCACCCAACAGTTCAGAAGAGAGTTTGTAAACATTAAGCTATCTTATTTCAATCATACCCAACAAAGCATCATTATTGAATATGAATAACCCACTTTGTAGAACGAATAATACAAGGCGTACATTCCTGCGGGTAAGAATAAGTAACCACATGAGTCTGAATCCGACAGATGTGGGTTAATATTCCCAAAATTAGGGCAAGATGGTACTTAGCGGGGGGCTAGTGCCATCAATGGTTTTGCAGAAATATGCACAATTAATGGGGTCTTGTTGAGAAAAGTTAACTAATATTCTCTAATTGATATTCATGAATGAACAAAAATTGGAATTTTTATTTAAAAATCAATGTGTTTCTGTGTTTACTGATTCGCATGACAGGAGCTGATTGATTCATTTACTGATTCATTATAATTATTATTTTGGATTGTATTGGATCCCAACAAGAAGTACAATCGTTTCTTTTGTATATTTTTCTAAGCTTTTTGGCGCCTTTCTAAGAATTTAAACATGGTCTGTGTCCACAAGATATCTCTACCTTGTAAATGTGCAAATGTCTGATATTGTTTGAAAAAATAAAGAATAATAAAAATTGCTAACATTCAAAGAGACATTAACATTTATGGTTTCCACATCTTATCTGATGTACTTCTTCATGAGTAAGAAAATAATTTATTTATTTAAATGAAATAAACTAAAAACAGTTTGTCAACATTTCGAAGCCACTTGGAAGGATCCAATAGAGTGGTAATAAGTCTTCATTAGGGTTTTGTTGTAGGAGTAAAGTAAGTGTTGCCCTATCAATGGTTGTTTGTGTGAGATAAGTATGTTTTTATATATTTTTTTAATGGATTTATATCATTCATGAGATTGTTTTGTTATTCTATATGGTATCATGAATGTACAATTCTGACTTCATATCTTATAATGTCGGAACAAGATTTGATCTTTGATGGATTCATTGAAAACTATTCAATTTCACCAGCAGATGAAAGACCCATCAATTTTGTATTTATTTTCAAGATAAAAGAATTCCACTACTCTTTCTCTTACAACTTTTAAAAACTATTTTCTCTGTCTAATCAAATTTACATCTGCAACTTGAAAATTCCTCGTATCCCTATAAAATAAATGTATTCAAGTATAATTGGACCTGCAATACTCGATACTCTCTGTATTTATCTACCAAAAAACATTATCCCAGAAACCCAAATCAACTGGGAAGACTTAAATTAAAGGGATGAAGAGGATAGGCACCATGACAAAAAGTGTGCATTCTTCACCTGCTTTGAACAATGTCAGCCAGCCAAACGGTACAAATTACTGGCTACCTAAGTAAAATATGGAGAGGAAGTGTATCTCTACATGTCCTTTCAATCAGATCTCACAACATCCATCAACATCTTTACCGACATTTAAAGGACCGGGTGGGCCTCCTATAGGATCACAAGCACTGTAGAACAAAAGCTGCATTCTTTAACATGGTACAGGAAATTGGTGAAAAAACAAATGCTGTGGCCTCACGCTCCGGAAGTGACAGTACAATACATTATGCAGCCCAAGTTCTTTTTCGTGTTTCTCTGATGGAAGCGGTGGTACCCAACGAACAGAGAAGTCAATAGCTAAGTACCTCTCCATTTGTGGAACGTTTTCTATTCCAGGAGTAAGTAGTACTAGGTTTGGCAAATTAATGGTGAACGGTGAAGTTAGTACCTCTAAACAGATGACAATTCGTGGTGTATGAAGAAAAGGAGTGGGCGCTCAATCAACATAAACTGCACAAAAGTATTCTGACAGTTTAGAGATCACTTTAAAATAGTGCTGGGTATTTCCTACATAGGACAAGTTGGCCCGAACAATTGTATGGTTCATACTGCAATTACTGGTTTTTATGGGACCCTAGGATTCACTGCACGCAGAATAGGAATTTATGGAGAAGTTTCAAACAGGAATGCCTGTATCCATCAATAAAGGAACATGAAAGCAACATTTGAATTGTTTTAAAAATCATGTTTTTGTCTTTTATTTTTTGTTTTATTGATTAGGATGGCATAAGATTTTATTGTTGCTGTGATGATCTCGTTATGTCCTCTTGGAATGCCAACAAGAAGTACAGTATTTTCATTATGTAGGGTTTCAATGTTTTAGCTTTACCTTGCAAACGTTATGTCATGGTTAAAAACATAACTAACTTTTATAAAACACAATAAAATATCTCTCTAGAGCATTTAGAGGGAGTCTGAAAATGATTCATCTCTATATAAAGATATATTTGAAAATTTTGGTGTAAAGTAGAGTGTAATTCTATGACTATGTTTGTAGAAATTATTTACTAGCAATCACACCTTAGTGTGCAATGAGTATGCCGAAGAGGTGTGGAAGGTAAATTAGGATAAATTTTGGTCTATTTTTTGTATACACTTATGCAATACATGAGGTCAATTGGTAGGCCATTTAGCAAATGATGTTGTTTGTGCAAAAAAGGTCTCAGTGGAGAAGTGATAGCTTCAAATAAACTATGCATCCACTTACAGGGATCCAAACATGATTGAAATAGAACCTCTAAATTAGGAAGATAATCGGGCTCCATTACCAATAGGCTCATGCTATGTTTGCAATAAGGAGAGAGGGAGAGGTGGGGATAAAAAGAGGGAGAGATAGAGGGGGGAAGAGCGAGAAATAGAGGGGTAAGGAGATAGAGATAGAGATGGAGATGGAGGAGGAGAGGGAGAGGGATATGGAGAGAAGGAGAGGAGAGGGAGAGATAAAGAGAGAGGAGAGAGGGATAGATAGAGATGGAAGAGATAAATATATAGAGAGGGATAGAGAGGGAGATAGATGGAAGGATAGAGAGGGGGAGACATATCTAGAGATAAAGAGGGAGAGAGGAAAATAGAGGTAAAGATGGAGATAGAATGAGAGAGGAAGATGGAGACAAATAGATAGAGAGATATAGGTAGAGGGAGAGACAAATATAGAGAGAGATAGGGAGATAGAGAGGGAGAGATAGAGAGATATAAAGGAAGATGGAGAGAGAGATAGAGAGATATAGATTGTGAGATAGAGTGATAGAGAGATAGTGATATAAGGAGATATAGAGAGGGGAGGAGAGGGAGAGAGAGACAAATAGATAGACAAACAAAGAGGATTAGAGATAGGTAAATAGAGATGGAGAGAAAAATAAGGAGAGATAGAGAAAGGGAAAAAGAAGTAGGGGAGATAGAGATATATGGGAAGAGAGAGAGAGAGATAGAGATATATGGGAAGAGAAAGGGAGAGAGAGGTAGAGATAGAGAGATAGATAGGGGGGATAGGGAGGGAGTGAGGGAGGGAGAGATGGGGAGAGGTAGAGAGGGGTAGATAGAGATGGAGAGAGAGAAAGGGAGAGAGATAGGTAGAGGAGGAGAGATAGAGAAGAGGGTGAGAGATAGGTTGAAGAGGAAGAGAGAGAAGAGGGGGAGAGAGGGAGAGAAATAAGAGGGGGAGAGAGGGAGAGAGAGAGAAGATGGGGAGAGATGGAGAGATAGCTCAATATATAGAGAGGAAGAGGGAGAGACATAGAAAGGGGGTGATATAGAGAGATAGAGGGGGATAGTGAAAGAGATCTAGAGAGATAGTGATAGAGGTAGAGAAAGATATGGATAGAAAGAGATAGAGAGAGAGGAGTGAGAGGGAGATGAAGAAGAGAGATGGAGATATATACTAGGAGAGATGGATGGAGAGATGGAGTGAATGAGAGAGATGGGCGAGAGGGAGAGATAGATCAATAGATAGAGAGGGGAAGAGGGAGTGACATAGATAGTGGGAGATATAGAGAGATAGAGAGCGACATGGAGAGATATATCAATCACCCTCCCTATATCTCTATCTATTCATCTTTATCTTTCTACCTCTCTTGATCTCTTTGTCTCCCTCTCTATCTATATGTTTCTCATTATCTCCCTTTATACATACATACATTTATATATATATATAATCTTTTCTTCCCTCTATTTATTTATATCTCCCTATCTCTTTATGTGACTTTATCATTGAAGAGGTCTTAAAGGTGAATTATCATATCTTTAATCAAATGACATGCTAACTTAAGCATAACTCCCCTAGGAAACATGCCATCCTTGGATTGTTGACATGAAACAACCAATCAAAATTTAGTTTCTCTTTTCTATCTCTCTTTTCCTTTGTATCTCTTATATTTCTCTCTCATGCTCTATCTCTCTTTGTCTATTCCTCTCTCTTTCAATTTCTATCTCTCTCTCTCTCTCTCTTGATATCTATCTATCTAAATTCATCTCTTTCTCTCATTCTCTATCTTTTGAGTTTCACTCTTTGTATTAAACGATAGGCTACATCTAGTGTAAGATTTGACCCTAAAACAAGCCCACGCCTACAAACCACTATTGATTTGTTGGAAAACAAGTTTCACCTATCATCTAATGGTAAACTAGTTGCAATGTAATGGTAAAATCCTCTAAAATATCAAGTAAAAGCCTCCAAAATCTCACTTATCACATAAAAGCCAAATAAATATTGATTTGACAACTAGATGGGAACATTCTATTTCCATTTGCAGTATTTTTTGTCAAATTGATGGCAACTTTCTTTTTCAATTTGCATTGGTTTATGTTTAAAGTCTATATGAAAATGTCATAATCAGATAATACTTAATTTTTTTACAAAAAAAAATATAGATTTGTCTAAATTCATTTCATTCCATTATTAGCACTTATTATTAATTGTTTAATCTAGCCATATGCAACTAGAATTTTCAGCACATCCATGCACAGATACATACTCTCTTTAACATATTAACATACATATAGTTTTTTATTAGCGTAATCCTTTAAACTCATAGGTGTGCTGGCAGCAAGTGCTAGTATATATACCTATCTCTATATAGAATTGTGTCCCCCTCTATCTCTATTTCTTTTTCCTAATCTATCCAAAGATCAATTAAGCTATCAGATTTTTTGTATATTAATTTAGTTTGTTTTATATAAAAATATATTAATTATTAATTATAATAATTTCATGTTTATATTTAATAATTTTATTATAAAATATAATATATTATAATAATAGTATAACCTACGTACGATATACTATTATATATAATAATAAATAAAATTATATTATATATAATTTAAATTGTATATATAATATATATTTATTATATTTATATAATATTTTTTTGTATTATATAAAAATATAATAATTATTAATCATTAATTATAATAATTTTATATATGTGTTTAATAGTTTTACATTAAAGAATATAATATTTAATAATAATAAGTAGTATAATTATATTATTTATAATTTATTTTTTATTATATAAAATATACATTATATATTAATTATGTTGATATATACTTAACTACCTAGGGTAAAGGATGTCGTAATGTTAAAACCTAAATGTGCTCATTGTTAAAATCTTGACGATAATTTTTATTTTAATAAGCATACTCTAGAACCCTCATGGAAACCTTATTTTTAGGCTACAACTCACCAAATTGGGGAAGTGAAAGGTCAATACCAGCAAGGAAGAGTTTGGAGGAGAGGAAACCAATAGCGGAGGGGAAAGCAACAAAAAAATGGTGAAAAATAGATGAAAAAATGGCAAAAAATGATGAACGGTTGAGATTCATTTAATCATCTTGCATTATATAGACACAAGATAGCTATCGATATACTTTTACAGGTTGCCTCGTTCATAGAGGGAATGCCTTCGATGTATTTAAATGAATTTTATAAATAAAATAGTAAAATAGCATTTTAAAATAAAATCAAAATAAAGCAATTCTTTATTCATTAAGTTCAAATCTTTCAATGTGTAATTAGGTTAGTTTGACTCATGGTCGATTTTGATTAATGTGATTCCATTGTTTATGGTTGTATAGTGGAAGGACAATTCATGATTTATGTGTATGTTTACTCATCATATTGTAATCTACTTGTTCACAAAGGACAAAGATGTTGGTATATATGTAATCTCTAATTGTTTGCATAAAAGAAAAAGAAGAATTATGAAAAAATAGAGTAGTAAATGTAAGATTTTTATAAAAATTGACACTTTTAAGATCTAATTTATAGATAATTACACAAATTCCATTCAACATATAATTTAAAATTAAAATAGTTAAAGGGGGGGTGTTCCAAGAATGAGAGAACATGTAAATACTCATGAGATTAAAATTGTCTTAAAACAAATATATATCCAAAATCTCACAATATATGATAAAGCATGAAACATGAGTGAGTATATATAAATAAGAGAGTAGGTAAATCTAACCAATATGATAATTAACTCCATCTACATAAAGTAAGTACAAGTTGCATGGAAGATGTCATCTTCTTTCATAATGACCAATGAGTAACAAACTTGAAATTTAATCAAATATGTATGGAAAATACATAAAAAACCCAAATTAAGAAAAATAAAAAAATTACACTAGAAAACCCCTTACCCCTCCCTTGATTGCAACTTAGGTGGATGAAACGATGGGTCCCAACAAATAAAACTTGATGAGGTAGTACCACAATTATTGGGACAAGCTCAATACCCACCCAACTACCTACCCAAAAAGGGATAGCCCACCAATGCCCAAATAGAGAGGGAAATGACCCCCCAAAGTAGAGAAAGAGATAAAGGACTAGATAGCTCCCAAAAGTAACCTCTTGCACCCCTAGCAAAGCTCATAAATAAAAAAACTTAATTTTTATAAAATTTTGGTAAAGATGTTAGCAATATGCTCAATAGTGATAGAGTATCACAAATTATTGATAGATCTATAAATAAACTTCCAAATACATTGTACATATGGGAATTTGTGTGCTTGGTCTATTGATGGTGAACCATGTTTCATGAAATAAAACATTTTCCATATGGTTTCCATGCCAATTAGATACAATGAGAATATGTTAAATTCAAATGGCCTTAGTGACAACATTTACAACCATTTGATACTCAATCGTATTGGAAGACAAAGCAATAGCATGCTACTTCATACTTGACCAACATATAAGATCTAAACTAAATAAGAAGTTGTAGATTGAAGTAGAATTGTAATCTTGAGAATCATTTATCTAGTCTGAATTAGTATACCAAATCAACATCATATAAATACCTACTAAATTATAAATCTCATAATTGTCAGTATCCTATATGTAGTGGAGAATGTAACTCATATTTATCCTACATAAACTAAGATACCATGCCAAGGGAATATGAAATATCAAGTCATGTATGTTAGGTATAGGATGCTACAAATAAGCTATCAATACATAGTAGTGCTGTCAACCAACGATGAAGAAAATTATACTTCAAGTTTGACTCTAGAAAGAAAGGAAGATGGAGCATGTTTACATTCAACCATATAAAATTGTGAGAGGTCAAGTGCATAATTTAATTATGTAATGCTAATTCTAGAAGTAGACTAAAATGTCTTGATCTTGAGAACATAAAGTAACAAACCCAAGTCGGTCATAAACAAATTGATCATTAAGGGTGTTTTTTTCCACTATAATAAAGGATAAATAAATTATTGTAATTAGTAAATTATCAACATGCAACATTAGAAGTAGGAGATAATCATCTTACCACTATAAGAACTTTGATACCATGTAAGAGTCACATGTGCAATAGACTCAAGAAGTCAGAATCACCTGAAAAGCTAAAAATAACCTTCTACAACAAAGTAGCAAAGAATGCCGATATTGGCATGGTGTGATGGTTTATAGTGACATTGTTGTTCTTGCCACCAAGGTTCAAACCCCATTGGGGTGGTATTGTTGAATGGTTGTATCCAGTTCATAGCTCCGGTCAAAAGCGTTTACCCCTTGAATACAAAAACAAAGTAGCAAAGAATAAATGCTTGATTAGAGAATAAAAATATGATATAATGATACATAATGTACATGAGAGGCCTTGTTTATATAGAAAAACTGAAATGATATGATAACATAAAATTATAACAAATGTCAAAATCATATGACAAGATACATAACAAGTAAGTAACCAAAGAGTAAATTCAAAGGAAAATTAACTAAGTATGAATATGACTTAAATGGGAACCAAGTTAGTTTAATATACTATGTTGACCCCAACACCCCCCCTAAGTGTAACTTAGATAGGAATAAAAAATGTAAGAATTTAACTTTGGGTCTTGACAAAAAAACTTTGTTAGGTACCCATGTACAAAAGATCTCTCAAAAATGGATTAAAAGAGAAAAACTTGTAAAAATAAATCCTCTCCAAAAGAGAAAATATGAATGAAAAAATGTACAAGTGATGGAAGGACTTAACATGACCCCCAAAGGACTACATCCATCACAAGTATACAATCATTAACCTCCCATAGGATAAAAAAGAGTGATACTATAGATCCCCCATACAAGTAGCTCCTATACCAATGGTGAATTCTTGAAGATAAATTTTGAAGAGAGTCCAAAATTATCAAACAACATATCTTGCATTAGGAATACAAAAAAATGATTGCATATGCAAAAATACAACTCAAAGGTAGGATACAAGATACAAATTAGCATGATGAATGTCTCTGAAAACTACTCAAGTGTCTACATGTCAAAATCAAAAGATGATACAATGAATTGAGGTGTAACCATTCCAAAAACTAATGAAGAATTGTAAGGAAGAATATCCACAAACAAAGATGGTGAGATAACATTTAAGTTTTAATTATCATCAAAGAGGAAGGGGATATTCTCAAGTATTTCCTCTAGCTTTGATACCATGTAAGAATCACAAAAAAAAATAAAGCAACTAGGAGCTCTTGAAAAATTAAAAAAAATTCCACAAGATAGTAGTAAGGAATGATTATTTGATTAAAGTATGCAAAAATGATCAGAATGGTACATAATGTATATTAGAGGCCTGGTGGAACCCTCAAGATTTTTGTTGTTCCACTGGTCTGAAAAAGCATTTTCCTAGGTGTCTATTTGGCCGACTGAGACTAGGGTTTAGGGTTTTGTATGAGGAGTGTTTTACATTGAAGGATTTTATCCTTTGTCTTAAAACCCTTTTTCTTTTGATCTATTCATCTATTGACCCATTGTCACCTATTCCTATTCATGTTAAAAAACACCCCGAGTCATTAAATTCCATGTTATGACTGGCCCCATATGGTTAGGATCTTCTGCTACTCGTCGCTAAATCATTTTGCGTGCCTAGGTCTTTGAAATTTCTTTATTTTATAAGGCTGATCTTCCAGTCTTATTTGGCCTTTACATCCTTTGTTGAAAGTCTTTTGAGACCTTATCATGCATTGTCCTAGGAGATCCCCTCTTTTAAAACATCTTATTGCACGTGCAAATTTCAAGTACTTAAGTGATCGCTTATCGCTAAAGTTTTTTTTTTAGTGGGTTCATTATTGCAATGAGTGATGGGCCTATGTTTCTACTTTATGTCACATGCTGCTAAAATTTTTTGCTCTTCATAATTGATTACCACGATGAGTGATATGGTTGGGGGCCTTTTGTCCTGTCACTGAAATGTTTCAAATCCTCGGTCCCTTTTCAGCGATGTACAATGGACATTGCCTTTCTTTATGTCATGTCATCATAGAAGTATTTTATGGCCATCCCTAGTCTCTACGATGAGCGATGGGATTTGATAGAGATGTGTGATTTTCCCACTTGTAAAAATTTGATGTTATCATTGGGTTCGCCCGTCTCCGAAAACACTCTCAACTCCAAGTTAGTTATTGCGACATGCGATGGCTTGTGGATATATTGTGGCATCAATTAAAAATCCTCTTCCTTGAAATACAAATGCAACATAGTCACATTTTTGTGACAAGCAATGAGGGATATGCTAAGGAATATTCTTTCTAGTAGGGGTGTGTCGCTCATCATTAAAATTTAGACATAACTTTGAGGCACTATTGTGATGAGTGATGAGGTCCAAAATGTACTATGAGTTAATGGATGGCTACATGGAAATTGCTCAAAATATCATCACCATTTTAAAGCACAAATGTAAAAAGCATGTGGTGATGGTTAAGGAGGATCATTGATCATGTTTTCAGTCTAAAGAGATCGATGGCTGGGGTTTAAAATGGAATGACTACTTGTTAGTTCACTCATGCAAGCAATCCATCAACCATTAATGGTGAATGCACTTGAAATCTGAGATATTAAGAGGGTTGTTGAGTGTTTTCCTTTCACAGTTGCAGTTGTCGTGAGTACAGGAACTAGCTAAGTGAAGAAGTGAAGAAAGCAAAGCTCGTAGTAAGGTGAATTTCAAGGAACAACCAACTATTTTTCTTGGGTAAGTTAATTTCTTGGCCTCTGTGGGTAATTTGTGCAATGCCTAGTTTGGGAATTGGGTAAGTAGCTAGAGTTTGTGACAAAAATTATCATTTTTGTTTCTTCAAAGGGAATTAAAGTTATTACTCATAGGGTTTGGGGTAAAGAAGGTGGAATTGTTGTTTTTAATTTGAGCCCTATGATTTTAAAGAGCTTAAGGTGTAATTCCCCGTTATTTGAAAACCCTAGTTTTGTTGTGTAGTAAACATGAGTGAACCTAGTGGGTCGAAAGCTAAACCTAAAAGAAAACCTACTCAGTAAAGGGTTAAAAGATCCAAACCCCAAGATGACCAGCCCAAACCTGAAGTAGTAGAAAAGGATAAAAAGCAAAGAACTATAAAGAAGGATCGTCTGAGGTTTATGGAAGATCCCCCTAAGGACCCATCTATAGAAATTAAGAAGTAGGGGAAAATCAAAACTGGTGAAGGGGCTTTGATGTCTCACTTTGAGGACTTTGCCTCTGGGATTGATGATGTATCATTGCCATAGAGTCCAGTTGGGATTTGTTTCACTATGCTTTCAAAAGGAGAATTGTTGACTGCCCCACTTTCAACTTATGGACTAGTGACATAGGTAGGTTGGTATGCCCGAATGTAAAATGGTTAGGTGCTATGATCCACTAGATAGAACAATCAAGATATTTCTAGAATTTTTTCCTATGCTTTAAATCTCAGTGAGCTAGATAGTGGAGGTTGTTCATTTGAATCCATTTTCCTCTGAGTCCATCAATTTTTGCAAGTTGTACAATGAATATGAGGAGAATAAGTTTGGGTACAAGAAGGGTGTTTTTCCTATACATAGGAGCCGTGACTTGAAGAAGAATGGTGTGTGTTTTAGCACCCTCGAGATGGAACCATTTGATTTTGTTGATTTTGAAGATTACTTCAAAAATACTTATTATGCATTATGTCAAGTCTTGCATAATAAGTATGACATGAAGATGGATATTTCCCTAATGACCTTGGCAATTGATATCCAACATAAGTATCAGAATAGGGTTTGGAATTATGCTTCCTACATTGTTGAGAATTTTCATGAGGACCTGATGAAATTGAAAGATGTAACTCCTTCGTTGTCGTGTAGACACTATTCTCTGTTAATGCACTTGTTGCTATGGAAGAGAAGAAAGGTGATGAGGAATCATATAAAATTAAGAGAAAGAGATAACATGGACAATGAGTTGCCTATGTAGATGTGTACACATATTTGGGATGTGCATTGTCCACATTCTAATTACACTATGTTTTGCAATGTTTTCAAGTTCTTGTTGCTAGAGCAGTTGGGTTTGAATCCCATGCATATAATTTCACAAGGTGTCAAGGAGATTTCGAGGCTTGTGGAGTATGAGGAGGACACTAAACAAAAAATCAATTGGGGAGACTGGTATCTTCATACAAATTACACAAAAATTAGAATTTATGGAACCCCAGTGCCACCTCACAAGTTGCCAATATATATGTTGAATAGATAAGCATTTATGGAAATAATGTGGAAACTAGATGTCATGGAAAATGAACACTTTAGAAAGAGAAAAAAGGCATCCCTTGTGAATCCTGATTGTGGATTTGTATACTTCACCTACACCTTAAAGGAGGACATTGAGAGGTTTGGCTCTTTGTTAAATTATTATAGGTTGAAACAAGAAGTCATAAGGTTTTGTGACCCTGAAGGGGTGATCTCTACTAGGAAAGAAAATCAAGAGTATTGTAAGGAAAATATCATGAGTTCCTCTAATAGGAAGATGTGATCAAAAAATTTATCCTCTTATGAAGAAGTTATTGCAAGGAAGAATGCATGGAGAAGGATATGTGCAATTGAAGAGAAGATGTTGAAGGAAAACCCTTTCTATGCCAGCCCCTATTCAAAGGTGGAGGATAAATTTGTGAAAGCAAAATTAATGCTTGGTTACTTTAATGACAAGAGTTTCTTTGAGAAAGTAAAGCAAGCTGAGATTAAGGCCAAGGTGGCCAAGGAGAACCGTGATGCATAGTTTAAGAGCCAACCAACTCAATCCTCTACTCCAAGCATCTATGTGTGAACAAAAGAGATGGGTGGACAACCTGTAGTCACTCCATTAGTGGCTTATTCAACAAGTGATCAAATTGGTGAGGCTCAAGTTCTAGAGGTATCTAGAGAGCACATTCCCATGGAGAAGGAGGAGGATCAAGAATTCCTTGAAGACAAAGATGATGCCTTAAATATAGTGGTTCCCCCTAGCAGGATTGTAAAGTGGGAATACAATGTGGCTAAAGATGATGATGTCAAAATAAATCCCTCTGAAGACTTCATGTGTGATGATGCTTTTGTCAAGACCAAATAATTCAGAGACATTGCCATCCATGTCAAGGGCTCTAATATTACAAGAAGGATTGAAGAAACAAAAGAGAAAGTTGACCCCTCTTTACAAGAAGAAGCTAAGAAGGAGGAGGAGGATAAAATAATACAAGAAATTGCTAGCATGTCACTTGATGAGGCCAGAAAATTGGTGAAAGGAAGTGGGGTACTCTTATTTCTCAAATGGGAAATATCATTTGCTATTGCACTAGATACAATTAGGAAGGACCCATATTCCTCTATTTTTGAGGAGGAGGTTTTTGATAATAAGGTATTTGGCTCGGGTTTTAGCCCCAAGATGCACACACTTTCCATTTGGTCTATGGCACCAAACACGGGGAAGCATGAAGTCAAAATCTATGGAAAAGGAGATTGGAGCAGTAGTTATCAAGAGGGAAACATAAATGACTACTACTATAGTTGCACAACTGATAATGCATGTTGTGATGTTAACTATAGATATTGCTTAGATTAAAGAGGCTAACTATAAAAAATTATTGGATAGGTATAAAAAATTGATGGATGAAAATAACAAGGTGCTTGATACAACACAAAGGGGTCTGCCATCTCCAACAAGTTCTACCTCAAAATTGACTACACAAGACAGAGAGACCTTGTCATTGAGAATTCAAAATTTGAATCAAGATTTGAAATAAAAAAAGGAGAATACAAAGAAAGCCAAAGTGGAAACAATAAAGGTGGAAAATGATATATTTGAAGATGTATTGAAGGATAGAGTGATAAAATTGGTCAATAGAGATGTTGATGTGTGGGCTACCTACAAGAACATTGATGAGGCTAACATCAAACATTTGTAGGTTTAGAGGGCCTTTCAAATTGAGTGAAACAAATCAGTAATACATTTGACTACAAAATACGATGAAACTGTTCGACGAAATATGTAAAATAGGATGTTCGTCGAGTGCTTGTAAAATTTGATGTGATAATTTCCAATTTTTTGAAAGTTTATCCCCGACGTTCGTCGAACTTTCGACGAACATGGGGTTCATCGAAATGTCGGCTATCATTTTCATCGAATTTTTGGCAAACATGAAAAATTAAAAAAAATCAAATTGTGGCCGACATAAAGAAAAGTGAGTTCATACCTGATTTATTGCGACAGTGTTTTGCTCTACTTGAGACAGTTTGTGGAGAACTAGGAA